>OX463309.1:1230000-1830000 GCA_949820665.1 Scrobipalpa costella
ATCCATCTTAGATCCAGTACAGTCAATCGAGTACCTGGGCATCAGCTGGGACACACTATCGAATACGAAGGCCTTGCCTCCAGACAAAATCAGCAAAATCCGCCAGAGCCTGATGACTCGCCTCGCAGCCGGCAGTTGGACTCTCAAGCAGGCCCAACGCCTCTTAGGGCTTCTCAACTTTGCTACCTTCATCACCCACCGGGGAAGGTTGCATTGCCGTTCGCTGCAGCGCCACAGCAATATACTTCGCAAGACGCCGCGCAAGGCCATTCTGTATCCAGAAGAAGTGCGAGAAGAACTCGAGTGGTGGCTAGAAAACATCTCTCAGAAAACTGCGTTACATCCGAATGCATCCCCAATAAACTACATGATCACAGATGCTTCAGACGTAAAATGGGGAGCTGTAGTAAACAACAGAGACGTTCAAGGCTGCTGGAGCAACCTTCAAAAGACTTGGCACTGCAACGCCAAAGAAATGTACGCAGTAATCGCAGCCCTCTCAAAGAAAGCGGCAGCTCTCGAAAATTCGACAGTGATTCTACAAAGCGACAACAAGACTGTGATCTCGTATATCAAGAACGAGGGGGGAACCAGGTCCCCACTGTTGCTGAGACTGACAAAAGAACTTCTGGCTCTGGCGGACAGCCTCAATGTTGTACTCGTCCCTCACCACCTTCCGGGAGTGTACAACACGGAAGCCGACCACCTCTCGCGCAATCGCGCCGGCTCCGAATGGCACCTACAAGTCGAGGCGACATCAAAAATATTCGATCGTTGGGGAACCCCAGACGTCGACCTATTTGCCTCAGAAACGGCACACGTCGTATCAAATTATGTTACGCTCGACTTGTCAGACTCGAACGCCTGCTATCACGACGCGTTCAGCAAATCCTGGCGTTACCAACTTGCATGGCTGTTCCCTCCGCCGGGTCTAATCCCACGTGTTCTTCAACATCTCAACACGGCGGTGGGACTCTACATAATGATAACCCCGAAGTGGAAGAAACCGTTTTGGCGCCCCGACCTAAAGCTCCGCGCGTTGACTCGGCCAATGAAGATACGGAATCTGGAAGAGACACTGATAGATACGAAAACGGGTCAGCCTCCAGCTCAAATCAACAACCTCAAGCTGGAAGCTTGGCTCATTTCGGGTGGGATACACTAACCGAATCCTGGTCTCATGATGAAAAGAACCTCCTGTTATCGTGTTGGAGACCTTCGACATTAAAGACTTATGCTCCAATTTGGACCAAGTGGTCTGTCTGGTGTCGTGACAATAATGTTACTCCACATTTACCAAAACCCCCGGAAGTGGCTAGATATTTAGCACATTTATACCTGTCAAGTAATTTAGCATACCGTACGATTCTAGTGCACAAGTCAACTATAGCATCTGTTTGTGAGACTATTTCTAATGTAAAAATTTCTAGTAGCAATATTGTGAAGCACATTCTCAAAGCAATTTCTCTGGCCAAACCAGTACCTCCCAAAGTTCCCATTTGGGACGCAAGACTAGTTATCAAACATTTAAGGACTACTACTCCACGTGTCAGTTTATTTGATATTTCTAGGCGCGCCGCTACAATTTTATTGTTAGCATCGGGACGTAGAGTACATGATTTGTCACTATTACATTGCGATCAAGATCATTTCGTAGTCGGCACCGACTCTATCACTCTGTACCCTGTATTTGGATCGAAAACAGATTCGTCTTCGTACCAACAATCAAAATGGATGTTATTAGCAGCCCCTGTTCAGAACATCAGCCCAATTTACTGGCTTCAAGCTTTAGTAGAGATAACAAAGGATGTAAGAGGCCCTATCACAAATTTATTTCTTACAACTAGAGCTCCTTATCGGCCAGCTTCGCCGACCATAATCGGAGGTTGGGTTAAGACCCTGTTGAGAGATGCTGGCATACATGCGTCCCCTGGTAGTTGCAGGTCAGCTGTATCGTCATTGAACTGGTTAGAAAATTATCCTATTAATGAGATTCTAGCTAAAGCCAACTGGCAACATGAATGTACTTTTAGAAGATTCTATCAAAGACAAATCTCTGTAGCAGACAATAGTGTTTCGGAGAAATCTTTGTCTCAGTATTTCTCAATTACTTCGTAAATGTATTTAACGAATAATCTAATTTAATCAATATTGATTTACTGATAAGAAATATGTTTGATTTCAATATCTTCAATAAACATTTTCTTTTAATCACATTGTTGCCCATTTTTATTTTCATACAAGCCACCAGGAGATAACAAACACGTCTCTCATAACAATGGACTTCGGACGTCAAACGGAACACATAATATTAAAATTTTACCTTCCAATAAAATTTGTATTATGTTTCCTCAGACGTCCGAAGTCCAGGTTAGGTCTTCCTGGTGGACCTAAGCAGCGTCAACATCGTTACGAGCCGAACAATGAGGTAAAACATGGCGGCTTGTATGGACTTGGCGAAGGTAGTTTCACTCATCGGTCCCCAGGGGGCGCGTCGAGAGAGGGTCACGTGACGGGAAAGGGGCGACATCTAGCGGCGAATGGTGGTATGAGAGCGAGGTACTCTCTCATAACAATGGACTTCGGACGTCTGAGGAAACATAATACAAATTTTATTGGAAGGTAAAATTTTAATATTGTACACAAGTAACATGAGAAACACAATACATAAGTAATAACGACACAACATGTACAGCTTATTTCTACTAAGAAATTTCTTCCAGCTGACCTACGGAAGTGAGACTTAAATTGAGAATGTTTTACAATTCCTTCCAAAAACTCTACCTGGTAACATTAATATCTTGTATTGGCTTAGCTATAGATAATGTAGTGAAAGAAAGAAAGAAAGAACTAAAAAGATATCTCTTTTGACTCTCCTTGATCAAAGTCATCGGTTTTTTTCTCGTCTTTCTTTGCTCATTGTGACAAAACTTTGTCACCAACTGTTATAATCTCCTACCAGGGTAACATAAGCCGAACGAACATCTAAGCAGTCAGTCTTCAGGCAGGTAGTACAGAAATAAAAATTGCCTTTGTTATTGTGCCTTTCTTTGCCCATCTGTGACAAAACATTGTCACCAACTTTTACAACCACCTACCAGGGCACCATAAGCCAGCAACTGGTCACTCGCTGCTACTGATGGCGCCAGTGACGTCATAAATAAGGTATTATTACGTCACTCTGACAGCTCCCACCGTACCTGTCGCGCATGCGTATGATATACTGTTTGTCCAGGTGAAAAAACTTGTATTTTCAACCTTATGTCGATAGGAATTAAGGTATTGTTAGTTTATGGTTGTTTTTGTACATTCGCTTGTTATACGGATCCTACCTGTCATTTACGTTTTGTTAAAGTTTTGATTTCCCAATTCGATAAGGATTGTTTTGTTGTTCGGTTTAGTATGGATGTTCCTTTAGATTCGTTATTGTAGATCTCTTATTGCCTACAAATTATACTATGCCATACGATTAAATAGATTTAGCATCGTTGAGTTGTTTTAAAGTTTCAATTGAATTTATTACAATAAAATACTGGAGAGTTTGAATTTGTCGAAATACGTATTTTTTAGTTCAATGCTGGCCTGGGTGCGAGAGAAAAACATAGAACGTGCTAGCTGCATTTCCTCCCGGGCGTGCTGTAATACCAGCTAAGGGAACCGAGGGTTTCAGTATATTGTAATTTAGCGATGCTAATTAGATAGCGATTATGATTTGCGATGGGGTGACAACATTCAAAACTTTGTCAGACGTGGCGGAGCGACTTTTATTTAGGTCATTTGCTCTCTGCCTGCCTCAGGGATAAAGGCGTGATTGTATGTAAGTATGTGTGTATGTTCATATTTATTATTTTAATATTTAAAGCAGCATGTAAACATTTACCTACTTGTTTTTTTTTTCTCGGCTCTACATGCACGATCACTAACATGCATTCTCTACCGGCTAACAATCATTATAACGTTGCGCCAGATCTTAAAGACGTCTTATCCATACAATTCCTCCTCTATCACTAGTTATTGTTATTGATATTTAGTGTTGGTATCTCCGGAATTGAAGCGCCAAATGTCGTGATAGTCACCTGCTGCGCCGATGCCAGACTGATAGCGGGAATGGGAAGACCGAGGGTCGGACGGTTGGGGAGATTTTGCACTTGTCAGATATCAATATCACATGTTGCGACTTAGAATAAAAGATTGAAGGAATTGAGAGTGCACCTGTGTGTAGCGCAAACACTTGGGCACTAAAAACTAGTCCTGCGCAGTTGGCTGATCTCTGGGAGATTGGCCGCCAAATACCGAAAATCGATGGGTTGACTATTATTATCACATGTTGAAAATAGTCTTAATAGTTTTCCCACAACGGTGTTAGAAAGTGTAGGAACACTTGAAGAAATGTTATCATATTTTTAGATTTTTATTTTTTTTATGATGGATTTACTCTTGACTCTATAGGTCAGGGACAATAGAGACGAAGCCGAAGCGAGCTTATCCTGAAGGAAGATACCCACCCTAACTTTGAAGAGATGATCTCTATAGTCCTGCCAGGAATTAAAAAATACCTGTCAGAGGAACCATAGAGAAGGGCTTATAGGAAGTGCCTGAGTGCACCCTCTCTTACTCTATTTTTCTTTATGACAGGTTTTTTTAAATTCCTGGTAGGGCTATACGTTTTAGTTAGTTTCTACATTCTGGAAGGATGATGTTCTTAAAATTTAATCTATTAGTTGAAACTTCCAAATAGAATAGGTATGCAGTGGTATACAGTTTAAATATCGTTTCTAATTATTTTACAAGACATATTTTCACAATTGGGTGGCAAAGAATGTTTCTAAACGAGCTCGAGACATGTACCGTTTTTGCTTTAGTACCGTTTAAAATGAGGAGACCACACAAATATTAATACCAATAAATCAGGAAGAGTCGTTTAAATTAGTCATTGAGACCATTTGGGGCGAACATATCGTTTAACTGTGTTTGTGTTTGTTTGTATTGGTTTTAGACAATTTGAGGAAATTATAAAATCAGAATATACTTTGACGACGTTTTTGTAGATTTACGGCGGTCTACCACAAAACATATGTTTTGGGTTATGTTACTTTTCAAATTAGGAAGTATTACTAGTTAAAGAAAAAAGGAATATATTAAACGTTATTGAAAATAGAAGGGGAAAGATGCTGGGACACCTATTACGATATGACCTACAACTAAAGACTCTATTGGAAGGAAAGATTTGAGGAAGAAGATAGAAGAGGGAGAGGTAGACTTAGAAGAGCTTATATGGACCAAATCAAAGAAAAGATTGAGGTCAAGTCGTATAGAGAGGTTAAAGAGAAGGCTGAATCACGAGAAAGCTGGCGATTACTTCATCGACAAAAGCAAAGCTCTTAAATTTATGATGATATGTTATTTTATAAAAGACATAGACTCAATATTACACCACTTGAAATAGAAAAATAAATATATTACTATTTCACTTCATCTTCGATACTTACAGATTTTATTTTATTGTGATTTTAGTTGGAAATATAAAACAATGGTACAAATAAATCTAGTTATTACCATATCAATTGAAGTAAACGAATCCAGTTCAATAACTAGTTTACGCGTAATTACCAGGACGGCATACCAATGTCTAAGATATGCAAAGCATCCGGGCGCTCCCGGGGGCGCCTGCGCAGCCCTAATTGCCGGCACCGAAGCGCTAACGCGGGGGCGGAACCGTCGTAACTGCTTCCATGGAAAAAGTGCTAGAAAAACTCATGACAAGTCATGTGTTCCTGGTTACGAGTAGGAAGCGGTAGTAGCTCTCTTGGGAGCAATTTTACTAATTTGTGTAGATTTTTTGCAGTGCTTCCGTTGTGGTCCTTGACATTTTTTTTTGTTTGTATTGGATTTGAGGTAAGATGTCTCGCTGCTATTAGGCGGTTTGTTGTAATGTTTTTACATTGAGATTTTCTGGTCGTTCGTGGATACAAAAACACGCTTTATAGAAAAGGCGATATGAAGATAGAAATATTGTTGTCATTATCAATTAGATTCAGTTTTACGAGTAAGCTCAACTCAACCTAGACCTTCAAATATACGGTCTGGTTCTTCACATGCAATCTTTTTCCCCTTAATATCGTGCTGGAGAGTGATAAAAACCAGTAGTGAGGTTAGACCACAAGAGCAACTTGGCTCGCGTGTGTCTGCGGTTTTGGAGTTTGTTTCTGGCTCGCAAACCAGATAAATCGATACAGACACCTTGAAAGTGGTTATAAAGGTCGAGGGAAAGGACGAAAAGAAAGAAGGGAGAATCTACTTGCAAAAAGTAACAATTATATCAAGGACCATAAAAGTACATACATACATATAATCTCGCCTTCATCCCTAATGGGATAGGCCTAACATAAACGACCTAAACACAAGTCGATCCAAGACATGACACAAGACGTCTGACAAGTTTTAAGGGTTATTTAAGATAGATTTGTACGTATATTGCTGCAGTGACAGGTTGTCAGCCCATCGCCTAAATTGCGATATACTGACTTAGCTGGTTTGTACAGCATACCCGGGAGGAAATGCAGCTGGCACATTCTATGTTTTTCTGTCACTCCCAGTCCATCATGGAAGACCATAAAAGTACTGAAAAATTATATATTTGCTCCTGAGATAGAAACAGGTAAAACGTATTCAACAGATAAGTTTATTGTTAACCTATGGTAAAGAGAAGTTTTTCAATTAATTAGTAACACTATGGGTTGTTAAAGCTCATATAAAATTAATTATGCCATTCCGTAAGAATACAAATATGGTTATAAACAGGCAAAGGAAACATTAATAAAAGCAATTATAATTCAAAACGCTTCTATTACAGTTATCTACGGTGTTCGAATAAAGATCAGAGTGCATTATAAAATTTATACATATGCGGTAGGCGCCACATTGAAGCACGTCTGGACAACAATGGCATTGATATCAAAATAAAGTCATCTTAGCACGTGATAGGAAAGCCATCGCCGTATTCCAAGTATTAGCAGGCAAATGGCCAACTGTTCCTGGAAATTCGGACCCATGTGAACCGGAGCAGTGAGACATTCTTGTTGGATTCTCACGGATATCTCCAAATTCTTCATCACTTGCCAAGTTGATGTTTGTATGAATTTGCGATGTTTTTTTCTAATTGGATGACTTGTTAATTACATGTAATTTTATTGCTGTTCGTAAAGAAAGTACCAAGCTCGCATGCGATCTAAGGAGGTACCGTTGCGCGTTGAACTGAGGGTGCAATTTCACCGTACAAGAGTAAATTTGCGAGAGCTCGTGCTTGCCTCGGGGCACTCCGCGGGTGGCCGCTCGCGCTGTCCCGCTAAACACACTCCTGTCATATCCTGATTGCCTGGTACGAGATAAGTTGATGGGAAAATTTGCTCAAGTGATTCCGGGGAGCAGAACATGTTGGCGATAAAGACAGTTGTTGACTTCATCCAAATTGAACACTTTACTAACGCTGCGGGCAACCATGCAAACAGTGGTTACACAGAATGTGTCAATAGCTATTTTTATTAACGGTTCTAGGTGCGGTAAAATGCTAATGATAATTAATTTGCAAGCATTACAAATGATTCTTCAGCAATGTAAAGCAAGTAGAATAAATTAGCTAAGGGAATCTCGATTGACGTTATTCTAATCAGTTCAACATATAAAAACCTCAGTATAATGCATTAATTATTCAAACAAGTCTTGCTTGTCGGTGCGTTGCCAAACAAAATCTTAATACGTCCATCCGTGGGTGTGTCGGCTACTGTATGCCAGATAAATATTAGATAATTGCTAAGTATCGCCTAAGGCCAGTAGCGACTACCGTATCGGTATTGCCACAAAATCAATCAAGAGATTTAATGAGACCCGCCTGGCTTAAACTACCAGGGGAGAAGAGAGGGAAGGTACATATTTCACTAGTCTATTACGCCGTCATATCCTGCATTCTTTGTATCTCATTACTCATTATTAAAAGCGGCTACCGTTGCGTCTTAGCTTTAGAAGATCTAGAAGTTTTTATGTTTATTGGTGATTTGTTTTAAGTTCATGGTGTTTGCTCGTATCTATTAGTCCTTGTCAGGTATTTCCATTTTACGCTCATTTTATAGAACAATTTCAACGTCCACATTTTCAATTAGCTGTTGGTGCGAAACGAGTCTAATTATGCTTTCTGTCAGTTGCGCAATAATTTATTTCTCGCGTTATTTATGGTCCATCTCTAACGGCTGGACTGTACTTTTTTCTGTTTACAATTCATTCGTGGTGGCCATTACTTTTTATGGTCATTGTCACTCGCTTGTTTCTCATATTTGCTCGGGTTGTAATGGTTTCCTGACTATTGTGGAATTCTTAAGAAAACTGAACGTTTGATGATAATTGGCCAATTGGAATAGAATCCTAGTTTGTGTTGCTAATCTTATTGTGATGTGTTTTGTGACTATCACCTGCGTTGCATATCTTTTCCTTTTTCTATTTATTAATTACTGCACTAGGTACACATTTTGTCTTGTGGATGTGCTTGGACAATTTTAAATTTGTCAAAGTTTTCAGTAAGCTCTACGTAGCGTTTCACTTTGAACTTTATGTCTTTATCATCCTCATTTTAGCGACAGTCTCCTTCAACCTTGCAGCATCAGTCAATACTTCCATTTCCTTCACACACAAATCTGCATCTATATTACACGTTTTAGCTTGTATCCTCTTATCATCGGCCGTGCCAGTTCTGCCACCGTCAAAAATCTGTGTCGGCGTTGTGATTGGTAATTTATATGTAAAGTGATGCGCGGGCGGCGGTTGCGCGTCAATCATGCATCGCTCCTGCATAATGCTGTGAGATGAACAAGCGTACATGCTTAGGAGAGTTTTGACATTCCACACTTTGCCTGGAAAGATACGTAAATTTTATCACGTCTAGGCTGTGCGTCAACAGAAAGTGTTATCAGCTCATCTAACAAATTTCCAGGATATTAGTGGGGATGCTGTTGGCATAAGACTTAAAATTGCAATTTACTGAAACTCTCGGCTCTCTCGCTCCCTACTGTTTTGTAAAATTTTCTACAGTGACCGGTATAGAAACGCTTACTTCAGAACTATCAATCAACTAAGGACTGACAACAGCTTCAATAAATCCACAAAGACTGCAGAAAATTGGTAAAACATTACAACCACTTACAATTAGTCTTCGATAATTTACCGCGCCAATCACCATATCTTTAGCTGTTGCTATAATTGTTATTTGGTGATTGGCGATAAGTCCTAATAAGGCTTTAGCTGGGCAGGATTAAGTGCTGGGCTTTTTATATGTGCCAGCGATTCAACGGAGCTTACTGAGACCGTCTTGTAGCCGGTAGATCGCGTCACAGTGAAAAAAACAAGTACTGAAATGCAGTATCGAAATTTACACTTGCACATATACACTTACACACACATATACTCCTCCTCCTCCTGACACAGGCTAAGCTTAAAAGGAGTTTCTCTTGTTTACTTTTTAATGAATAAAATATATATTTTTTTATATAGGTACAAGTTCCAAACATATCCGGTAGGCTTTCGGTCTCCTGGGCGGGTAGCTACCCTTTTCCCAACCGTCATCACTAGGCCAACTAGCCGCAACATATAATTCCTACCAACAGGCATAGTCTGTTAGCTGTTACTAATAGGTGGCCTAAAACTCAGACACCAGGATTCATAGGGTCGATCGTCGTCATAATAATCATGATCAAAACTCACTTGCTAAGAAATAACCAAACTAACTTTACCTCACTGACTACATTCCTGTACTACAGTAAACTCCGGCGCCTGTTTATGGACCTCCGCTGTAAAACTGTTCTGCAGTTGGACCTTGTTAGTGAGAGTGACGAATATTTGTATACAACTGTGTTTATATACTACTTCTTTATTTGTATCATATACATATAAATTAAATTGTATATCATACTCTGGCTGGGCAACAAACTATTTTGAGATTTAATTGATTCAAATGCATAAATAATTGTAATCTCTTGTTTTTGCTTCTACATACACATTCAGTAAAAGGGTTTTATTATATCACCAAATGTTATGAGCCCAACTTTGATAGGAATATCTCTTTCAGTGAATAAAGAATATGCTATAGGGTAAAATAAGTTGGCATCCATACTTTTAAAAACGGTTTTAGCGCTTAACCCTTCTATATTTTCACATCAAACCCCCTATTAAACCGATCAACAACACATGTCGTCAACATAGCCCAGAAATTCCCTCTTTCGATGGCAAATACCATTAGATTGATTGGTTCCTGGCCATTTCCTGACCTACCACAATTTGATAGTTCGGGGAAGTGTGAGGGGCAGATAAAGGAAGCGTTAGAACAGGTGTTGGATGTCCTTGGAGAATGTTGGTGATAAGTGGATTGAGTTTGGGCATTCATTTGAAGCCAGCGAAGGTTTTGGACTTAATACTGGAGAAATAAAAATAACAAATTGGATAGAAGACTGAATATTAATTCATGCATAGGTAGTCGCAGATAAAAGTTTGTCAACTCGTCCATAACCGATATACAAATTCTTAAAAGGCGAAACGTGCTATGGAAATTAAAGGTCAATGATAAAATTCAGACATAAATATTTGCAGTGGCATTGAAGAAATATTATATTTACTTTTTCTTATCCACTTAATGCATGAAAGTATTCAACTTGGGCGACATTATTTTGCATAACGCGTGCATAATGAGTGGATACTTTGAAGGGTTGTGGAGAGGTCATGTCAAGTGCGAGTTGGTCAAATATGTGTTGTGTTCTTGAAGTATGGTGGTGCAGTCTCTGAATCCGAATTAGTTAAATAATTTCTCAGAAAAGTTGGCTATAGCTAACAAAAAAGAGATACATAAAGAAATATAGCTATCGTTTATTTTTGTTAGCCTGAAATGTTCTATTGCAGGACAAAGGCCTCCCCTTTCTTTTTCTACTAGTCTATTATAGGAACTAAAGAACTTTTCGTGTTTTTAGTCATGCATGTAAAGTTGTGCTTGATAGTACCGTTCTTTACTATAAAATGCTCCATTTTACTCAAAACACACTACAAAAAATATTTGAATTAGTTCATTTTCTCTCTGATCTCTAAAATTGAACCCTCATTTTTAATCAGTCGATGAAATACAGTCTCCATTAGCGACAACTGTTTACTTAAACAAAGGATATGCATCTAAAGATATACACCTCTTTATCATATCCTTAGCAAAGGGTCCTCTATCGCATTCGTCGCGGAAGTAATATACTTCTTATCTGCTATCGTGTGCATATCAAATGTCTCACCCTAGTCGCAAGCCATCTGCTGCCACAAGGGAGCGTGCTTGGTCTTATATTCTTCACCATATATCTTTATTGTCATTTTAAAAAGAAATTTTTGACATTTTGTTTTGAGTAAATGTCCCCATGAATTTAAATTCATAACGATATTCAATCTTACTTTCCTTGTTTGGACAAAGGATTCAAGTTTGAATGTATTTTCAGTTTATTATTCATCAAAGAGAGAGAGTCCAATATTATTTTATTCATTACTTTTAGCACTGTTAACATCCAAATAAAAATCAGTATTTCCGCGGGCATTCCCTCAAGACAAACATTAAACCCTTTACAAGAGAAGTTATTAATTTATATTTAGTTTAGCTTCACCGCCGCCAGCCGCGGGGCATTCGAATGTTTTTTTCTTTAATTTTTTATTTGAACAAGCTTGGGGATAAATAAAAAAAGTTCCAAGTGGATGCTCAGGCGGATGATGGATGGAGAAGGCACGGGGAGGCGGGACGGACCATTAAAAAACAATAATCTATACGGCCAGTGTCCGTAACAATTTGTATTCTACCGCACTCATCTTTATAACAAGCCTTATTAGCTTTTACAAATGAATTTGCATCGTATACCATTTAGAATAAGCTCTTTCTGGCCATGGTCACCTGGTACTTTTAGACAAAATTGTTTTTGACGTTAATTTGTTTTTAATTGATGGTAGTTAAATAACATGTGTCGAATATCTTTTAAGCCTTGTTTTTTCGTTTTTTAGGGGTTAAGTTAATGTGTGTGTCAAAGTTTCCATCAACTGAATGGGCTACTGTCATGCATGATACCTTCAACCCTCAAGTTCTACCGAAAATTTTCATAAAAGATACATTTGACTTACCACTATTTTCTCTGTTTCTTTTCAGGTAAGTGAAATCATATCGTCGACTCTACATAAGTTGCAGATACAAGGTAAGTGGATTAAAACATTAAAAGGATCATTAAACATTATAGGGAAATATTTAAAAGATAAAATTTCTACATACATATAATCACGCCTTTATAAGGTAGAGCGTAAACGAACTTAACAAAGGTCGTTTCGCCGCGTCTCACAAAGTTTTGATGGTTATTTATAGGTATATTGCTGTAGTGACAGGTTATCAGCCCATCGCCTAATTTACAATATACTGAAATCTTCGAATCCCTTAACTAGTGTTTACAGCATGCCCGGGAGGAAATGCAGCTGGCACATTCTATGTTTTTCTCTCGCTCTCAGGCTAGCTTGCATAACATTTTTTGCTGGTATATTTTATGTATGTCCTATCTATGCATTTTTTTCTCCTGAACATCTTTCAGTCAGAATATCTGATGTAGTTGTCAATTCTGTTATTTCCTTTTTTGCCAAATACTTATTCAAATGGTTTGTTGAAAGCCACTTACAACAATGCCACAATAAAGACCACGAATACCTCTTAAATCTGTTAAAACAGCCATTTTAAACCTCAATTGATCTGATTAACTTCTCTTTGTAACAAATGTATTGTACTGGGAAAACAGCGGCATAATTTCAGTGTGTCACCGTAATAGCTACATGCAAAGTGCAGTGAGCAATTAATGTGTGAAAGTGATTGATGTATGTGTGATGTATTAGTTTACGAATAAAAAGTGCTCGATTCTATCCGACACTCTTTAAAAAACAGGAAATTGATAAACTTTACGTATGAAAATTTTAAATGTGTTTTTAGATATTCTGTTAGAATTATGTAATAAGCACACTTATGAAGTTTTAACATTTTGTAGAAAAAATTATAAAAATATAAATGTTTTAATTATAAGAATTGTTACCAATAAGCTCTTCAATTTAGTTTTCTTTTGGCTCAAAATCAACATGCATTAAAATATTCGGTAATGAGGCTAAAATAATTCGTCGTCGTTTTGAGATTTTCTAACTGCCTATGAGATTTTTTTATACAACTCGAAAAACAAACAAGTGCTCAATAATGTTTGTCTTTCCGACATAACTATTAACTTACATATTCTTTGGAACCCTTCAACGTGCTTGCAACGTTTGTCTTATTAATTCCATTTAATAAATGTCACTTCTCCCTAAGTAAACACAACTGTAACCGCCAATTTTCATGTCAACCTAGTAATTAAAAGCACAAGCGGATCATATTTTTCATTTTTGTCGTAGGTTGATTTGATAATTAGTTTTTTACGAAAATCCTAGGCATATTGCGAAAACACGGATAGTCAGACATTGGTAAAAACATTTCTAAATGTTACTGGAAAAAGTTATTATACTATATTATTACCTATTTTCAAAGTCCGAGTTCGATTCACTTTAGGAACATGCAAAACTAAACGTTGGCTAATAAATAAGAACATTGATTGGTCAGTCATCGCGCCCAACAATCATTAACGAATGTTAAAAGAGATTAAGTCAGAAGGCAAAAATCTAGCTAATCTGAGTTAAAGATTAAGGATATTAAATGTTACTAGGACGACATTTTTTGTCGCAAAGAGCTTATCTTTATCCTTTAAGATTAATAAATGCTTTCGCAAAATTCCTAGAATAGTCGCAAAAAATCGAACTTTTAAATCATCCTACGACATACTATGCTCCACGAGGGTAGACACAAGTCGTAAGTTGATGGTAATCACCTGTTGTCAGTGCTGGACGCCTAGTACATCGGATGAGAGAGTGCTGTGCTGTAATCATAATTATCAAGACAGTTGTGGATATGGTGGTCTGACAGCGCTTGGTATGTTTCAAAGGTTTGGTGTGTTCCTGCTTCGTTAATGATTCGGTTGTTCGGTAGATTTTATTTCTCTCTACAAGCTATCATGGCATAAGCACTGTGGTTTGCTATTCCTGTTTATTTATTTGATCAAAGAAAGAAAATTCGGGTAGTAATCTTTATGTTACTAGATAATTATTAAAATTGTTCAACTAACATGTTTTCACAAATGACTTTTATACCGAAAAAACAAAACACTTTGAAAGAATAATTTCTGAAGAGAATAACATGAATGAATTTGTTCCAAAAAAGCTTGGTATTATGAAAGCTGTGCAACTTATTTATTAGAACCTACGTCCTATCTATGCCTATGAATAAAAATATTTTTCGCTTTTCTCTAGTATATTTTCGGCTATTTTATTTTTCGCCTCATATGCCAATACTCTGTAAACGAGAACAACCCTTCCCGTAGCCAGCGGCAGAACACTAACTCACCATAACCATAGGGTCCATAGGGCGCTACCGCCTTCCACTTGTGTGGTCCTGGTACTCTGGTATGGTGGTCCATGATGTTCCATGGTGTTCATACTAGGGCTATAGGAGTAGAGAGAGTAGAGTGCAATCGTTGGATTGGTGGCATTAACTCATCATAACCATAGGGTCCATAGGGCGCTACCGCCTTCCACTTGTGTGGTTCTGGTACACTAGTATGGTGTTCCATGGTGTTCGTACTAGGGCTAGAGGAATCAGAGTAGGGTGCAATCGTTGAGTGGTGACATTAACTCATCATAACCATAGGGTCCATAGGGCGCTACTGCCTTCCACTTGTGTGGTCCTAGTACTCTGGTATAGTGGTCCATGGTGTTCCAGGGTGTTCGTACTAGAGCTAGAGGAATCAGAGTAGGGTGCAATCGTTGAGTGGTGACATTAACTCATCATAACCATAGGGTCCATAGGGCGCTACTGCCTTCCACTTGTTTGGCCCTGGTACTCTGGTATGGTAGTTCATGGTGTTCCGTGGTGTTCGTATTAGGGCTAGAGGAGTCGGAGAAGGGTGCAATCGTTGGAGTGGTGACATTAACTCATCATAACCATAGGGTCCATAGGGCGCTACCGCCTTCCACTTGTGTGGTCCTGGTACACCGGTATGGTGGTCCATGGTATTCCATGGTGTTCGTACTAGGGCTAGAGGAATCGGAGAAGGGTAGAATCATTGCAGTGGAAGGGAAGATTTACTATGCGGAATTCTGGGTGACTGGTCAAAGAAATAATTTATACTTTCAGATTGAATTAGGATGGTAAGATTGATGTTTGAACAGGTTTTGTTTTATTATTTCAAGGTGTTGTATTACATGCACGCCGAACTGTTTTCTTTCTTATATCTGAAATAGAATACTGCAAGGTAATTTTGAATCCATCCGAAGTTAATGCGCTCTTTTCGTAGAATTATTAATTTCAGTCATTAAAACTAATCTGATTGCAAAATGGCGCATAAAAAGCACCTTTTCCGAGACGAAACTGAACACTAAGATCTTATCCATGTGAAGCTGTGCAGTAACTTCCTTTTAAACACGCAAAGTGGAGGTGGAGATGCATAAAACGACCCAACTCCAAAGTGATTTCTCGAAAAATCAATTTTCACTCGCAATTTTTTCGCTAAATTTCTTCTCGCAATAACTCATTGAGGAGATCGGCTGTGCCAATAAACAATAAACAACAATTTTCCCATACATTCCTAAACTACCTTCCTTATTCACGTTAACTGTCTCTATCACAAGTGAATAATGCTCATTTTGGTTAATATTTTACGCAAATAGGCTTTGCAAAGCTTTCATGGTGGTACTTGACGCTTCAATATTAGTGAAGCACTTGGCAAAACCTTATAAATATGCCACTAAAGAGCATTTTTACTAAATATAACCGTAAGAAAGCACTGGGAGAGCATAACTAGTTGGAGGAGTGCGTATTAACGCGTCGTGGTCTTGTTGGTCCGCGCCTAATTGTAGGTTCTCGACGCCTCATGACGCCAGCCTTGTTTGTAGGGCTGACTGCTTGCCGGTTTATATGCGCCTGGTATTTTAGATTTCTCTAAACTCCGTATAACACCAGATGAAACTTCCAATTAGAAGGGTTTCTTTCCGGATGTAATAATTTATTGTTAAAAATAAAACAATAATTTACCCCTATACGACTCCACACTTTACATTCCATTTGTTAAAAATGCCTCGAAGCTGTCAGCAAAGCCAATAATTAAAAACCAACAATCACACCAATTAAAACACAAAAACACCAATCTAATAAATAAATGACAGTAGTAATCAAATCAAAGATTGATTCCGATTTCTAACCTCAAATTACAATAGGGCTGTCTGCTGTTACATTTACAAAATATTGATAATAATATAATAGATCTTTGATTTCATTTATTTTTTTCAAATCTTTTTTCTATTTTTGTTTTCTCTTTATATTGTCACATTTCTTACACATTTTCATTATTATCTAGCACTTTAGAGTAGAGCATTAGAAAATAAAGTACTCATTTAAAAATATCTTACTTTTATGAAGCAAATGTGAGTTACTGGAGATAAACAAATTAGAATAAATGAGGTAATGCAAATTGCCAAGTAAAAATTTTTTTTGACAATAAAATAAAAAAATTTAACCAAAATAAATAGAAGTGTAAATATTTTGCAAGTTGTAAGTAAACCTAACAAAATCAACCCTATCCCATCTCTCTCTAAGGTGGTTACCACACGAGCGGCACGGGGCGGGCCCCGCTTGGTAATTTGCCGGCGCCGTGTGTGGCGGCCCTAACTCAGCGTACCTGACGCTGACGGGCGAAATTGAAAAATAAACACGCTGACGGATGGGTTACCGTCAGCCCCGTCAGACAGGTCCTTGACCCTGACGATTTGCACGGTTAAGCCTTAAGAAGGTTATTGGATTTGATAATGGTTTTTGTAAAGTGTTTTGAAGTGGCTTGTGAATATTGAGTTTCGGTAGCAAAGCGTGTCAAAAAGGTCTATAGATGGAAAATGTATAATCGATTTGATTTTTTACTTTAAGCCCTACTGCAAATATGATGTCAACCTTTCTACTCTTAATTCGACACTATGTAACTTCTACAAGGTTAGGTAAGATTATGTGCTTTCCGCCCGCGATTTCACCCATGTTAAATCGGTTTTTCCGCGGTGAAAAGTAGTCTATATTCTAACCTATTTGTGTGCCAATTTTCATCCTAATTCGTCCAGTGGGTAAAGCGTGTTTGACTAAAAGACATTTAAACTTTCGCATCATAATATTATACGTAGTAGAATTCTTGTTTTACTGTTCGTTCAGCCAGTATGATAAACAGAAACATTTGTTTATTCAACGCCACATGATTCATGCATGTATTAATCGCGGATCAAATAATAGTGCGCGGGTAATTATAACCTGCGCAAGAGTGCTTGTTTGAGGCAGTTGTGGGCGGGCGGCAAAGTGCGGCCCGGCCGGGTGGCATATACCATCACAGCTTTTTCTTCTGTCATAGGTAGACTTTGATTTTTAGAATGTACTAGCTACCGAAGATTGAAATACTCAGGTGTCCCGTTAGGGTGGTACCTAAATGCTGAGCTGAGAGCGATAAAAATACAACGCGAACAATTAATCGGGATTATATTAATTAAATAACAATATAATAGTAGTGAACATACATACATACATATAATCACGCCTTTATCCCTAATGGGGTAGGCAGAGCGTAAACGACCTAAACAAAGGTTAAGATAATTTAAAACCTTATAAATTTGCGATTCACAGCTCATTGTAGTAACGGGAAGAAAAATGGCCATTGGTGGCCGTTATTCACAATTTTTCTTCCTGTTAATACAACGAACTATGTATCGTATAAGGTTCTAAATTATCTTAATTACTATAACTTGATTCTGTTGGACCGGTATTTCGATTCACAGCGTTTTTAGTGAAGTATGTTTTGTTCACTAATGGGGGCGCCACTTGGCTAGTATCGTCACCTTAACTGCTTATCGGACATTATTTATCAGTAGCTCAGTATTTTCACAAACTAATCGTAGACTCGACACTTCAATAAGAAGTTTATCTTGTTCCTACTTACTCTTCTAAACATTTAGTGAGCCAAGTCTCTCCGAATCACTAGAATTAATTACAAGTTGTAGACGCGTGCGAGAGATAGGCGCTGTGTAAACAAAAGGCAAGTCTCCAATAAATCACGAGGCGCTCCGGACTTGGCCCGTGGCTGTGTTTTACGATTGTAAATGATATCGCCGGTTGTATTCGGTAAATTGATTTTAATGGGATTTGAAACATCGGTTCGGACATTACTCATTTTATTATTGTTGGACTTTGGTGAGGTATATTTGAAAAGAGCCCGATGGTTTAGTGGATAGGGCCGCTGCCTCCTGACTAGGTCGTGGTTTGAATCCCACCACGTACTAGTGTGTTTTTCGGTTTTCGAATTTCATATGTACTTTTTGTTTTTTTCCTTGCTTCGGAAGGCACGTTAAGCCGTTGGTCCCGGTTAATATCGTTTAATACCGTAGATATTAGTCATTAAGCCTTGTCATTGGCGGCTTAAAAACTCTGACCTAATCTAGGATTGGGTCTGGTTCGCTTCTGAGTTGCGAAGGTCAGATGGCAGTCGCTCTGTGTAAAAACCAGTACCCTCGTTCAATTCCCTAGATAAGGTAGCCGATTCCGTGAGATACAGGATAAGGCTAAGGTGATGATGGTGAGGTATATCTGAGAGAAATAAATATAAGAGATCTTATTGTTTTGTTTAAAATCATATGTTTTTGATATAATAAACATGCAACACATTTTTTTTCTAATCTGTCTCTGTGAAACATTTCAAATTGAGAAATACTTATTATGATTAGGTATCTACTTGCTAGTTGCTTCTCAAGGTAAATAATGTATTTGTGGAACTTATGTTTTTCCACGAAAATATCGGGTACGTTACGCCGTTTTTTTGAGAAATGGCTTTTGTTTATGCATTTTTCTATCGCATAGTATCGCTTTATAGTCTGCCTACTATAAAGCGTATTACGAAAAAAATACAATGTAGTAGAATAGAAAAAAGAACTACGTATTGTGCTCGACACTCCCGTGGAATGCCCCTTGTACATAATCATTCATTATGCTAAACATAGCATACCTAAACATATAGGTATACATACATACATATAATCACGCCTTTATCCCTAATGGGGTAGGCAGAGCGTAAACGACCCAAACAAAGGTCGTTCCGCCACTTCTGACAAAGTTTTGAGGGTTATTTAAGATTTTTTCTTATTATTATTTATTATTATTTCTTCCATTCTGGACTGGGAGCGAAATAAAAACATAGAATGTGCCAGCTGCATTTCCTCGCGGGCATGCTGTAAAAACTGCTGCTGCAGATCTGAGGGTTTCAGTATATTGCAATTTAGGCGATGGGCTGACAACCTGTCACTAAAGCAATACATATTACAATCTAAAATTGCCCTCAATTTTTGTCAGACGTGGCGAAAGCGCCTTTTACGAGGCGTTAAACGCTTTGCCTACCCCGTAAGGGATAAAGGCGTGATTTATGTATGTATGTATGTATGTTATTTAATATAGATTTGTAAGTATATTGCTGTAGTGACAGGTTGTCAGCCCATCGCATAAATTACAATATACTGAAACCCTCGGATCCTTTAGCTGGTTTTTACAGCATGCCCGGGAGGAAATGCAGCTGGCACATTCTATGTTTTCCTCTTGCTCCCAGGCCAGCATGGAAGAAATATAGGTATACCTTTAATCATTCTATGATTGCGAGCTAATAGAAAAGTAGAATCAATTATCTCTCACTAATCTATTTATTTGTCGTTTATTAATCGTTTATTCGCCAATTTATCAATTTCCATAAATTAAACATGAAAGTGGCAAGTGCTCGTATTGTTGAATTTAATTTGTTCGCTAATTATGTCGTTACAGTGTTTTTGTGCCACCCGACAGCTGGACAAATATATTTGCACAGGTAGTTTGATACACGCGAAAGTGAAATTAACTAGCGTCTGTCTCACTTTAAATTGCCAAGTCAATTAATTATTGGAATGCGTACTTTTTTACTTTTGATATTAATAAGTTGCCATAATTATAATAAAAGTAACCTACAATTTATTAAAGTTTATGAATGTTCATTGTTTACCTTAATAACGATGGCAATAACATATACATATAATCACCTTTTCACGCCTTTATCCCTAATAGGGTAGGCAGAGCGTAAACGACCTAAACAAAGGTATAATGATATGTTTTTCCGTTAATAATTCGGTGCCTAATATTAAACAAAAAACCTACGAAAATTCACTATGCTCTCAAAACAAAACTATGAATCTAAATTGGAAAATGTACAACATTCACATACGATGTTCACGAAATATGGCGGATTATTAAAGTGAAACGGACTTAATAAAATATTTGATGACTTGTCTGATTTAGTTTATCAAATTGAACGATATAACAATTGTCGTTCCGCCACGTCTGACAAAGTTTTGAGGGTTATTTAAGATAGATTTGTAGGGATATTGCTGTAGTTACAGGTTTTCAGCCCATCGCCTAAATTGCAATATTTTGAAAACCCTCGGATCCCTAAGCTGGTTCTTACAGCATACCCGGGAGGAAATGCAGCTGGCACATTCTTTGTTTTTCTTTCGCTCCCCGTCCAGCATGCAAGATAAATATAAATATATGTTAATTAATTATAAACAAAAACAACTGACCATTTTTGGTAACATACGAACGTAAATATTCAGATATCTTCAAAAGCACTTAACCACATTTCTTGTTGAAATTCGCTGATAATTTGCGCATAAAAATGAATGAGTTACATTGACATTATCAGGTGCGAATGAAAAAAAAATCTGTTTAAATACGTTTAAATATTGGAATATGCTCTTTGAAGTTGCCGAGAGTTATCAATGTTGGTGTTTTGTTTAGTTATAATAATAATCAAAAGAAGAGAAGACATACCAGGCCACTCAGAAAGTATTGCGATAAATAGTTTTTATATATGGCAGACTGGCCGGTTAGAATCTTTTTTAAAAATATGATTACTTGTAAGTAAAAATATGTGTGTTCCATTTTCAAAATTTCCCTCCACATTTTTTGCGAGCCAATTCAAAGTATCGTGTCTTACTGAAAAATGGATCTGCGCCGGGAACATTTTAGAGCTATGATTTTTTACGATTTCAAGTGTCGCCTGAAACCGGATGAATCGTTCGATAGACTTCAAATGGCATTTATGGATGAAAACCCCTCCAAGGCAACCGTGTATCGTTGGTATAACGAATTTAGGCGCGGTCGACCAACCTTGGGGGATGAAGAAAGAAGCGGTCGCCCTTTGACGGCTATTACGGAAGAAAACGCGCTAGCAGTGAAAATTTAATCCAAGATAATAGGCGAATTACATATCAGGAGATTCAGCACATATTAAAGATTGGATCGGGAAGCGTTCACGAGATTCTACAAGGGCATCTTCGCGTGAGGAGGATAGTATCGCGCTGGGTGCCGCACTACCTCACCGACGCTCAGAAGCAGGCCCGGGTGGAATGGTGCCGTGATATGCTGAACAAATTTGAAGCAGGCTCGTCTCGGCGTGTTTACGACATCGTAACAGGTGATGAGTCCTGGATTTATCAATACGATCCAGAAACCAAGCGCCAGTCGACAGTTTGGGTGTTTCAAAATGAACCAACGCCTACCAAAGTGAAGCGATCTCGAAGCGGGGGGAAGATTTTGATCGCCAGCTTTTTTAATTTGACTGGCCACTTGGCCTCAATTCCCTTACGAGATGAAAGAAGCATTAACGCCGAATGGTATACTACCAAATGTTTACCAGAAGTTTTTTTCTGTTGTGAGCAACAAGCCACCAAACACAGGGCTCCGCGGACTACTGCTCCACCAAGACAATGCGCCTGCACACACCGCGCTCAAAACGAGGGACTTCCTGGACAGCACACCAGTCAAGCTCCTGGGTCACCCTCCTTACAGCCCTGATCTAGCACCGTGTGACTTCTTTTTATTTCCAAAAATAAAAAATCAGCTCAAGGGGATACAATTTTCGTCGCCGGAAGATGCGCTGGCTGCGTTCGAGCAGGCTGTAAACGAGGTGTCTACGGCGGACTGGAAAAAGTGTTTTGAAAACTGGTTCAGACGCATGAATCTTTGTATAGAGGCTGGTGGAGAGTACTTTGAAAAGATTTAATAAAAATATTTGTACCTGTAGAACAATTTTTTTTAGTGTCGCAAAACTTTCTGAGTGTCCCACGTACTTACTACATATTACATATTTAGTTTACAAATAGCTATTCCTACATCCACAACTTAATTTTTATGAGATTACATAAGTTGCTGCTGAACTCGGAGCGAGAAAAAAACAAAGAATGTGCCAGCTGCATTTCCTCCCGGGCATGCTGTAAAAACCAGCTAAGGGATCCGAGGGTTTCAGTATATTGTTATTTAGGCGATGGGTTGACAACCTGTCACTACAGTAGTATACCTACAAATCTGTCTTAAATAACCCTCAAATCTTTGTCAGACGTATCGGAACGATCTTTGTTTAGGTCATTTACGCTCTGCCTACCCCATTATCGATCAAGGCGTGATTATATGTATGTATGTATGTACATAAGTTACAGTGTTCGACGTGGTGCTGAGTGCTGGTGGTCATTTAGAAAAGGCGGTGACTAAAAGTTCAGATTTTTGTTTGACATTTTTATCATGTAATGGCTGGTCATAGCAGCGCTATGATCAAAATCAATCCAACCTAATGTTAGGTTAGTTAGTTGCTTAGTATAGCTATGTAGCTATACTAAGCAACTAAAATATTTACCCTTCCGCTTCGCGCAGTCGGCTAAACCGCGCTAATGCATCGCCCGCGGCCCGCCGGTGATAAGCTTGCTAATGAGACCGCAGTATCTATATCTACATACATACATATAGTCACGCCTTTATCCCTAATGGGGTAGGCAAAGCGTAAACGACCTAAACGTCTGTCAAAGTTTTGAAGGTTATTTAAGATAGATTTGTAGGTATATTGCTGTATTGATCTACTAAATTGCAATGTACAGAAAACCTCGTATCGCTTAGCTTGGTTTGTACAGCATGCCCGGGAGGAAATGCAGCTGGCTTTCTCCCACTCCCAGTCCAGCAGAGAAACAAATAATGTGAAAAATAATGGTGGTAGGTCCTGCAACGGATCGCCTGACTTGCTGTTTCGATTGTTTTGTTGTGGAGGCTTTTTAGCATCTTTAAACTTAAGTTTTCTACATTTTTACCCTGTCTCACTCACAGTGACTTCTAGCCTAGACTTAATCAAGAGCAACCATAAAAATATAGCTTAGTGATCACAAAACAGCCAACTAAAACTTGTCTAAACTGTACTTTCTATGCGCCATAAAAAATGTATACATACATACATACATATAACATACTCCTAAGTATCTCCGTTCCCGTTTAAATTTCCTACCCTCTGACCCCCGGCCTAGGCGCGCATGTATCACTAAAGTACTTGAGTGTCCTAGTGCTAATACCAAATTCTTTTCCAATGCCTTTTCTATTCGAGCTACACAACTTTGGAACAAGCTTCCGAAGACAGTTCAAGACTGTCCATCGATATCATCTTTCAAAAAAAGAGTGAAAGAGCACTTCCTATCGCAACAAAATTAGTATTTATGTACGTAGGTATTTGTATTTATTATATGTATGTATTATTATTTATTATAGATGTTTATTTAATTTACCTTTTATGTATGTTTATGTAGGTTCTAGGTTATATGTACATGTAAAAGTCTACAGCGTGTACAGTCTTGTCCCCGTATATATTATTATCTCATATTCAGTTTTACAGGTTGGCTGGAAGAGATCTCTTTATAGAGATAAGCTCACCGTTGTGAACTAAATTTTAATTTGTTTATTTATTGTAAATTTTTTGTACGCAATAAAGAATATATATATAATCACGCCTTTATCCCTAATGGGGTAGGCAGAGCGCAAACGACCCAAACAAAGGTCGCCTGCCACGTCTGACAAAGTTTTGAGGGTTATTTAAGATAGAATTCTAGGTATATTGCCATTCCTTTATCTCCGTAGAGTAATATTAAGAATCACCCGGTGTAAGGGACAGCGTCCCGCAAACTGATAGGTGTGGCTCAGTCAACGATACTGAACAACATTCACCAGGAAATTCTTTAAGGAGATAAAAAATATATACGTTCCCATATAAAATGACCACCTCGATCAGACAGTTTAAATGGAAAAGGTTTATTTTTTATTCCTAAAATAATTTCCTAGTGCTAGTTGTTCAGTTTCGATGACTGAGCAATCCCCATCAGTTTTCGGAACGCTGTCCCTTACACCACGTATGAATAAAAAAGAAATCTAAAATCACGTGTGATATTAATGAAAAAACTTGCAGTTTCTGAAATAAATTCAGCTTACAATACAACAACACTATTAAAATTTTACTGGGGTATAGGAGTCGAATGTCTTTGGCAAAGTTTAATCAATATTGTCTTTCTATATCTCCCTGATTCTACGGAGAAAGAATTTATCTATCCATATAAACCAACCATTACTTCCATGCTGGTCTGGGAGCGAGAGAAAAACGTAGAATGTGCCAGCTGCATTTCCTCCCGGACATGCTGTAGAAGACAGCAAAAGGGACTCGAGGGTTACAGTGTATTGTAATTTAGGCGATGGGCTGACAACCTGTCACTACACATTAGCAATACACATTACAATCTAAAATTGCCCTCAATTTTTGTCAGACGCGGCGAAAGCGCCTTGTACGAGGCGTTTAACGCTCTGCCTACCCCGTAAGGGATAAAGGCGTGATTTTATGTATGTATGTATGTATATAAACCAATATTTTTTAACACATTATAGCAAAGCTAACAAAAAGGGTCCATACAATGGGCAGGATATACCGATATAATGTTAGTGGCTACTAAAGTAAAATTTGGTGTGATTAAATGTAATACCATTAAACTTTGATCAACGAAGTACCCTGAGCAATCGACTGACGATGCTTGATGAGTTTTTAACAGCTACCTACACAGGTTCGTGATGCCCTGGTAAGTGCTTGATTGTTATTTCGGAAAAGTAATTTTTATACAAGTACTTAGGTACTTGAAAATTTTATAGCGCCTTTTATTTATAGTCCTCGCAACCAATTTTTTTTTTATATGACTACTACTGCGAATATTATTGGGTCAAAAATCTGCGCGGAATTAGTTTTTAGTGCCCAAGCGTATGCGCCACATGCTAAATGCAAGTACGCAGTTTCTATTCCTTCAATGTCAATTTTCTAATGGTACAAAATTGTTTCATATATATAATCACGCGTTTATCCCTAATGGGGTAGGCAGAGCGTAAACGACCCAAAACAAAGGCCGTTTCGCCACGTCTAACAAAGCTTTGAGGGTTATTTAAGATAGATTTGTAGGTATGTTGCTGTAGTGACAGGTTGTCAGCCCATTGCCTATTATAATATACTGAAACCCTTCCCAGCTTCAGTTTCTTTATCTTGTGGAAGGGCAATGTCTTCTAAGAATTGAAAATAAACTGTAATTATAAGTATTGATTCTAAAAGCCATGATTTGTTTCATATTTTCCGAGGTGTTAAAAAATGTATAAATTTTAGGTATTATATCTGTAATGAAAACCGAAATTACACTCATTTTATTACCAATATTTGAGTTCAAATACTTAAATACAAAAATATCGCGAGAAAAGGGTGTGATTTTATTAGTTTTTTATTTACTTTTAGTTAACGCCTATTAATATTTTACTGTTACATTACTTTTTATCTTACTGTTATTTACAGCAAGATACAAGAAATGCTAACTGTCAACTACTATCCATTTATTCAGTTTTTATCAGGATATCCACTTTAGTAGGTAAGTTACGTCCTAAAGTGTTGTGCATAAATAGGTATGAATGTTAAGGTATGCACACACTTAGTGGATTTGCATGAATTAAGCATTACGAGGTAGTGTGCGGTGACCTTTAGCCCTTAGTGCGATTGGGGTGCCGCAACTAAGTTGTAAGTACAGTCTTTTCAATAAAAGCGTGACTGAAGTTCACAAGAATAGGCGTGACGATTGGGTGAAAAAAAAACTAGTTCAAATTCAAAAAATCTTTATTACTCACACACTTAAAACAAAAACACTAAATAACAATCACAATAGTACGGTTTGAGAGTAAAAGGTGAGGGTCTCAGTATTTTGCTACTATGTTACTCAATGCAGTGGTAGCACTGATTTTCAGCCCTTACTCTTTTCATACACCATTTAAAACATCAGAGTAGGGGGCATTTAGAATTACCGAAACGTCTACACGTAAAATTTATGGCTAAAATATTATAGATCTCATTCATCTTTTTTTTAAAATGCACGTTTAAATTTAATAATCGATTTAAAAATATAGAATTTATTGATTTGAGTAGTCAATATTTACTTCAACGTGACGACATAAGATGATATTTCATACAGAAAAGCTTTTTGACATTTCATAAAAAGTTACCATGCGTCATCCCTATTAAATCCATAGTTAGCAGGAATCTTTGCTTGACACACTAATAAAGAACATGAATGTTTTAATTAAATTCGAGTGTTAAATGCTTGGTTTTCCAAGTTTATCATTATTGTAAAATCATAACAGACATGTTAGTTGAAATAATGTTTTTGATAGACTACCCACACCCATAATAAATATTCTCTTAATGAATCAAATCCTATATCGAAAAGACTGATATTCCATTTTAGTCCAGAGCATTCACAAGAACAACCAAGGTGCTGTACTATGCAAAGTTTACGAGCTGACGACTGTACTAACCGAATGTCTCCAAGTAGCGGTTGCAAATCTAGCAACAAGTGCCGGCGTTATCTTCGCCATCTAACTGGATAACTTGTTGAATGGTTATGACCTCCTGGTACATTTAATGCCTGTTAGTTATGTCCCAGGTCCCAGGCTCTTGGTCCCGATCGCTGTCTTTGATTAGGGATCGTTACAAAACCATGCTAGATGGCTGGGTACTTAAAAACTCTGACACCAGGGTCCATCGGGTCGTACGTCGACTCAAAAATCTACTCGATAAGAAAGACAAGCTGACTGTACTAACCCGAGTGTCTGCAAGTAGCGGTTGCAAATCTAGCGACAAGTGCCGGCGTTATCTTCGCCATCTAACTGGATAACCTGTTGAATGGTTATGACCTCCTGGTACATTCAATGCCTGGTAGTTATAGTGCACTATGAGACTTGCAGCTAGATTATGCATAAATTGGCATTGCACTTTGGTTATTTACGAAATTCGAAGCCGAAGATGCTCTGTTTTAGACAGGTTTTTTTAATATAAAAAAAAGTTATTTCGTTCTCTCCAAAGTCATCATAGGATTTTTCTGGCTAACTGTACGAATGTCGTATGCAAGTAGCCAGTTGCAAATCTAACGACAAGTACCGCAGTTATCTCTTCGATCTTCTATATAGCTAGTACATTTAAGTAATGCCAGGTAGCTGATACTACTACTACTTAGGCCCATATTAATAAACATGCTTCGGAGGGCACGTTAAGCAGTCGGTCCCGGTCGCTGTCTTTGATAGTGGTCGTTACTCAAACCATGTCAGAGGCATATTAGCTGTGCTACTAGGCGGTTTGCAAACTCTGACACCAGGGTTCATCGGGTCATTCGACTCGAGAATCCACACGCTAAGAAGAAGATTAATAAACAGCACTTGAGACTGATATCTAGTTTGAGCAAGTATCAGAAATGTAATTTCAGTACAAGATTGCCTGTCCAATCCATACTTAATATTGTTCTAAATCTTGAGATCGCTTTATAAATACGTGCTTTTGTCTCTCCCAGAAGGTCAAAGGGACTCATAAAAAATTTGTTGGTAAGCTGTAGTTTAAACATTTATTATCTATCTTTTCTCTAGTTTGAAACGCTTTGCTCTTAATCAATTTATGAAACTCTGATTATGACAACCAAATCCTTATCAAAGTTATTCTTATCGTATTTGTAAGGTTAGACCGCACTAGGACGTAGCTGCAGCGGAGCGGCGCGGCGCGGCACTGCGCGACAAACGGTTCTTTGTATGAAAATGTATGAAAGGTATCGCGTCACTGAAGCTGCAGCGGAGCAGAGCGGCGCTTCAGAGTGCGACAATGTCAGTCTATACATTTTGACAGATTTTGTCGCTCAGTTTTCTTCTATGCTGGCCTAGGAGCGAGAAAAAAACATAGAATGTGCCAGCTGCATTTCCTCCCGAGCATGCTGTAAAATCCAGCTAAGGGATCCGAGGGTTTCAGTATATTGTAATTCAGGCGATGGGCTGACAACCTGTCCCTACAACAATATACCTAGAATTCTATCTTAAATAACCCTCAAACTTTGTCAGACGTGGCGGGACGACCTTTGTTTGGGTCGTTTGCGCTCTGCCTACCCCATTAGGGATAAAGGCGTGATTATATGTATGTACGTATGTTGTCGCTCAGTGTCGCGTCGCTGCAGTGCCGTGTTGCGCCGCGCCGCTCCGCTCCGCTGCAGCTACGCCATAGTGCGGTCTAACCTTTATTCTTACTTTAGAAAACCACAATTCAAAAACCATGTATGTAATAAAATGCCCATTTGTCGATTGTTTTAAATCGTTCCATGGTGTTGTTTATTCATTTTAATGTCATTATAATAGATTTAAACCATGTTTTGTTGTACGGAAACCTTTTTTTAACAAAAGGTGTGCTTTTGTTTTTGTGGTCTAAACGTTTCGCTGCGTTGAAGGGATGTGTTGGGCCATAGAAACGGCAATAAGCTATAAATTATAGTGGCCACGTTTCAGCGTAAACAAGATTCAACTAAAAATCATACCCGTCATTTTCCGTGTTGAGCGAACAGAAAGGATGCCAGTCAAATGCTAGTAGTATAGGTGGACGGATTTAATCATTACAAAATGTCACAATAAATTAAAATCACAATATTAAACTTAAAAACGAATTATTACAATACAATACAAATATTCTTTATTGCACATAAACAACACATTGTACAGGAACAAACATTACAAAACAAATAGAGTACAATTAGGCGGCCTTATTGCTAGGGTAGCAATGTCTGCCAGGCAACCTTTGGGTAAAAGAGTAGTTTTTTTTTTATATTATTAAATATTAGAATAGCTTAAAGATAGAAATTTTAATAATTCTGCCTTGCGTACCCAGCAAGCAACTTCCCCCGACCTTCACCAGATCGTCGGTATACCTTGCAGGTACACTTCATATATCATTCCGAACTCATGTAATTTAAAGTCATGGTGCCTTTGGAGGTACATTATAATTTTTATACCAACAAAAAAACATACCTATCAACTTTTATTTTGATTTCAAAACCACACTTTTACTACTATTTAAAACAACGCCCTTTCCATGGCCTAACCCCTTACGCAGAGTTCACAAAAGCTGGCAAGCAGGGAATGATTGACCGCTTCCTCTTTGCTTTTGATTTATTCGTTCCTTTGCGCCTGTTAGCACTGTAGACTCTACCTCGGACAGACCCTTCGGTTTTATGCACGCCTGGTACAACGGGTCGGCTCCAAATTAATTTATGGTTATTTAATGAGGGCTTATTTACATCATGAGGCTGATAATATCGTGGAATATAGTGGTTGAGGGTGTTTCTACGTTAAATGGAAATTATAGTGTTGGATTTTTTGAGTCCTATATTCTGTCAATGTTTTACAATACAATACAATTATTCTTTATTCCACATAAACAAGACCATTCATTACACAGGAACATTACAGGAGCTAAAAACAAAGTACAATTTATTAGGCGGCCTTATTGCTAAGGTAGCATTTTTTGGACCTAACACTTTATGCTAATTTGTTTACTGGAAAAGACAAAGAGGAAATCTTTTGGCGAGGTCTTTGTGGTGTGCCATTCTGAAAATATTTTAAATTTAAAGCTAGGTGAATTCTATTTATTCCAAAAAAAGAACGGTTTAAACTAGATTATCATAAAACCATCCATAACTGCCCATAAATTATCCGCCTTTCAAAAGGTACGTTTTTTCCCTTTTCTTCGTGTGAGAGCGTGCCCACAGTCTATTTCATTAATTGATTATTATGTCCGTTTGTTTGTATTAATTGATGATTTAGACCTCCTACTAGGTTAGATGTTTGGGGAATGATTCGCCATATTTTTTGGGTCTTTTATTTGATTGAGTTGGAACTAGAAAGGTGGTAAAATCATTTATAGAAACATACGTCTGCGTGTATCGTTAAAATTAAATTGTAAATTCATCTCATTCAGTCAAAAGTCTGACAAAATCTATAGTATTTTAATAATCATTAATCTAAATTACCAAAAAAAATAGTAGAAAAAAAGCTAATGTTGTTGTTTTTAAGCTATTGAGTATGGAGTGGATTCCCACAGATAAATCACACGATAATATCTTGTTAGCTATTGTTTAGCGTAAAAACTGCACAATCTCCTTTAGTTTTTTGTTTTAATATAGGATCTATATATAAAGAACGTCTAAAATGATGATGACTGACTACAATATTTTTCGTTGACTTTATACGGGGTGTTAGGCACAACTTTCACCAGGAAAATATTTCTGGAATTGAAAAAAAAAATAGGCTGTTCCATACAAATTGTCTGAACGAGGTGGGCATTTTGTATGGCAAAGCATATTTTCTTTTTCACTTTCTGAAATAATTTTCTGGTGGAAGTTGTTCAGTGTCGTTGACTGAGCAAGCCCTTTCAGTTTGCGGGATGCTGTCCCTTACAACCGGTAGTTCTTATCAAATTGACCTCATCATCTCGATGGCCGATCTCTGGGAGATTGGCCGCCATCACCGAAATCGGTGGGAGGACTATTATTATCTAGAGTTTATTTAATACTAACCAACCACGAGCGTCACCCCACAATCTTATTGATCGTTTACTAGGTACAACTGCCTCCGTGGTCTAGTGGTCAGAGCCATGGGATTACGATCCGGAGGTCCTGGGTTCGATTCCCAAGAGGGAAACACAAATCACTATGTGAAGTTTTCCCCAGTTTGGAATTTAGCCCCAGTTTTTATGACATTGCAGGCTGAATCACCTGATTGTTTGAAGAAGAAAAAAGAGGATTCCGTGCTTTGGAGGGCACGTTAAGCTGTCGGTCCCTCTCGTAGTCTGAGGTCGTTACTCAAACCATGTCATCATCTCCCTAGCCTTATCCCGTATCTCACGGGGTCGGCTTATTAATCTAGGGGATTGAACGAGGGTACTGGCTTTTACACAGAGCGACTGCCATCTGACCTCCGCAACCCAGAAGAGAAACCAGACCCAATCCTAGATTAGGTATTTTCAACCCGCCAATGCTTAGCACTGGCCTCTGATAGGGCTTAACGACTAATATATACGGTATTAAACGATATTAACCGGGACCAACGGCTTAACGTGCCTTCCGAAGCACGGAAAAAGCACCGAATTAACGTACATATGAAATTCGAAAAACACATGCGGTTTTCCAATCGAAAATCCACTCACAAAGAAGATTAGGTAGGGTACTATAAGTAATCTACTCTTACTCTCTTCTATATACTCTTTCAACTTCTACTCTCAATAAGAGTCCTTACTGTACTTGACAATATGGTTACTCTTGTGAAAAATAAGCTTATAGAACATTCTATGTTTTTCGTCGATGATGGAATATCGTCGTCTCTTATGGTTCACCGAAAACACAACGCTACCGCGTTCTAAATACTAACAGCGACATCTATCGGTTTTTGAGAGAACTAACTTACGTACTTCTTATACATTGCAAAAATGGGAACCCCTTTTTCGAGTAGAAAATGATGATGACTGACTACAATAGTTTTCGTTGAGACTTTATATTTCTTATCAAATTTCCCTCGTCATCCCCTCTACATAGAAAGTAAGATAGAATGTAGAATACTAGCAGTCTGTAGGGTAAATTCAACCAGTAGTAACTATTATTTATATATTATGTGACGTCTGTTCAAGAGAGCATATTTAATACAACGTGTAACCACGAGCGTCATCTGAGACTCTTATTTGATCGTTTACTAGGTACTATAAGAATACGTTCATACCGGGTGTAAGGGACAGCGTCCCGCAAACTGATAGGGGTTGCTCAGTCAACAAACTTCCCACACAAAATGACCACCTCGATTAGGCAATTTATATGAAAAATAAAAACACTTCCTGAAAAATAACCCTGCTGTTTGTTGTTCAGTTTCGTTGACTGAGCTGACCCTTTTTAGATTGCGGGACGATCGATGTCCCATACACCCCCGCATGTATATACTCATCTGTTTAAGATTTTTTTATAAGAGTCCTGAACTGTACGTGACAGTAAGGTTACTCATGTGAAAAATAACTTATAGAACATTCTATGTTTTTCGACGAGGATGGAATATCGTCGTCTCTTATGCATCACAGAAAACACAACGATACCGCGTTCTAAATACTAACAGCGACATCTGTCGGTTTATTAGAGAACTAACTTACGTACTTATTGTACACTAGCTACCCGCCCCGACTTCGCACGGAAATTATCAGTGTTGCTCTACTATATTATACATGTATTATACATATAAACCTTCCTCTTGAATCACTCTATCCATTAAACTGCCTCAAAATCCGTTACGTAGTTTTAAAGATTTATGCATACATAGGGACAGAAAAAGTGACTTTGTTGTATACTATGTAGTGATTGAAAAAATGGGATCACCTCCTTTGAGTCCAAAATTATGATGACTGGCCTGGCTAGAATATTTTTCATTGAGACTTTATAGTTGTTATCAAATTGCCCTCATCATCCCCTCTTATCTACTCTACATAGAAAGTAAGAAAGAATGGAGAATACCAGCAAAGACCCTACAACGAACTACCAGTTGGTACCGCGTCATTCTATCAGGACTGCTTATTTAAGGGGATCCCCGGTGCACGCCAGCGCCCTTATCAGTTAAAAAACATTGTTCATTGAAACCGCAATTCATCGAAAATCCGGGAGATCAGATTGAGGTGTAGGTATTGAAGTTTATTTTAAGCATTATAAATTAATATATGTTACAGGTAGCGAAAGTGCTAAAAGTGGCCGTATTTCGAACAATAAGTTGCAACTTTATGGGGTTCTAAATGGTCTTCATTGCTTTAAGCTCAATCTGATCTACCGGATTTTCGAATGATTGTGTTTTCAGTGAATCATATTTTTTTGACTAATGAGGGCGCCACTTATCCCAGGGAAGCCCCTTAACACAACACGCAACCAAGAGCAAGACCTCAGACTCTTATTGACCGTTTATTATTTATATATTATTTAACAGTTTTGTGCAACATGATTATACAGACATAAATAAACAGTAGCACAAAAGGTACAGCTTATCTCTAAAAAGAAATCTATCTCTTCCAGCTGACCTACGGTAGTGTGAGAACATAAGTGAGGCAGATAAGGCGTGTACAATTTAAAATATAGGTGACAATACGATTCAAACTGTAATATCATAAAATACAATAAATGTAATACATAATATTCCTGCATAGATAATAATTTAGATAAATAGCATATAACTTGTAAACTTTTAAAATCATCTCAATATCTATGGTATTTTAATCCTTTATTTTTTTTACTTCTTAATAAGAGTCTTTACTGTACTCGACAACAAAGTTACTCTTGTGAAAAATAAGCTTATAGAACATTCTATGTTTTTCATCTCAGATACATTATCGTCGTCTCTTATGTTTCCAAGAAAACACAACGCTACCGCGTTCTAAATACTAACAGCGACATCTGTCGGTTTATGCGAGAACTAACGTACGTACTTGTCTTAAAAATGGAAGCACCTTAGCGTAAGAAAATTAAGCAAATAACAGACAATCAGTGCAAAAATACATGACTAGCCTAGCCTACTGGTGCCCTATTTTTAGAAATTTGCTCTTATGTAAAAATCCTGCATGAATATCATAACGTTCGATTTTTGTAGGATTTGCGATTTGCATTTCACCTTGAAAGATATCAGAGCGTCACTCACAAACTTATTGATCGTTTACTATAATATTAAGAATACGTTTAGGTATATTTCCTCTTTTCTTTTGCTGGTATATATTATTTCTTTATAAGAGTCCTTAACTGTACGTGACAGTATGGTTACTCATGTGAAAAATAGCTTATAGAACATTCTATGTTTTTCGTCGACGTTGGATTGGCGTCGGCTCTTATGTTTCACAGAAAACACAACGCCACCGCGTTCTAAATACTAACAGCGACATCTGTCGGTTTTTATCAGAACCTCAAAACGTACTTACGCCCGCTGCACTGATAAGTATTCTGTACTTCTACACTGTATTATACTGTTGATCTCGAAATGGGAAAAACTATTTCCGCATATAAAAGAAATAATGATAATGAGGAAGGCTCATTTAGTAAAAAAAAATAATAATTATATCTTTATAAATATTTTTGTTTTAGCCACGTTCCTTATCTATGAAATCGGTAGGTTATCTCAAAAATAACAGTCGAGGTCGTTGATAACTGCACTATAACTTAGTTTATAATTGAATACTGAGAGATGGAAGGCCTGATATCACCAGGTTCGCAGAAACGGCAGCTGGTGGCGATTAATACCTTATACGGGCGGCATGGGCTGTTATTCTTGTTCGGGTATCTAAAGAATTACCACAGAATATATAATAGTACCACATAGAATTACGCAAGGCTCTTACATACATACATACATATAATCACGCCTTTATCCCTAATGGGGTAGGCAGAGTGTAAACAACCTAAACAAAGGTCGTTCCGCCACGTCTGACAAAGTTTTGAGGGTAATTTAAGATAGATTTGTAGGAATATTGCTGTTGTGACAGGTTTTCAGCCCATCGCCTAAATTACAATATACTGAAACCCTCGGATCCCTTAGCCGGTTTTTACAGCATGCCCGGGAGGCAATGCAGCTGGCACATTCTATGTTCTTCTGTCCCAGACCAGCATGGAAGACTCTTGTTGTGGGAATAGACCAAGCCTAGTTGAAGGCTATAGTTTTTAATACTTAAAGTTACCATGCTTTTGGAATATGGCAGTTTGTTTTACTATTACATCCATTTTGTTCAGTCGTTGATTCTTTATGTAAACTACGTATACAGAAATAAAATATTTTGCAAATGGTCTTCCATGCTGGACTGGAAGCGAAAGAAAAAAAAAATGTGCCAGCTGCATTTCCTCCCGGACATGCTATTAAAACCAGCTATGGGATCCGAGGGTTTCTGTATATTGCAATTAAGGCGATGGGCTGACAACCTGTCACTACAGTAATATAACTACAAATCTATCTTAAATAACCCTTAAAACTTTGTCAGACGTGGCGAAACGTCCTTTTTTTAGTTCGATTACGCTCTGCCTACCCCATTAAGGATAAACATACATACATAAATATAATCACGCCTTTATCCGTAATGGGGTGGGCAGAGCGTAAACTACCTAAACAAAGGTCATTCCGCCACGTATGACAAAGTTTTGTGGGTTATTAAAAATAGATTGCAGGTATATTGCTGTAGTGACAGGTTGTCAGCCTATCGCCTAAATTGCAATATACAGAAACCCTCAGATCCCTTAGCTGGTTTTTACAGCATGCCCGGGAGGAAATGCAGCTGGCACATTCTATGTTTTTAAGGATAAACGCGTGATTATATGTATGTATGTATGCATAGGTATACGTAAATGATTTTAGCCACTCGATGTTGACCTAGGTATGTTCCTTGTTGTCATGGGTATATTATGGATAGGTTCATATTCTAAAATATGTTGTACTTTATTACCAATTTTAAACCTGATGACTTGAGACATCCTTAAGCCAAAATGTCTAAAACCTGAATTGCCAATGGCTATTAAAAACCTGTTTTAGAATAAAACAACTAATACCAGAAGCCCATCATAAGTCAAACCGCGAGGTGCCCTCATTTTTACATAACTTATTTATGTTGTACGCTTCACCTTACGACCTCTTTTGCTGATAGAAGTATTTCAAACAAGTGTTTAAATACATTTGTAAGTTCTCCAACTTTTAAACTAGATTCAGTCAGCAGTCAGACTTGAGGTGAATGCCTATTCATCTTTTTATTTTGTTTTATTACAAGTATTAACACCAAAATGTTGTCTCAAAACTCTTATTAACACCAAAATATTCTCATAATAGGGATGTCGATGAAAAAAAACTGTAAATTTCTTACCGTTATTATTTCGTATACGTCTTTCAAATATTTCGTCTTTCTTATAATTCCGAGGTTTTTTGTATATTGCAATTTAGGCGATAGGCTGACACCCTGTCACTACAGCAATAAACCTACAAATCCATCTTAAATAACCCTCAAAACTTTGTCAAACGTGGCGGAACGACCTTTGTATAGGTTGTTTTGGTTGCTTTGCCTGCCCCATTTGGGATAAAGGCGTGAATAAATGTATGTACGTCTTTCAAAAAAAATTCTGCGATTCTGGATCGTTAACTTCTGTGTAGCATTTCTCATATTATTTCTATGTTCGATCCGAGAATTCAATTATGATGATGAATATTGAAAACCAGAAGCAGGTCATCAGTCAAACCCCAAGCTTCAAAGCTGGCTGCCCCCAATCTCCATAATATTGATGTTCTTCGCGCTCACCTATGACCGCACGTGGGTTTACCATGTGTGTGTGTGACGTGTGTTTGTGTGTGTCTACAGGGAGTAAAGAATTTGCTGACCTAAGTCATGAAACTGATCTACTTTTCCCATAGATAGAAATGTATGTATGTATGTAAGCTCTTTACTCTACCTTAAAAATCTTAAAACTAAAATACAAAAAAACTAAGCTAACCAAATAAAATACAAGAAGAATAAGACAATAGTGGCACAAAGGCGGACTTATCCCGTTAAGTAAAGTTATACACACACACACACACACACATAATCACGCCTTTATCCCTAATGGGGTAGGCCGATCGTAAACGAACTAAACAAAGGTCGTTCCGCCACGTCTGTCAAATTTTTGAGGGTTATTTATGATCAATTTGTAGGTAAATTGCTGTTGTGACAGGTTGTCAGCCCATCGCCACAAATGCAATGTACTGAAACCCTCGGATCCCTTAGCTGGTTTTTACAGCATGCCCGGGAGGAAATACAGCTGGCACATGCTATGTTTTTCTCTCGCTCCCAGTCCAGGATGGAAGTAAGATCATCTCCCTAGCCTTATCCCGTATCTCACGGGTCGGCTTCCTAATCCAGGGGATTGAACGAGGGTAGTAAGATATATGATGATAATAGAAATATTATGAAAACATAATGACTGGAGGTGCTGATATAAATATTTTGCGTGCATAATAATATTTAGACAGATATGTTCCTTGGGAAAAGTTGTTTAGTGTCATAGGTAGGTTTACACCCTAAATGTTGGTCTGCAATTTTTTTTACTCCCTGTATTTGCCTTGTCTATGATATACTTACATCTATCGTTGAGGGTAATTCATCTAATTTTATGCTCTATTAGTTTGATGTTTGCTTTGATGTGGAACGAATTATTGTTAGTTTCGTTTTTATTGCCAGTTCCTGTTTCTTGTTATGATTGGCAAGATAAGTCATATTATTTGTTATACCGGGTGTAAGGGATAGCGTCCCGCAAACTGATAGGGGTGGCTCAGTCAATGACACTGAACAACTTTCACCAAAAAAAAAAACAGGAAGTGAAAAAAATATACTTTTCTATACAAAATGTTCATATTGATCGGACAATTTGTATGGAAAAGCCATTTTTTTTTCTCTTTCTGCAAAAAAATCCTGGTAGAAGTTGTTCAGTGTCATTGACTGAGCAATCCCTATCAGTTTGCGGGACGCTGTCCCTAACACCCGGTATTGTATCATTCTCCATATTCGCAAAAATCGTGTTGATATAATGACCCTACTAGATAAATTATTAGCCAAATGATTTCACTGTCTTGCTTGTCTAAGCAATGACACAATTTCATCGATGTTCAAGTTATTTTTATTTTAGTAATATTTAGGTATTCGCCTCAATTTTCGTTTTCAAATTCGTCGTAGCGAGTCCTTCCGTTGCCGGCGACGCGCGCACCGCGGGCACTTGTAATTGCCGGCCAGTGTTTGTTTTGTTCACCCCTTTACTCCTCACTATAACCACATCCCTTTCCTTCTTACGCAGGTCTTCATACACCCGTCTCATTCCCTCCCACCGCTGGCCAGCTACTTACCGTTTATTTATCACGTTTGACTTCTCAAGATTCACCGCTACTATTTGATTTTTAACTCTAGTGTCTTGTTTTAAAGTTGGGATTCGCATGGGGTGTTGTAGCAAAGGTTATAGTTTTAAAATTCAATTTTCGAATCGGCATGGAGCGCTCTCGGTTATTGATGGTAATTATCATGGCGCCCTCTAGCGTTCGATCGCGCGATCACGCGAACACAAACGATTTATAGGGCGGCCGGTGTGTCGCGGAGATTTGCGCAAATATATCTGGAGCGTATTGAGCCGTAATATTTGTTTTATTATTTGCTTGGCTTTTGGAATAAGCTTTTGAGTTGGAATAGGAAATTAGGAATGTATGTTTGATAAAAATACAGGCTAGGAATATTCTAATTATAAAGTTTTTTCCTGAGAAAATTTAAATTTGGGCTAATAATTTTAAGTTCGCACTTACATATTTACATACATATTTATTAGATTTAATCACAGAGGTTTAATGTTTATCTGATCCGTAATTTTATAAATCAATGATTAAATTTGTTTCTTTATATATTGAAATATTCTACTCTACTCCAGAGAAAATTGTTTTCGCCGGATAGAGTCCGCACTTTTGATAGCCATCACAGATTTTATATTATCAGAAAATTCATTCTGGATATTCCTTGATTATATTTATTTATACACGAAGATTTCCGATATCTATCTCACTTCTTCTTTTATTCCAGCTTATTTCTTGTGGCATTCCACTTGTCATGTCCTCTTGCCCAGTGATTTTCCCGGCCTAATTCTGGGGTTCGCTTTTCGGTGTTTTCTTCTCATCTTCGCAGGTCTTCGGCGCCCGCTGGTGTGTAAAATTGTTCTCATCCATATCCGCTTTCACGCTTCTTCGATCTACCGCGTGATCTAGTAGCCAAGATAAAAATCTGTATTTCTCTACAATCCAAATCTTCTCCATCTAGCTCTTCTAAGTCCGCGTTGAAGACAATGCGCAGTAAATCTCAGGTTTTTGGCGGCAAAAAGGCAGCGTCGTCGGCGCGGCCGGCCCGCCGCGCGCCGCGCGCCGTGCGCCGACCCAAAACGACGGGGCTTTTTGCGCGGGAGTCCAACAAGGCGACGCGTTTAGCCAGTTTCTGATTTCGCCCCGCATTTTGGAGATGTTGCTTAATTAGGGACGAAAATAAGGCATTTAGAATATACCTGTTTGAGCTTGGCAGTTTAGGCGCAGGGCGAATTCAAGAATGGGACTTTTTTTGTGAAGATCGAAATATCCATCCATAGATAAATATTCTTACTCCTACTAATATTTAGTCTAGAAAATACCTCAAAAAGACCAGTCCAGAACCTGAAGCACAGCCATTAGCTATCACTTAGCAGGCAGATGGAACAGTTTTTAAAGATCTTTCATCAGAATTTTCCCTCCTCTTAAAGTATGTTTAATATAATCGCTATCAGTTAAAAAAAAACGATGTCAGATTTTGGGTGAAGTGTTTTATAATTTTCACATTTAATTTTATCCTTTGATATGATGACGACACCTGACTATGACGACCCCAATTATAAAGGCAATAACATATTAATAACAGCAAAAAATTACAACTGCATATTAATCAACGGCCTTAAAACAATTAAACGGACAAATTATTGCCTCATTACAATACAATGCCCGAAATATTATATGATTTATTCACCATTGTATTCGGCATAAATATTAAAGCGTTTCTTGTGCCTCGGAGTGCACGTTCGTCGCTGTGAGTGTGATCGTTTGCGCTGAGCGAAATACTTACGCCAAAAAAAGGTGGAATCCGATTAGACTTGTGTCAAACAGGAGTTTATTGTTGTTCGGATGTTTGGGCTTGTTTTGTGTGAGATGAGACGTAGACATGGTCAGGTATTTGACGCTGTTGTAGTTTTGTTTTGTTGTTACAAGATTCGGCATTTCATCGGAGAGTTTAAAAATACCAGTTTATCCAGCATATCTGGAAATGCTTTTATTAAGTATTTGCAATGGGTCTGCTCTTGACTCTAGTCTACGATCGAGGCTGATCACTTAGGAACTTTAAAGGCACTGCTGATAAAAATATTGCATTGGTAAAAAAAAAATGATAGAAAGAAAGTCAACGACAAGTATGCATAGATAGAATCATGACGACCATTAAAAGTCGTTCTTCCACGCTGGACTGGGAGAGATAGAAAAACATAGAATGTTTCAGCTACCCTTCCTCCCGGGCATGCTGTAGAAGTCAGCAAAAGGGATTCGAGGGTTACAGTGTATTTGTAATTTAGGCGATGGGCTGACAACCTGTCACTACAGCAATACAAATCATTACACTCTAAAATTTGCCCTTAATTTTTGTCAGACGTGGCGAAACAAGCGCTTACGAGGCGGTTTACGGTCTTCCTACCCCGTAAGGGATAAAGGCGTGATTTTATGTATGTATGTATTAAAAGTCGTGCTCGCAATCTGGAAAGGTGGCAGATAAATCGTTTGTAATTTCGAACGCAACCAAATTATATCTATCTAAAATAATCCAGATAGTAAAATAGAATAGAATAGTCAGATACTATTAACAATGTTGTATACCAGGTTCCTTTGTAATTTACCGAAAACAATTTTCGAAACGTATTCATCGATTATCGTACTATTTATTATTCTGTAATATCAATAAGTACATATCGAGTAGGTGCATTGGTGAGATTCCTCACGTCAACCCAGCAGCCGTCCACTGTCAGACCAGCTCGTGCCCACTGGGTGACTGATGACCTGGCACTGCTGGCAGCACAAACGCACCGACAGGCAAGCATACATCATCATTGCTAATAGATAACATGAGTTTAGACGTATCTGTATATACACGTCTATTTCATACTGTCTCTAAAGGTTCTTTCACACCAGTGTTGTAAGTTCAAGCGTTGGTTAGTTGAAAAACATTCGTCAATTCATTCAAGTCTTCATAAAAATGAAATTATTTATTTATATCGCTAATTGTAGCTTCAGCGGAGCCTTTTTTAAAGATCTTTGATTTTTCTTGTACTCGTATCTTTTCCCAAATTAAATTCCGTGTCACGTCCCACACGACCAATCATGTTAGCTTGCACACCGACGTCATGTAGCGAGCAAATTTTGATGACGCGTCATGTATAGTGCATGGCAATCGCATGGCATGTGTCGTCATGTTTAAGTCATGACGAACCGTCGCGGGCGCAGAAAAACATCAGATGATGTGCTGGTTGTGGTCCTGATAGTGATTCTTGCGACATTGTAAAGTATGTTCGTATTTGCGATTTGTTGGTATCGTATCTGATTTTCTATCAACTTGAGCTTCATTTTATAGGTTCATTCATTCGGTATACGGGAGTAAAAAAGTTAGCTGGCCATAAAAGAATGGCCAATTTCAAAGGAAACTGAACCTATGAAGCTGTGAACAATTTTCCCCGAGGAACATATAGGTCGAAATCTGGCTTCATCTGCCGCCATTATAGGCGAGGCGGCGCGGGCGCAAGCTAAGAAATTTTACTGTAGTACTCATTATCTTAGTCCTCCCCCAATTAGAGGTATTTGTCACACTCACTATGTTTAACAGGTGATTTGGTGAGCACAGTGCAGTGCTGTGACGTTTTATTCACAGGGAACGCTGTTGCACGAACGCTGTTGCACATACCCTGGCTCTATTTCTTAGTCGCCGTTTACAAGACCCGATAGAAGATATTGTGTGCCGCCAGTGGCGTGATAAAAAGCGCAGTGGCTTCATCTGCCGCCATTACAGGTGAGGAGGCGCGGGCGCAGGCTATGAAATTTTACTGCCTCAGACGCGCGTAGCCCATCGAAATGCGGATAGCGTGTCATAGAGGATTTTTGTAGGGTTCTGTAGGATGTGATCAATATTATCATGATTAGACTGTCATGCTAATACTAATAATATTATGTAATGAACTGTCGTTTAACGGAATTAATTCTGAAAATAGGCAAAGTCAAAGTCAAATCATTTATTTCCAAATAGATTCCCAAGAACACTTTTAGAAAGTCACAAGCGAGGCTATTACAAAGAAAATTATATTTATGCAGCAGTGTTTTATATGTCACCATACTTAATTATAGACTTCTCACAGTCAAACTAATAAGTAGGTAATAATTCTACTTCCAGCAATTTGCGAGGAACCTAAATAAAATTTAGACTTCGTTTTTGGCCTTCTTGAAAAATAATGCTAAACTTACTCATGATTATTTATGGAATCCTAGAAAGCTCCAGGCACTTCTCCAAATACTTTTAAAACCAAATAGAGGAGTGAACTTTATCTCTTTCTCTCATCTGTTATTTCCCGCGTGTCGTCGCCTGAGAATTAAAACATTGCATTTTTGTCCACGGCTCGGTATGAAGCAAAGACAAGCAATCATATAGACTCTGCAGTATTCAAAAGTAGGATATTACATGCCAGATGCCTATTAGAAGTGTTTGAGAGCTCTTACTTTGAGAATAGACATATACTTACGAGGTTCGATGTATGCAACGAATACTTATTTATACGAATGCTTACGTTTGCGTATGTCATCAAACTTGCTTCGGATTCTTAGTGAGCTTGCTTCAAGCAGCCTACGTGGTTTCGATGTATCAACATCCCATTACGAAATCAGCAGTATGTATGTACCGTCCTGTAGTTATCAGCTCTGTGGCTATGATGGTATCTCGGAGGCTCGATTTATGTAACGAACCGTCTGTCCTTATATCTGTCTATCAGACCAGCTTCGAATTCCTGGAGAGCCAACTTGGCTAAGACGCTTGGAGTTACGAGGCGTTTAGTATGCGCCGTCGTCTCTAGGTTAACAGCTCTTTGGATGATTGGTTTGTTCACATTTACGTCTATCGGAGTTGCTTTAAATTCCTGAAGAGCCAAGTTGGAGCTTCAATGCTGTATCACGTTAGTATACGCCGTCTTTAGGTTAACAGCTCTGTGGTTTCAAGATGGTATCTCGGAGGCTCGATTTATGTAACGAAGCGTCTGTTCGTATGTACGTCTATCGGAGCTGCTTCGGATTCCTGGAGAGCCAAGTTAAAGCTACGAGGCGTTGATGTTATAAAGTTGACTTGGCTTTTTATTTGCTTCTCTTAATCGGTCTCGATCGTTTCGGTGTTTAGGATAAAGCGCGCTATTTGTTTTTGTCTGCAGACAATTTTGGATGTTTTTTTTCTTTATAGAGCCATTTGCTGGCCTAAACCATTTAGATGACTTAACTGCAGATTTATAAGTTTCCATCCATGTATTGTAAGAGGGGTTTATAAAATTATATGCTTCGGTCGAAATACAAAATTAATATTTTTCTTATATTATGATACCTTGGCTGACTTTTTTAATTTGCGATCTTTATTACATACATACATACTATCACGCCTGTATCCCTAATGGGTAGGCAGAGCGTGAACAACCCAAACAAAGGTCGTTCCGCCACGTCTGACAAGTTTTGAGTGTTGTTTAAGATAGAACTGGATATTGCTGTAGTGACAGGTTGTCAGCCCATCGCCAAAATTACAATATACCCTCGAATCCCTTAGCTGGTTTTTACAGCATGCCCGGGAGGAGATGCAGCTGGCACATTCTACGTTCTTCTGTCGCTCCCAGTCCAGCATGAGAGCTTTATCTCTTGTGGAAAAATATATGTTTTCACGGGCACATACCTAGCTAAGCTATTAGCTACTCTTACATTTATTTTTAGTAGATACTAGCGACCCGCCCCGGCTTCGCACGGAAATCATCAGTGTTTCTCTACTGTATTATGCATGTATTATACATATAAACCTTCCTCTTGAATCACTCTATCCATCAAAATCCGTTGCGTAGTTTTAAAGATCTAAGCATACATAGGGATATAGGGACAAAGAAAGCGACTTTGTTTTATACTATGTAGTGATACACAAATAAACCAAAAAAACATCTACTCTCAATAGTACTGGATCATACATAGCATTTGATCCGGCGCCATCTTCGAATATTTTATTCGTCCAAATATCGATTTATTGATCGCGTATATAAATCATTGGCTCGATCATTACCGGTGATAATTTATCGTGTGTGCTCTCGCGCACGCCGACTTGTATAAATCACTGCGCAGGAGTATGCGTTATACCGGGTGTAAGAGACCTTATACCGAAAACTGTAATGGGTTCCTCAATCAAAAAAACTGAACCATTTTCATAAAGAAATTCTTCTGGAAAAAATATTTAATTTTCTCATGCAAAATTACATCTTCAATCAGACAATATGGGGAAATCAAAAACATTTTTTTCCTAGAACAAACTCCTTATGAAAGTTGTTCAATTACGTTGACTCGCAACCTCTATTAGTTCGCGGAAAGCTGTCCCTTACACCCTCTATACAATAGTACCAGATATGGGAGTGTAGGAGGTATTTATCATGGCGTATGACATTTGGATATGCTACCTCAAGGATGTCAGGACTGCTAGCTTTGTGATCCTTGACCTGCTAGTGATAAATGTATTTTGCTACTTTGGCCATTTGCTTATTCAAATGTAAAGATTCTCGCTTAGCTAATTTGCTTATAATCAATAACTACAAAAGATCATAATTAAAATCAAAATGTTAGTTCGTTTTTCATTTCTGTCTTCGGTCTTCAAACAAACTTCGTCTGTGTATGTTTCAAGGCAGTTTGTTGGGTACCTATTACCCATTTTGTGATCAAGTTCTATTTAAATTACTTTACAATTTACATCATCACCTTTCAAGCCTTTTTCCCGTATTTCACGTGTCTGGCTACCTAATACATACATACATACATAAAATCACGCCTTTATCCCTTACGGGGTAAGCAGAGCGTTAAACGCCTCGTAAAAGTCGCTTTCGCCGCGTCTGACAAAAATTAAGGGTAATTTTAGATTGTAATGTGTATTGCCATAGTGACAGGTTGTCAGCCCATCGCCTAAATTACAAAACACTGTAACCCTCGAGTCCCTTTTGCTGACTTCTACAGCAAGCCCGGGAGGAAGGGCAGCTGGAACATTCTATGTTTTTCTATCTCTCCCAGTCCAGCATGGAAGCTACCTAATCTAGGTGATTAAACGAGGACACTGGTTTTTACACAGAGCAACTGCCATCTAACCTCCGCAACCCAGAAGGGAAACCAGACCCAATCCTAGAGTAAGTTTTTGCCAGGTTAGTGGCCAAAGGTTTCAAGTTACCAAATGAACAATACTCTCATCTAAATATAACCAGCAGGTTTATAATCCTATGTTATTTAAACCAATACTTAAACGGCTGTTAATCAATTTCTTGAGTACCTTAGCTCATTTAGTAATGCCGGATTAAAAGTACAGAACATAGGGTGTCTAATTAACTGCCCTTAGTCAACGCGGCACATGCTTAGGACTTTCATTCGGTATTTTTTGTGCGGTATACATTGCTGCATAAAATTTACACTTAAAGTTTTTTTTTTTGTAGTTCTTAAACTACAAGACTAAATGTCGCTAACGTCGCTATGATGTATACATAAGAAACTATGATAAATTCGTCACTCCCTCTACCGTTTCTGTAGCTCAGTTGGTAGAGTAATGGACCGGCATTCCAGAGACCCAGGCTCGAGTCCTGCCAGAAACGAATTTATTATTTTCTTTCTTTCATATTACACTTGAAGATTATATGAGCTTTTTGTCAAAGTTTGTTCAATATCAAACTATTTGTCAGAGGGAGCGAATTTTCTAACCCCCCAATGGTATTTGCTGACGCAGAAGGATCAAACACTACTTATTTTTTTATCTTAGCCGAGTTATCAACCATTTTCACTTTTGAAGATGAAGGATTCTTAGCGACCCTCGATGTGGAGCGACCCGACGTAGCCAAACTCGATGCTTAGGGAAATATTCGTTTTCAGCAATGCATACATATAATCACGCCCTCACCTCATCCCTAATGGGGTAGGAAGAGCGTAAACGACCTAAACAAAGGTGGTTTCACCACGTCTGACAAAGATTCGAGGGTTATTTAAGTTAGATTTGTAGGTATATTGCTGTAGTGACAGGTTGTTAGCACATCGCCTAAATTGAAATATACAGAAACCCTCGGATCCCTTAGCTGGTTTTTACAGCATGCCCGGGAGGAAATGCAGCCGGCACAATCTATGTTTTTCTCTCGCTCCCAGTCCAGCATGGAAGAATTCAATGGAGTAATTCGGCAATGGTTATTCAAGTACCCGTCATGTCTCCTTACTCCTTGTACCTGGAGCCAGTCTGTCGGCGCGCTCAAAGCGCCGTGCGGTGCCCGCGGCGCACTAACGATGCGCGCAATTGATTGATAAATCAACGCGCGCGCACGCCCGCTTTGTGCGCAAGCCGACTGCGCATAGTGTTGCGCAGTGGTGGTTGCGGGATGTCCCGGTTTGCAGTCGGGACAAAATAGTGTCTGGTGTATTTTGCACAAAATATGACTTATTCTCTCATTTAATTTTTGTAAAAAATCTTGAGAGTTTTCCAACATCTTATCGAGTGGGTGAACCCTGGTGTCAGAGGTCTAACCACCAAATACGACTTTATTTTGTCTTCCGTGCTGGAGTGGGAGCGACAGTAAAACACAGAATGTGCCAGCTGCATCTCTTCCTTGGCATGCTGTATAAACCAGCCAAGGGATTCGAGGGTTTAGCGTTTTGTAATTTAGGCGACGGGCTGACAACCTGTTACTACAGCAATACAGAGATGTATCTGATCCCTAAATACTCGTCAGACGTGGCGCGACGACCTTTGTTTGGATCGCTGACGCTCCGCCTGCTCCTTAGGGATAAAGGCGTGATATTATGTATGTATCTAATAGGACTATAACCAGCCTTGACCCCGCTTGAAACTGCTTTATCCTACTCAGTTGCCACATTGAGTTCATTTCATTCACAATATGTTGTATTCAATTTATGTTCCGGCAAATAATTTTCTTCGCTTGTAATTGCTCAGTTCCTTAAAATGCACGTTCTTCAACCTTATGAATTAACCCAGAATAAGTCGGTCCCGTTTTTGGAGCAGATCAGACAACACTATGAAATCTGCGCGTGTTTCTTGCGCACTGTATTGAGATGTGCGTGCGATTGGGAGATTTCGGTGGAGGTATTCTCGATGCTTACTTACTTCCATGCTGGCCTGGGAGCGAGAGAAAAACATAGAATGTGCCAACTGCAATATCCTGGGCATGCTGTAAAAACCAGCTAAGGGATCCAAGGGTTTCAGTATATTGTAAGTTAGGCGATCGGCTGACAACCTGTCACTACAGCAATATACCTACAAAACTATTTTAAATAACCCTTAAAACATTGTCAGACGTGGCGGAACGACCTTTGTTTAGGACGTTTACGCTCTGCCTACCCCATTAGGGGTAAAAGCCTGATTATATGTCCTTTATTTCACAAAAAACTTGAATCCAGATAGCTGGGCCCGATTTATCAAGATACAGGCTACAAGTTATGTTAAGTTAATGTTGATAAAACGGGCCATGTTGGTGTGGTATTTAAAATATGGATTTTATTTGAATTTTCGAATAATAAACGGCTTTTAAAATTATCAATGTCTTGAGGTACAATTAATTACAATTTTAATTACAATCTAAATTTGCCCTCAATTTTTGTCAGACGCGGCGAAAGCGCCTTTTACGAGGCGTTTAACGCTCTGCCTACCCCGTAAGGGATAAAGGCGTGATTTTATGTATGTATGTATGTATGTCTTGAGGTATACCTTTAGCCCTCTCTTTTTCTTCTTTTTTAATAAATATTTTTGTCTATAGTATCCCCCAAAGACCAGACGACAGTCAAAAGTTCGCATAAACAACACTCATAATTGGATTACGTGGACCTCTGCTCTGTCTCACAAATCATCATGCTGTATAGTAGGGGCGAAGTAATCACTTTAAGAGCACCCTGTACTCTCGCCCCGGCTCATTACATCCTGTATAATCGAATTCGGATTTCATTAGAACACCCTCTTTCTATTTTGTGCCGATGATGTTATTTTTGCTTTTGTTTGCAGTTTTGCTGACATGTCCTTGTTAAGTTTCACTTGGTAATTATATTTTGTGTCGTGAATATGATAATTTTGTGTCACGTTGTCTTTTTCAATATCTATTTTGGAATATAGTAGATGTGTCATTTTGATTTTAATAAACCTTATTTCACTAAAAGCCCGATAGAGCTAATAAACATTAATATTGATATTTTAAACTAACTAACTTACTTCCAAGCTGGACTGGGAGCGAGAGAAAAACATGGAATGTGCCAGCTGCATTTCCTCCCGGGCATGCTGTAAGAACCAGCTAAGGGATCTGAGAGTTTCAGTATATTGCAATTTAGGCGATGGGCTGACAACCTGTCACTACAGCGATATACGTACAAATCCATCTCGAATAACCCTCAAAACTTTGTCAGTCGTGGCGAAACGACCTTTGTTTGGGTCGCTTACGCTCTGCCTACCCCAGTAGGGAGGGATAAAGGCGTGATTATATGTATGTATGTATGTTAAACTAATTTTGTATTTAATATTTTTTTGATAAAATGCGTGAATTAATACTTGTTATTGATTTACTTAAATGCCTTAACTCAAACTTGGTTCCATTGTATTCTTCTTGTTATGATTTTAGGGCTTCATTCTCAGCTTCTAGTCACCGTTTTCGAAGATGGACTAAATAATTTTCTTACTGACCATTAGTTTTAGAAAAAAAAAAATTACCTACTCAACTTTAAAACCTCATCTGACACAAAATGCTTTCCATACATAACCACCGAAGTGAGTTACTTATGCATTACCTCTAGCCGCCACATCCCCCTCAACCCTCGACTTCGGGGTCCAGAAAGGGTCCAAATTAGATTGTTGTTCAGTTTCCGGTCCAGTGGCTACTGCTTCGACATTAGTTTTCATTTGTGCCTTTATTGCATTGCGTTTATTAGATTATCTTTCGTAGAGTGCATTGGAAATTCTTTTTCTATCTTTGAATTGGATTTTGTATTAGATTGAGGACCTCTTTGCTGTTTTACCTTTATTTTTATTGTCATTGGTCAAAAAGCGTATAATTTTATATTTGGAACAAACATATCGCCCGAAATACCTTTGTTTCATATTCATGCTTTAAAACAAACAGATCTACACTACACTTTCTTGTCTTGTTTAGTAAAACTTCAGCGCCTGAATCAGGAAACGACCTAGTTTTTTTAAATTAATTCTGCAAAATGATTATTTCGCTTAACTATGGCTGCAGAAGGGTCAGACAAAACAAAATCCAACAGATCTACCAATCCATTTTAAAGTACTTTTCGATAGCTTCCCAACATTACCTATCAACAATGGTAAATGAATACGAATTCCTGTGATCAAAGGTCATTTGTTGACTCTAATCCGCTTACTAATACTCTGGTGTCGAATTTCCTCACTCCCACTGGAGGAGCTGATGCAGATGACACGCGACACGCGACTTCGTAGCTAGTTCTACATACCCCGTGTAACAATACAGGGTGTAAGAGACAACTTCGGTTGATCTGTCAATGAAACTGAACAGATTTTACAAAGAAGTTCTTTCGCGATAAGAAAAATAAAATGATTCCCGGTCCGCGTCTGTAATAGGTAATTGTCTGATCGAGGTGATAATTTTTTATGGGGAATGGGGAAGTCAATATATTTTCAATTCTGGAAAATATCTTTGTGAAAGCTGTTAAATTTTTGAGCAATCCCCTCCCCTTTCAGTTTGCGAAAAGCTGTCCTTTACACCCGGTATATTCTGCGTCAATGGCGCCCTGGTACTCTGGAACCCGCACCACGACGCCACGCGCGATGATCCGACACGCCTGCGGAAGAGACCTTCCGCTTTGCTGCGCTCCTGGTGCATGAAATTGGATTTTTGGTGACAGTTTTGCAAATATTGCAAAAAGAAAACGTACATGTGCATTTTTTTTTTCAAGTTCCTCTGTGGTGGCACGCGTTGCCATTCGATACGCTTTATGGAAGTTATTTTTTTGTCTTGAGTTGCGTGAAGTTTATCCACGCAAAATTTAGTACTTTTATGAATTCATCAACATAGAAACTAAATAAGACAATAGGTGCCAGGTTTATCTTTGTTTTTCAGTTTCATGAGGTTTTGGGACAAATAATTTACGGGTTGTTTGTTTTCTTCCATGCTTGACTGGGAGCGAGAGACAAACATAGAATGTGCCAGCTGCATTTCCTCCCGGGCATTTCAGTATATTACAATTTAGTCGATGGGCTAACAACCTGTCATCACTACACCAATATACGAGTACCTACAAATCTATCTTAAATAACCCTCAAAATTTTGTGTGTCGTGGCGGAACGACCTTTGTTTAGATTGTTTACGCTCTACCTACCCCATTAGGGATAAATCCGTAATCATATGTATGTATATATTAATGTTGTTTCTTTGTAATAGTACCTACTACTTGTCTTGACTCTAGAATAAATACTAGAGTCAAGACAAGCGCAAACTCATCGCATAAATAACATGAAAAACACAGTAAGATCCGGAAAGCCACAAGATGGACCGCCAATTTCCTCAACTATAACTCATCCTCATCCTGCCATAGTTGGTAACCTCATCCATCCTCCACTAAACTCTGCTAAGCCGGGGATTACTTCAAACCGAATGATTTAATGACAGCAGCTGTCATCGCCTAAACGCTGTCAAAAAACGACCGTATCTTAAATCTTCAGGCAAGCAGCTGTGCGATCGGCTTCCTTTTAAAAAGTGTATTTGTTTGTTGAAATCGTCTAACGATAAATGTAAAATACTTAGATAGCTCATATAGTTCCAACATATTAATTTTAGCCGGGTTCATTATTCTTCGATGATTTTTACTAATATAAATGATGATAGGAGTAGTATATTGATATTTCTATACTGAATTAACACTAGAAATAACCAGAGATTTACCTATTCCTAATAAAACAACAAACGTGACATTTAACCCTCTGCTTATCCCGTAGGAAAATAGGCGTGTTTTTTGTATGCGTGTAAAATGAAGACCGGAAACCTTATTATAAAAATACAAACATAGTAACATATCAAAACAATTAGTCATCGTTTTAATTACACTAATTACTTGACTTACACTTACAATTACAACTGATCTAGTGAAGTGAGAAAGGGACGCAATGATTTTTATGAACACCGTACTTAGGGGGCGGGGTCTAGCGTCTACTAGTGATGTCGCGTATTTTATCGATAGTCCTGTCCTACAGGTCTGTTTGTTGCAAGGTTTATCGACTTGATTCCTGATGGTTGATAATTAGTGGTGAAAATAAAAAGAATTTAGAAATAATTTTAAGAAATCTACTGTTTAAAAATTCTACATGTGCAAATACCTCATTAGAATATATTCGTTTCGCAAATTAATGTTGAAGTGGATAAATTACTTGTAGTCTGTTTGTTTTGATAAACATAGATGCAAATAAAGACTTCTTTAATATAAATTGTTTATCAATACATTTCCGATGTGTTTTTACTCTTTATGATAATTCTCTTAGTCTCTGTTACCTAAGTAATATTTAAAATTAATAAATTAAAATCTTATTTCCTTTTCCCTTGTTACCAATGCCAATTTATTAAGCTACTAGGCACGCAGACATAACTTTAGTACCGTAGAAACATTCGTGATATTAAAATCACTGCGGGGCGCATGCCATTGGCGAAAATTACAACCGGCCGGCCGTTTAATAGAACAAGCCTTAATTAGGACTACGGGCTGGGGCCCGTTATACAGGGTGTAAGAGAGGCCTTGGTGGTTGTTCAGTCAACGAAACTGAACAACTTTCACAGAAAGAATTCTGTCGGGAAATGACTTTTGATCAGATAATAACATAAAAATACTTTGTTGCACGTAATAATACAACATACAATAAAACAGATAACAACAAAAGACAACTACAACATAGGTGGCTTTATTGGTAAGGTAGCAATTACTTCCAGGCAACCTTTGGGTGAAAGAAAACGGTGTAGCAGTAAGCGGGATAGTGCAAACCTAGTCAAATAGGTATCCTAAATACATTACATTATATATAATACATAAACTAAGTACAAGCTACTACATAGATATTTGTAAAATAAACTAATACATAATATATAATAAACTAATACATAAACTAATGGAAGATAGGATAATTTGTCTGGCTTTATCATTTTCCGTTTCAGAACTTCTTTGAGAAAGCTGTTGACTGAGCAATCCCTTTCAGTTTTCATTTTTTTCTACATATAGAATTGTATGCCCTAATTTTAGCTGATGCCCAATTATAGTAACGATGCGTAGTTTCCTATGTACCACATTCACAAACGCAGAAACTTGCAAAACAAAATAATCAAGCGGATTTTCTTATTCCAAGTTTCTTTTACACTATTAATTATTCTTATTTCTAAGCTCCGATACAAAAATTCTAATTAGACAAGCAGTAACTAATTTATGTGCCAGTAAAAGATATTTATTTGAGGATTCGTTCGGAAACTTGTTTACTTGTATCAACCTCTACGGGGGGCTGAAATTCACCTGTACCTTTAGTAGGCACATTAGTTAATTAGTTTATGTATGTTTGTTTATCTTATTAAGCCTTAAAGGAGGTTGTAGTTGATATTTTCTTTTTTGCGCTTTGGCGATACTCACGACTTATGGCGACTTCAGCATTATATCGTTTATATATTTTTTACGTGGTTTTGAAACTGAATGTTTGATAATACTTTGTTAAGAAGTGTACATAACATACACTCAAATTTCTTACATTCTTTTAATTTTGATGACATACACGACCAGAGACAAGTTTGACGCAGGGCAGACTGTATTATTCCCATCCAGCAGCATGAATCTTATCAGACAATTAGGTGGTTGATAATCACCTGTCACTACAGCAATATACCTACAAATCTATCTTGAATAACCCTTAAAAGTTTGTCAGACGTGGCGGAAAGACCTCCGTTTAAGTCGTTTACGCTCTGCCCATCAGGAATAAAGGCGTGATTATATGTGTATGTAATCAGCTAGGAAAACACTGTGTCTTTTTGGAAATAGAACCCACATCTCCCTTATCAAGAACCCAAGGGTCAGACCACTATACCTCAGAATCAGTTGAAGAACAGCATTAACTGTGTGATTTAGATAAAGCAGTGGATTCGGTTGAATTATAATCGCGATTTACATAAAGATGTTAAAACTGATAACTGGTTCTTTAATTGGAGTCAAACATGTAGTTTAGATAACATTTTTGTTTCTCAGGTTCAAACGGTTCTGTATTTCTAATGCTACTTTATGTTTTTTTTTTGGTAGTACATTTGAATTGTCTTTGTTTTAAAAAAGTACGTACATACATATGATCACGCCTTTATCCCTAATGGGATAGGCAGAGCGTAAATGACCTAAACAAAAGTCGTTCGCCACGTCTGACAAAGTTTTGAGGTTATTTAAGATAGATTTGTTGGTATATTGCTGTAGTGACAGTTTGTCAGCCCATCGCCTAAATTACAATATACAGAAACCCTCGGATCCCTTAGCTGGTTATTACAGCATGCACGGGAGGAAATTCAAATGGCACATTCTATGTTTTTCTCTCATTCCCAGTCCAGCATAGAGGGAAAAAAAAACCTAATTAAATTTGCATTATGAGGATATATGTAATTGGATGAAGCGTTAAAATGTACCTACATACATACATATAATCACGCCTTTAACCCTAATGGGGTAGGCAGAGCGTAAACGACCTAATCACAGGTCTTAACCGTCACATCTGACAAAGTTTTGAGGGAAATTTAAATTTGTAGTCATATTGCTGTAGTGACAGTTTGTCAGCCCATCGCCTAAATTACAATATACAGAAACCCTCGGATCCCTTAGCTGGTTTTTACAGCATGCCCGGGAGGAAATTCAGATGGCACATTCTATGTTTTTCTCTCACTCCCAGTCCAGCATAGAAGAAAAAAAAACTTTATTAAATTTGCATTATGAGGATATATGTAATTGGACGAAGCACTGAAATGTACCTAGATGATGTAATTGACTTTGATATTTTTTTAATCTTTTAAACCCTTAAATCAGGGTTGTTACATACATTGTCTTCTCTATCATACATATAATCACGCCTTTATTCCTAACGGAGTTGTCAAGTATCTCTAGCATGTAGGTATTTTTACTTTTATCTTGTTTTATTTTTGAAGGACCTTTGATTTATCTCAGTTTTTATCTTAGTTTTTTCTTCCATGGACTGGACTGGGAGCTAGAGTAAAACTTAGAATGTCCCAGCTGCATTACCTCCCAGGCTTGCTGTAAAAGCCATCTAAAGGAGCCGAGGGTGTCTGTATATTGCAATTTAGGCGATGGGCTGACAACCTGTCGCTAAAGTAATATATCTACAAATCTATCTTAAATAACATTCAAAACTCTGTCAGTAGTGGCAGAACGACCTTTGTTTAGGTCGTTTACGCTCTGCCTACCCCATTAGGGATAAAGGCGTGATTATATGTATGTATGTTAATAATACTATACATATTTATTATTTTTAAAGGATCTCTAATATTCTTTGTGTAAATTATTCAAAAAATAGACGCCACTATTTATTTAGCTTATTTATGAATATTAACGACTGGTTGTGTTATTACAATAATCTGTTATCTACTTATCTAAAAGCTTGTGGTGTTGCCCAATAAATTAAAACATGTTACTTCAAGTTAAATACTACATTTATTTCGCTTATTATCAAATATGTTATGTATAGCTTTTTTTAGCTTATTTATGGAGTAGGTATACTTATTTTATTTGGCATGGCTTTAGTATCAACAAAACCTTGTTCACTTTAAAACAAATCGAACTACTCGCATACTTGTGTGACAGTTATCAACATTTATTCGTGGTTGAAGCAAATTTCACTGCTTTCATGCTGGCCTGGGGGCGAAAGAAAAACGTAGAATGTGCCAGCTGCATTTCCTCCCGAGCATGCTGTAAAAACCAGCTAAGGGATCCGAGGGTTTCAGTATATTGCAATTTAGGCGACGGGCTGCACACCTGTCACTACAGCAATGTACTTACAAATCTATCTCAAATAACCCTCAAAACTTTGTTAGACGTGGTGAAATGACCTTTATTTAGGTCGTTTACGCTCTGTCTACCCCATTAAGGATAAAGGAGTGATTATATGTATGTATGAAGAAAATTCGTGGTTGTAAAATTAAACTCATCATCCTGATTTCAGCCCTTGTTTACTCACTACAGGACATAGGCCTCCTCTTTCTCGTGCCCCGTCTGCCTATCTTGGGTTAGCATAGTCCAAGTTTTCCCGGCTGTTTTCACTATATCGTTAACACATCAAGCTGCTGGATGACCAGAATTTTTCGACCTTCGCTTGGTGTATAAACTTGTCTCAAATAATTATTAATACTTGATAAACCCTACATATTTGGTTGTGATGGTATACTGGAGGTCTGGCGCCGGCCGCATTACGTGGGGTCCGGTGCGCACTAATCCTGCGCCAGCGCACACTGTGCCACGGACCTTATTAACACAGAGACTGTAGCGTTTACTGAGGACAGGTATACATGATGTAAGGGAGAGCGTACCGCAAACTGATAGGGGTTGTCAAGTCAATAATACTGAATAAGTCACCAGGAAATTCTTTTAGGAAATAAAAATAAAAATGGCATAACCATATAAAATTTTTGATCAACGTGGACGTCGTATGTATGGGGAAACCAATATTTTTTCGTTTTCCAGAAGTTTCTTTGTGAAAGTTGTTCAGTTTCGTTGTCTGAGCAACCCATACCAGTTTGAGTCCTAAAAAATAATTGGCGTTGAAATGCAGCAGGAATTTTAATTATTCGCTTAAATCGCTTTCAGCTTGTACCCTTCGCTCATATATCTTGATTAGCTTACGCTTTGTCCACGCCGGCCTTTGTCTCGTCCATATCGTTATCGATATCGACATCTCTCACGCGTTTCTGAACAACACTATTATGAAGGTTTCATAACTGAAGGAGATACGAGTTGAGATATGAATGCCTGCACTGGCACCATCAATACAAATTTGAATATTTTGAAGAAGGAAACCACTATCTTGTAACATGATTTTTAGTTTTTTTTCGCTATTAACGAATTTATTATCAAAAAGGCAGTAAATACCAACGCCAGTTTGAAAAATTGAACTATTAAAAGTTTTTTAATTACTAATTTAAACTATCTACTAGTTGCGTAGTGAGGTAGCGAGAATCGAACAGCTGGCTATGTTACGGACTGTCCTATCAGCTAGTAGGCATAGGATCTTGGCCCTTGAAAATAAAATCAACGTCATACGTGCGGTAATAATGTTTTACACGTTTTAGAAATTTCTATAAAACCCTTCATAAAAGGGTGCTTATAGCATACTCGACACCATAAAGTGGGTAAGTGCAAGCCGCCTCTTTATCACGCATGCGCAAAAAACGCGGCAAAACTCCTTTCAGTTGGGGATAAAGGAACGCCGACGGCTTACGTTGCACAGCCTTCTGAGTACTTGTGAAGGTGTGGTCAATGTGGTAGCGGTTAGCGGGGCAAAGAAATCCAGTGCAGTTATTTTGCTGTCGTTATACGGGGTGTAAGGGACAGCATAACTTAAACTGATAGAGGAAGCTCTGTCAACGGAAAACTACGGTCATATTGCTTCAGAAAATGAAAAATACAATCGATATTTTCTTGGTGAAAGTTGTTCAGTTTCATTGAATGATTGACAGTTTGTGGAAAGCCGACCCTAACAAACGGGTTAGGTATAAGCTAAAGAGGGTGGAAATAACCATAATCCTCAAGAAATTTATTCCATACAAAATGGTGTTAGCTGATGAAGAATTTTTTGTAAAATTCGCTGCTAGCTGACACGAAAACAAATTCTTCACTTATTTATAAGTTGAACAGATTGAGTTGCTTGCCATTAGAAGAGACGTATCTTTTCTTGTTCTTTGCTGGCCATTAACTTACAAGTATCTTTAGTATTATCTGCCGAGGTGGCCTGGAAGCGAGAATAAAACATGTGCCAGCTGCATATCCTCCCGGGCATGCTGTAAAATCCAGTTAAGGGATCCGAGGGTTTCAGTATATTGCAATTTAGGCCATGGGCAGGCCTGGTTCACTCGCGAGTTTAGGTAGGTTCGGCCGAACTGCCGCTAAGAGCGGCTAATGTCAGTGGGCTGGCGCGCGGCACGCAGTTCGCACGCTAGTCGCGTTGCGTCAATTTCTTTTTCGTGATTTTGCTGCTAAAATCAACAAGCAATATGGCATCTAATAATATAATTATTAGAACTATAATGCGTGACTTCATGAGTTGTGGGTTTTGTCAATAATAATTATAGTTTCACAAATTACTTAAGGAAATTTATACTGGTTATACAGTATAACCAGGTAGATACAACCAGTATATATTGGTCCGCCAAGTAATACAACCAGTATATATTGGTCCGCCAAGTAGATAACTCGACCTGCTGCCCACTGTACCTACTTATTCGTATTTTTAATAAGGCTAGGTTATGGATTCGTTGTGTATTTATTATGCTAAATAATTTAATGATTCGTAGTTTTCTTAGTTACACATAATAATGTCTTAGTTTAAAATCAAAATCGCATTTATGAATAAGATTCAAAAAGTTCGCAAGTGACAACCTTTGCGATCGCCGGCGGCAACGTCCTTGAACTGCGGCGCGCAAACAACGTTCACAGTTCGCGCGCTGACATAAGGTACAATTTAGCTTGCAGGCAAGCGGCGCTGGGAAGTGTAGGTATCTAATCATACCTAAACTTGCTGTTTCTTAGGGAGTGAGCCTTCTGTATGCTATTATATATTCTGTGCCATGGGCTGGCAACCTGTCACTACAGCAATATACCTACAAATATATCATAAATAACCCTCAAAACTTTGTCAGACGTGGCGGAACGACCTTTGTTTAGGTCGTTTACGCTCTGCCTAAACCATTAGGGATAAAGACGTGATTATATGTATGTATGTATCTTTAGTGTAATTCGCTCACCCCGACAACTGGCACCACACCTACCACGGACCAGTTATCCTAAAGACGAAGAATCCAAAAGGTCCAGAAACAAAGGCCCTTAAACCTTTTGAATCCAAATCCCTTCTAAAATCTCTATTGAGGTATTGTGCCTCATTGCGAATGCTCTTTAGGGATATCCCTTTTTGTGGTATCGTATTTTTTTACGCTGTGTGTAATTGCATTGTGTAATCGAAGGGCGGTGTCGGATGAGCTTTGCTGTTATTTTCATGAATTTGGAATTGTAGAGACAACAGTTGATTGGTAAAATCTTTATTTCTTACTATGTTTTTCTCTCGCTCCCAGGCCAGCATGGAAGTAATGTGCCAGCTGCATTTCCTCCCGGGCATGCTGTAAAAACCAGCTAAGGGTATATTGTAATTTAGGCGATGGGCTGACAACCTGTCACTACAGCAATATACCTACAAATCTATGTTAAATAACCCTCAACACTTTGTCAGACGTGGCGGAACGACCTTTACATAGGTCGTTTACGCTCTGCTTACCCCATTAGGAATACAGGCGTGATTATATGTATGTATGTATTATTTCTTACTATGTTAAGGAGTTATTAAAATGTTTGAATCTCGATACGCTCGAATAATTTGCCTTTTATTTCTCTACAGTTTCTAATTTTAATATAACTATATTAATTTTCTTGATATTACCTGATTATAATAGATAAGTTTTGGCTTTACGTTGACACTATCAAAACTTTCTCAATTGTATTAAAAATCTTTAATATAGTAAATAGTCATTATATTGTATATCTATTTTCATATCTTTATTGTAAGCTAATATTATTATTGTGTTGTTTTGTGTTTGTACATCCTCCCCAGCTTGTATTTACTTGAATACGTGTCATTGGCAGAATTGTGATTACACAAAAGCCATTAATCAAGATTAACTTAAAAATCAAATTTAACAGTTTTACTTTCTGCTTTTTTTTTACTCTTGGCATGTAGTACTATTATATATTCTGTGCTCGTGGACTACTTTGACTGTATTTAGTTAAATTCGCGTCACAAAAAAATCTTTCAATTCCTTTTCCCTTCCATAAAGAGGTTTGTAACCCATCAAATTTTAGTCCAACAAATAATAATCGCGATATAATCAACTCCGGCGCATAGTAACAACAATACAACAGAACTTGTCAACGCGACACAGATACATTATTGAGGCGGTGGGGGGATGCTACTACTATTACTTCCGTGCTGGCTTCGGAGTGAGAGAAAAACATAGAATGTGCCAGCTGTATTTCCTCCTGTGCATGCTGTAAAAACCAGCTAAGGGACCGATGGTTTCTGTATTGTTGCAATTTAGGCGATTGGTTGACAACCTTTCACTACAGCAATATACCTCTATCTTAAATAACCCTCAACATTTATCAGACGTGGCGAAACGACCTTTGTTTAGGTCGTTTACGCTCTGTCTACCCTATTAGGGATAAAGGCATGATTATATGTATGCATGTAAACAAAACCGCGATATAATCAACTCCGGCGCATAGTGACAACTGTACAACAGAACTTGTCAACGCGACATATACATTATTGGGGCGGGGGTGATATTATAGATACTACACACAGCATATTTTATCTACACGGGTATTATAAAGAGTCAGTTTGTTTATCTGTAGGTAGAGGCTAAGTTCGAAAACAGGAAGCTGTTTTATCTAGCTTTTTTCCTGGCTAGTTTTGGTGGCTGCTTTCCGGCTTTGTCAACTGCACTGATTCAAGACCTACAAGCTTGGAAATACTTTCTGTTGAATGATTTTATGAAGTAAGCTTTCCTGAATTAGATGAGTTCTAACTTTCATACCACTTCCTACAAATTTAAAAGTAACTAATTGTAATTCTTCAAATGTAATTCTCCACGAAGTGGTAAATTCACAAATATTTAGTCATCATCATCACACGATATATTTGTCACCATTTCTTCTACAATAGATTTGTCGCGGCGCTTAGGTTGTATGAATGTTGATCTCTATTCAACATCATCTATTGTTGTTTTTTTGTCAGCCGGCTGTTCTGTTTGCACAAAGATAAGTGCGTGAAATGAAATGTGAGGAGGTTTGCTTGTTATGCGGACATAATACAAGGGGCGGTTTGTTCCTTGTTCATGTTATTGAAATTTATTTTATGTTTTGATTATTCTAAATTCTGTTTGATAAAGATTTGTTAATGGATTGATTGATGGATGTTAAGACTAAGAAGTTTATTAACAGAACATTACCATGATGTATTTATCGTAAGAATTTTAAGATTTGCCTAAATAACTAATGCCAGCACCCTGTAAAAGGCAACTTCTTAAACAATAAATTCAATTGACATAATTGTGACTTGATAAGTGACATACACCAAAATCGTACAAGCCCTCAACCTACGCAAGCCCACAGATGCCGTGTATGTATTTGTATGGTAAACTCAGACGCCGAAACAAACTGATAACAGAACATCCATTCAAGCTACGGCAAAGGACAACTGTCACTTTCGTACCGTGTTTAACGTCCCCGAGCCCATAAATAATGTCAAGGGCCCGATTGTTGGCCATGATCCACGAGGCACTGTCACTGGCCACTCACCACATACACAAAAAAAGAAAGAAGAAAAAATAAACCTCACTCCCGAGAACACAGCGCATAAATACATCAAATCGAAAACAATAGGAGACATCCCCGATATCGCATCACACGCGGACCCACACACATATTTCAAAACCGGAGACCAAAAAACCAAAAGGAATAAAACTAAAAAAGGACAAAAACTAACATTTGAAAAAATACGTGATGGGCATTAATTAAAACGGACCCGACCAGGAATCCAGAAAAACAAAGAGGTTAAACAAACCAGCACAGTGGGAGCTCGCATCACGATCGGAATCTCACATTTTTTAATCATCGGATTCTAACCTCTCACGTCAACCTAACTGCAACCATATTCTGATATCATTAGGGATGTACCTTGTTTATTGAATATAATTTTTTTGGTCATATTGTCACCGTTGTTTTAATGGCATTACGGCGGGTTATCGGTCCGATCTGGGTTGGGCAGGCAGGACGGTACGGAACCAAGATTGATTGGACACGAACAGACATTTTTATGCTGTTAGCCCGGCTCAGTGTCGTCGACTTCGGAGATACCTTTACTAATGTTATGAGCGATAGGATCGGTTGGGTCATTTTATTAATTTGGTGTGGGTTCTTTAAGTGCTTTTTGTCATAATTCTTAGGTTGTAGGTTGTTTCCGGTAATTTAGCATAATTTTGTCATCTCCTTCTGAGTAATGAATATTCGCACTGGCTGAATCTTTTCCTTCTTCTTCAGGCATAGCGTCTTCTTTTGTTTTGTCAATTGATTTGATTGATTATATTGAAATTGTAACCATGCCTACTTACCTGGGCACAAACCTATCAGCCTACGTTATTCCATTCGTGATCGCAATCACATCAGGTCGCTTGGGAAAATTGAATGGCTAATCTATAAACGTGAATAAAGCGTAAGCAATTACAGTTCGTCTATAAATTCCAAGCAAATAACTGTGTAATCAACAATCTCTTTCATTGGAGTAACATTTTCTTCTTGGTTATTTTTAATTTCCATGCTGGACTGAGAGAAAAACATAGAATGTGCCAGCTGCATTTCCACCCGGGCATGCTGTAATAACCAGCTAAGGGATCCGAGGGCAGTATATTGAAATGTAGGCGATAGGCTGACAACCTGTCACTATAGCAATATACCTATATCTTAAATAACCCTCAAAACTTTGTCAGACGTGGCGAAACAATCTTTATTTACGTCGTTTACGCTCTGCCTACCCCATAAGGGACGAAGGCGTGATAATATGTATGTATGTTATTTTTACGGATCCGTGGTTATTTTCAATTGCTGGAAAAGCTTAAATAACAAACTTAGTTACAATAGTAAAATTGACAATAAACTATATTGTAAATTTAAAAAAATGATAATTTAGAGTTCTTTTTTTACTTCTCATGTATATTTGATTTTATACCCAAGAAAATAATTCGGCGATTACAATTCTATATTACCTACAGCTAAGTTTACTTTTAATTTAATATTCGAATTCCAAAAGAGAGTTAAGGGATTTACTTGTATCGTTAAAAATGTCGTTGACCGGCAAACCATTAAAAGCCTCCACCACTTCCATACGGGTCACTAATGATTCACAACTTTTTGTCGTTAATTGATCTGACACGTTCATATTGAAAATATAGTGTCTTAATTTGAACAAAATGGTGTTTGCTGCATTTACGTTGTAAGCCGCAAAACTCACTTCATAAATTATGATGATTGATGAAGATATCAATCTACGTGCGGCAATGTCAAAAATTACCTCTTCAGTATTGTGACCTTTTCCTTTCCCGTTTTTATTTTAGTTTTTGCCTTTGTTTTATTGCCCGACTTTTTTTATTTCTGAACGACGAGTTTTATTCCAAACGAGAGCTTTTTCATTGGACTATAAAATTTTACTTTTTTGGCCTTTATAAGAATTCATGAGGCGACACCAGGGATCGTTAAACACATAATTGACAGCAATTAACGAAGGAAAGTTAGAGACAACATGCTAGCCCTATTAATTCTGAAGATAGACCCTTATTTCAATATCTAGACCATGGAGTCAATAAACATTAAAAAGAGGAGTAAGCTTGTTCTATATTTTAATATTTCCCACCTTATTGTGGAAAATATTGAATACTTTTATGTGCTACTAAATGTAGAGGTATGCTTTTTGGGGAACTTAATCTTTTTGGGCACCTAATTAATCGAATAATTTTATATAGCATTTTTGAAACTCTCACGGTTATCAACATTAAATTGATTAAAAACGGAAAGTTTACCGTGTTTTCCATTTTTGGGTGCATACATCATGATATGATACGAATAATTATATAAGAGTTTGTCGCTACAATTACCTAAGTTACATATTTGCTATTCACTTTTATCCCTTTGTATGTTTTCATTAACTTCGGTAATGTTTTTAGCTCTGGGTTAGTATCACTTTTGACTACGCGTATATTTCCGGGATAAGAATCTTCATTTTTGCTAGGTTTTATATTAAGTTCAAAAATTCTTTTACTTAGACACTTTGACATCGGAGTATTTTCATCTTCATACAATTCTGTTATCTTCTATAACGCGCGGTTTATCACCTTTCTCACCTCCTCCGTCGTAAAACCGAGTCATAAAACCTTGTCTCGCGTTTATAGTAGCACATGTATAGATAAAGCGAGACCAATTTAATTAATTAACTAATTTATTACATTCCTCAAGTTTAACTTCTAACTTTAAGATAAGTGGCAAATCTTTAGGCGCTTCGTATTTAGATAATTTTCTATCACAGAACTTGTTTGAATTTTTGATGCTACTTTTGACTTGGTTTAAACTTGATTGAGATATTGCCACTAAAGATTTACATTCTATGGTAACATTTTGGTTGTGTGGAGCTTGTTATCTTAAACACATAGTGTAGTTATCTTGTTGAATTAATTTATTCTATCTAAATCACTCTATTAGTTTGTCTTTTATTACATGTTTCTTACTATAATACACAAATTATTTAAATTTTAAATTGTAAATTGCATTCTTAATGGATGTGTTGTTTATCAGCATCTTAGTAGGTATGCCTTAAAAGCAATGTAAATAAGGCGATGCGTTCGAAGTCAACCCGTTTTCAAATTAATGTATTAAGAAATATGCAGTACTTTCCACCAAGATTGGGGAGAAAGATAACGGCTGCAACTAAATATCCAAACTTGCAATTTTATTTCACCTTAATATCCACGTCGACCAAATGTCTTGATTTTTATTTTTTTCACGAAATGTAACGTATCTGTTTTATCTTTCCAGGTAAGTGTCGTTGAAATCCGAGACATTTTTTTCGCTGGGGTTTATTTTTGGTCCTTCGAGCCAGATCCGAGATAAGCCCGCGATACTGATGGCCACCTTATGAAATGAGAGACGATAAGGTAAGTGATACTTAAAATATGCCTGCTTTAATATTTAAAGCTCTTATATTTCAATAGGTACTGTGGATATCGCATGTCCCTGGTGTAGGGGTAATTAAATTACCTGGAAGAATTTTTAGAAGCATTCGATGTTGGAGGCTAGTATCTTTACGATAGAAACGATCGACTATTTAAGTTACCTATATGAGTTTTATCTATGAGTATACTCAATGTTTATTCTTATTGGAACTTATAAATACGTATGCTTTAAAGGTAAATGGCGCTATTGCCATCTTCGTTGGAGGTGGAGCGCATTAGGGAGCTGTATTTAGACCACTTTCATTCTTAATGTACAAACGTTAGTTTTTGCAGCTACGAACTTCTCCAATGGTTTTTGGGTATTTTGTTTCCATAAAGTTTTCAATATAATAGTATCCTGTGCTCGCCCCCTGTTTTGTAATGTAGTATTATGGGTGTAGAAATTTATCTGTTTGTCCGTAGTCTCGGGTTACGACTCTCGGGGGTATACCCGGAGGATTACAACCCTCTAGTAGTAAAACTAGACTCCAATATGTTACTTCTCTTCTTCATTTGTTTATGGAGTATGGAAATCCTGGTGCATGTTTTGTTTTTTTTTTGCATACTTAATACATTACTTTGCAAAAATCTGATTCAAAATTGTGACGTAAATCAGCAGAATCTTCTAGTCCTTGCAGTATTTATTTGTAAAATTGTCTATCATCCTCTTGAATATAAATTCATCTTAAGAACACTGATTAAAACGTCTAATTGCTACGAGAAAACTTATTAAGGAAAGCCAGTTTCAAATAAATGCAAAACTTCACACCTCAATGACTGTCCATTTGAATTCCGACCTCTCTATCCAATTCTGCGGCCATATGCGATGCTCGTACATCCAGCGCCCAATCTCGATACGACAGACTCCACTGGGCTGGAAAATTGAAACAAGGGAAAAGCACCAGATACACCAAAATATGTTTACACTTAGTTAGAACCTTGTTGAGAAGAAATAAGGACTATAAATTAAGAAACAACTGAGAATGTAAAGTTTGTGCGATCGGATAGAGTTCTTACTGGCCAATTTAGTAGTTCACATGCAGACAGCTTTATTGCAATAGCATAAAGATTAGAATTAATCAACAGATGGATAAATTAAATAAGTATGCTTGAGATTAAGCATGGCACGGTCGTCCCTTGCGATTTTAGGGATTTAGACGTTATTAGGATATAATTCGTTTGTTATTTAGTTGATGTTGTATTGATCGAGTATTGTTGAATGCTGGTGTCCAATTTCTTAATTCCACTTGATGATAAAGGGTCAGGTCTTCTATGCATTAAATAATGTAGATAGAAACAGTTCTCTTTCCTTTAAATATTTTTGCCTAAAGTTAATTGCATTCGTACTTTTCAAAAAATAATGAGGTATCCAAAGTGGTACTTAAAAAATAAATAATATACACTAGTAGGTATATCTTAAAAATAAGCTTTCTTCTTCATCTTAGCGAGTGGATTCTCGAGTGGAATGACCCAAATTAAAAATATTCTTATTAAGATTTATTATCAATTTCTGTTTCCATAAACAAAACTTCACTTACAAGATTGCATTCGAAGCATAAATCACACCATCCTTAAAATGAAAAAGAATAAAAAAAGATCATCCTCTTTTTTTTCACCCTCGTCCCAAGAGCAGAAAAATCGCAACACGACAGTCATTTGAAAAATAATGACGTCATCAAACACTAATCCTAGAGCTTTCATGTGGATTACACTTAAACAAACTTGAAAAAGTTCTAAGAGTAGAAAATCGACAGTACATTTTATACCCAGGCGAAAGTTTCGTAGCTGCAAAAATAAGATTGCTAAAAAACACTGTACTCTTGGTCTATCAAACCGCGATTGTTGCTTGTAAATGCAAAGAGAAATGTACTTTAAAGCTTCTTTTATATGAAACTCTTTTCAATAGCACTTACAATTCGCCTAGTCTAATCCTCACTATCCCTTATAGGTCTAAAACCAACTCTAAAGCTTTTACGATAGGGTTGTTTTTCGCTCGTTCGTATAAGTAAGGGTGTGTGCACACTAGCAGGCGCGTCATTTCGATACATTAGGCGTGTGATTTATGGCGGGGAGGCGGCGGAGTCAAAACATTGGGCTGCTTGTTTGTAGGGCTGCTGTGTAATCATAATGTGATTGGATCTGCAAAAAAAAAACAGTAAAGTTTTGCTTTGATCTTTCTTTAAAATTTTTATTTTATGACTTTTATGAGCCAATGCTCAATAGCGTAGGCACCCTAAAAGTAAGTGTTTGAAATATTTGAAAGGGCACTGAAAATATTCTTAACATATATCTTTGTTTGGTACTGTCGAAACGTACTTACTTACCTATTATTATATAACTAACTATTGTTAGTTGGAATCTAATAGGTATAGAAAGAAGAAAAAAAAAACATTTGTAGAATTACATATTTCTTTTGTCATCATAATGATAACCTCCTGTTTCGCAATCATGTGATACTAGTATTTTGATTTTCACTTTTATATCCAACAAAGCTATACAATACTGCGATAGTCACACAATTAAAATTCACAATTTACAAACAGTAATATGACCCAAAATTCACCCTAGATTATCATCACGGGTTATCAAACCGTCGACAGCCCTGTTTCATTTGTCAAATTGTTCCGTTGCGCTCCCTGGAGGTTCATCTTTGCTCTCTAGGGCTGTCCCAAATTACAAGTAAGCGGATGTAGCTTTTTGCTCTGATGTGTTACGAGCAGTGTGTATGCGCTCTTATCTTAATAGGTTAGGTCAGGAGCGCAAGTGGGTAGTAGGAAATTTTGGAAAAAGTGCTTTGATGTTATGGGTAAGGCAGTGAGTATAAACAAATAGAAGCAAAGAGCTTTGCTGTAGGTAACTATATTTTTAGTGCTTAGAGTTGCTACCTGGGTACTTTGTATTGACTTCTTAGCAAATACGTGACGAAAGCTTTGAAAAATCTTTCTGGCTTTTATTATCTCCACTGTTAGAAAAAAATACGAAGGTCGTGATCTCTCAACCTTACACTGAATTCTGCTTTAGGTTATCAAATATTGAGAATAGCATTGTTCTGCTATTTACTTCACAATTATTTACTTCACTTACAAAATTATTCTCTTCAAAGTTCTAAGGCCCCTAATCATAAACAGCACTTGTGACTGATAGCTAGTTTGAGTTCTTATCAGAAATATTATTTCTGTACAATGTGGCCTGTCAAATCCATACTTAATATTGCTCTCAATCTAGAGATTGCTTTATAAATACGAGCCTAAGTAAACATTGAGGATTGCTACGAAGCAAAATACAAATCGCATATTCACCAGATACCGATCTATCATAATTTGCGAGAGAGGGTTCGGTTTGTACCAGCAGTGAAGGGGTTAATACCAAGTAATTGCAGTGTAGGGGTTAAATCGTGTTTTATGCTTTTTAATTTGTTTCCCGAAAATAATTTTACCCTCTTGCGACCGAAGCAACCCCATGTAAGCGATTTTGAGTTCGTGTTTATTTTTGTTCATTCAGATTAAAGTGATTTTGTTTTTGGGTCTTTCTTTTATGAAAAGTTAGTTTTAACTGTTATAAACAGAATGAATTTTCATAATCTAGGAACCTAGTCACTGATAATATGATACTTTTTTATTTGGTCTTAATCATATCGACTCTATTTTAATTTGCAATGTCTTTAAATATAAATTAACAATACATTATATTTCAGTAGAATAAAACTAGGCGGTATAAGAACTCTGACACCAGGGTTCATCGGGTCGATAGACTCGATACCCACTTGACAGAAGAAGAAGAAGAATAGAACTTGAGGTAGGTAGAGTCTTGGGAGAATATCCTTATAGTACCAGGACTAAATAAATAAAAGGACATGATTAATGCTATTGATTATTTTATTTAACCAACCGTAATGCGAATATGATTGCGTTTCATCTGTCCTGTTCACTCTGCCTCGACCTTTTAATAAGTTGTAATTTATTGTTAATAATCATTTATTATTCCCAAGAGGACAATGTAGCCTATTTATCTCAAGTTGGCCACCTTGTCTGAATAATTCAAAAAGACTCCAATTAACTTTTATATACTGTCAATTATATTGTATCTTTAATATATTAACCTGCTCATCTTAATGAGCGCTTAAGGTAATAAAGTACTAGGAAGTCAGCACCTGGCTCCCTATTCTATTAATATGCAAGTAAACGCTTTAAACAGTGCTTAATGCGCGGCTTCCATTAGGCGAAGTTGTAAATTATAACCTCCTCCAAATGTTTGGTATCCTGGTACTTTAGAGTAACGCTAAGTGACAATCTTGATATAAATTCGTGTTGAAACTGCTAATGGCACCGTTTCGGAGCATCTGGGTTGTAAAAAAAATGATTTAGGTGCTATAAAAGTAGCTATAGCCAAGCTAGACAGGCATCTTCCGGGTGAGCTCGCTCCATCGTCGACTCTATCCTCCTAACCTTGACCAGAGAGTCAAGAGCAAATCCATAGGTACCTACCTAATTACATACATACAATCACGCCTTTATCCCTAATGGAGTAGGCAGAGCGTAAACGACCTAAACAAAGGTCGTTCCGCCACGTCTGACAAAGTTTTGAGGGTTATTTAAGATATATTTGTAGGTATATTGCTGTAGTGACAGGTAGTCGGCCCATCGCCTAAATTTCAATATGTATACTGAAACCCTCGGATCTCTTAGCTGGTTTTTACAGCATGCCCGGGAGGAAATGCAGCTGTCACATGCTATGTTTATCTTTCGCTCCCAGTTCAGCATGGAAGATCCATAGATACCTACCTAATTAATTTTAAAAAAACTTGTGAGATGAAAGAAGCCAAGTACAACAAACCAACAGTTTGTACCTAATGAATTTATTACATGATCTTGGTACACTCATAGCAAATTAGCGAAAGATCCAAATGATGTAATTGCAAACGACAAACAGCTATTTAAATACATCACTAATACTCGGACATCTATTTTAGCATCTCAATAATAAGCTGAACATGCGTCACTTTTGAACTATTTATAACGTCTATTCAAACTCAATTATAAACCGTCATATTTCACATCTGAGAATAAAACATTAAGAGTAGGATCCCCTAGGCTAAGTGGCGGCGCGCTCACCAGTAAAAAAACAATACTCCCTGAAAACACTATTATTTGGAAATCCGGTAAATGCGGTAAAAATAATGTAAGTAATTTTGAACGTCATACTCATAAATTAGACATTTTGTAGGTTGTAGTAAGAGATAGAATATTTGCGGCACACGTTCACTTTTAGCAGTTTTGTCATCTGTAATTTCAAAAGTAAATTATTAATTAGGAATATTTTAAGCAAACTTCAGTATCTGTACTTGAATCTGATGTACTGGGTTTTCGATTCATTGTGTTTTCAGTGAGTACTGATTTTTTTAAACTGTTTCAGGACGCTACTTAGCCTAGGGATCCCTTTAAGTGTTGGGATATTCTACAGAATTTCTCCTATTTTCGTTCGAGAGTGAATTGATTTTTTTATGGGTTGCGCGTGGGTATCTGTCATTTGTTTTCATTATGACGATCCCCTAAGAAAAAGAAGTTTATGCGTTTGTTTCGAGTATGACAAAAATGGACAGCTGGCTTGGTTTTTAAGTAAAGGAAATATTGTTTCTTCCATTATAACACTTATAAATCTACAATTTTTCCATGCTGGCCTGGGAGCGAGAGAAAAACATAGATGTGCCAGCTGCATTTCCTCCCGGGCATGCTGTAAAAACCAGCTTAATTCCAAGGGTTTCAGTATATTGCAATTTAGGCGATAAGCTGACAACCTGTCACTACAGCAATATACCTACATATCTATCTTAAATAACCCTCAAAACTTTGTCACACGTGGCGGAACGTCCTTTGTTTAGGTCGTTTCCGCCTGCCTACCCCATTAGGGATAAAGGCGAAAATATATGTATGTATGTAAATCTACATTTGTCTATTAGGCGATAAGACTTTTGTATGTGTGTGTTGGATTAATATTTAATTTTAATGGCAGAATTAACAAACTTTTGAATAAGGCTAGAATGTGCTGCGAAAATTATAATTATTTAGTGTTTTCCGAATCATAGTGTCAAAAAACTTAATCATCTTCAAACTTATAAACATAACTTATAAAAATACATACATACATACATAAAATCACGCCTTTATCCCGAATGAGGTAGGCAGACCAAAAACGACCTAAAAGTAGGTCGTTCCGCCACGGCTGACAAGTTTTGAGGGTTATTACAGATGATTATGATGTATACTGCTATAATGATAGTGACAGTTTTTACGGCATGCCCGGGAGGAGATGCACCTGGCACATTCTATGTTTTTCCATCACTCCCAGTCCAGCATGGAAGACTTATGAAAATAATTAAGAAAAACTGTTTTGTCTATTATAAAAAATAAATTTTTGTTCAACTCTCCTCTCTACTTCTCTCTCACTAAACACTGGTATAATTTCGCCAAGATTTAGCATGTTATTGCGAGCGGTTTGCAGTGAGACAGTTATTGTAAATATGGACCATTGCTCTGCTATAAAGTCGTGCAGAACAAGAAATTTATAATATTTGTTCCCACATGTGATTTGTTTTGGTACGAGAAGTCTGCGTCTACGCGAAATTACATTCTTTATCTCACGACTGCCGTTCGCCCATACCTGTGGTTGTGCGTACAGACACGTGCTCTTGTGTGCGTATCTAAAGGTTTATTATACCAAGCTTACACATACTAAGGCAATGTGCATGTAGGTACATTTACACACACAAGTATGGCTAAGCGGCAGTTTTGAAATAAAACATCTGCACGCAAGTACGCTTGTGCTTTCAGCGGTGAATAAATTCTGGTGCAATTTATAGTGATGATTAGGTTAGATTTACAGTGTACGCTAAGTCCAGCTTAGGAATGAACATTTTGCTGTGAATTTATTGAAATTCGTACAAGTATTTGCGGTATTCGAAGAGTGTTTTAAAATTCCTCAATGAAAATTAAAAATACTCGAATTTAAATCTCGGTACGAAGCCGAATCTCATTGTACTTAGCTTACTCTGATATTTTAAATCACCACTATCGCTTAGACATACCTACTTGTGCCTGGCTTGTACCTAAATATATGTATTTTACACGTACAAGTATGGTCACGAGATGAAACATAAAGTAGATTTCCTTAAGCGAACTTTAAAAAACATACACACATACATATAATGACGCCTTTATCCCTAATCAGGTAGGCAGAGCATAAACGACCTAAACAAAGGTTGTTCCGCCACGTCTGACAAAGTTTTGAGGGTTATTTGAGATAAATAGTACGTTTATTGTTTTAGTGACAGGTTGTCAGTTCATCGCCTAAATTGAAATATATAGATATTGAAACCCTTAGCTGGCTTTTACAGCATGCCCGGGAGGAAATGCAGCTGGTACTTATGTTTTTCTCTCTCCCAGACCAGTATGAAAAAACCTCATCATAATTTCGCTAAAATTTCACGTGGGCCTCGGGCAAATGCAAGAATTTGTCAGGATCTTATTAACAAGACGAGCTGGACCACACTGCAACCGGATACAGAGTCATCAGCAGTCTTAAATTAATGAGGGGATGAAGTCGATACTAATTGGAAGGAGGAAGGTTTGAGACAAAGGTGCGATGGAGATATTTTTGTTGAACTGTAATATTGATGTTGGTATTTTAGTTTAGTTCTTCAATTTCTCAAAATATAGTGGTCCAATACCAAAATTATAGGCTGATGAAGTCAATCTATTCTTCAATGCTGGACTGGGAGTAAGAGTAAAACATAGAATGTGCCAGCTGCATTGCCTCTCGGGCATGCTGTAAAATTCAGCTAATGGATCCGAGGGTTTCCGTATATTGCAATTTAGGCAAAGGGCTGACAACCTGTCATAACAGCAATATACATACAAATCTGTCTTAAATAGCCCTCAAAAATTTTGACAGACGTGGCGGAACGATCTTTAATTATGTCGTTTACGCTCTGGCTACCCATTAGAGATAAAGGCGTGATTATATGTATGTACTTTAGATTCGCTTTCTCACGAGTTTCTAACCAAAGCTAGCGGATGAGTAATATCCAGAATTCCGGAAGCATTCCAAAACAATTTTGACATGAAACGAGCATGTTGTGTAGTTATGGTCTCCTGGTATCCCTGCGTCATTACCGGCGACCGCAGCGCCGCGGGAAGCAGGCGCCATCGCCACCGCTTGCGGCGGCAGCTCAGCCCACATTATAACCCAGGCAATGAGGAGACTATTGTATCAAGGACCTCGAAATAATCCGTCACTGGAAATTCACAGATATGTAGGTAGAGCAATATCCGGAAGTATTCCAAACCCTTTACAATGTTGTCATGAAACGATCAAGTAGTGTAGTTATGCTCCCCTGGTAGGTATCCCTGCATCATTACCGGCGACCGCAGCGCCACGGGAAGCAGGCGCCAGCGCCACCGCTTGGGGCGTCAGATCAGCCCACATTATAACCCAGGCAATGAGGAGATTATTGTATCAAGGACCACGAATAAATCTGTTGCTGGGAATTCACGGATATGTAGGTAGAGCAATATCCGGAAGCATTCCAAACCCTTTACAATGTTGTCATGTAACGATCAAGTAGTATAGTTATGGTCCCTTGGTATCCTGGCTTCATTACCGGTCACCGCAGCGCCGCCGCGGGAAGCAGGCGCCAGCGCCACCGCTTGCGGCGTCAGCTCAGCCCACATTATAATCCAGGATACCCAACGACGATATTATTGTATCAAGGAGCCCGAAAATAATACGTTGCTTCAATTCATGGTATGGATAAAGCATAACGTAGATCAATATCCGGAATTATTCTAACCCTTTGGTCCCATGTAGGTTAGATAGTTATTTTGAGGTACCATTGCTGCCTATATTTTGTAGATTTAATACCAGGAAAGTTTACTTACTAAGATATGTTTTTATCCTGGTAATACGCAAAATAAGCATTGTACGCAATTTATTAAAAAAAGATAATCGAAAATTGTAAAATAATAATTGCATATACCATTAGGTAGCCGACCGGGATACGGGATAAGGCTAGGGAGATGATGATCAATCAAGTTTATATACTTATCGTTTTATACTGCATGAGCGACGAAGAAATTTTGTCAGGGTTAACATGCTTGTTGATTGGACTTTTATCGAATAAACGCACTATACAGCTATAAATCTTTTCGTATGGGGTTAGGATTGTTTGAGACAATTTTACGATGAATTTTTATGGTATTAAATGTTAGGATATTTGTTTTAAAGATTACTGGTGGTCGTTTTCGAGTTATGACAATATTTAATTCAACTTCTTGTAAAAGGAGATATCAGCCCTGATTATATTAATCTTAAATAAATTGTGATTTCAGTTTTTGTGAGGGATAAGCAACTGAAAAACTTTTTCTAAGTAACTAAAATACATACATATAATCACGCCTTTATCCCCAATAGGGTAGGCGGAACATCTAAACAAAGGTCGTTCCGCCACGTCTGACAAAGTTTTGAGGGTAATTTAAGATAGATTTGTACGTGTATTGCTGTAGTGACAGGTTGTCAGTCCATCGCCTATCTTGAAATATACAGAAACCCTCGGGTCCCTTAGCTGATTTGCACCTTAACCGGGTGGAAATGCAGCTGGCACATTCTATGTTTTTCTCTCGCTCCCAGTCCAGCATGGAAGTAACATGGAGCAAAATACGAAAAAAGATCAATGGGAGGCATCTTATTATAATAATGAAAATAAAAACGAAGTCAATGGAAAATTTGTCAACATTTTAACCCGCAATTTGGGCGGATCATACCATAACAGTATTAAAAATACACCTTAATTTCACCAGCTGTCGCCAAAAAGCTATTTCAGCCCTCACAATACCCTTAGCATGTGCTCATAGTACTTGAAACGTCAAGCACCTAACTAGCAATAAGGGCTACGAGTACCCTCTAACTAATGTATGATAGAGCCCTTCTGTGAAGAGCACTTCAGTAGAGAGTAAACTGTTATTACTGCATCAAAAGCATCATGTTAAAATTATGATAAAACTAGCGACCGCCCCGGCTTCGCACGGAAATCATCAGTGTTTCTCTACTTATTATGCATGTATTATACATATAAACCTTCCTCTTGAATCACTCTATCCATTAAAGGAAACCGCATCAAAATCCGTTGCGTAGTTTTAAAGATTTATGCATACATAGGGATATAGGGACAGAGAAAGAGACTTTGTTTTATACTATGTAGTGATAACTCAACACTTCTACAACGTGCAAAATTGAATAATTTACGTATTTAAATATTTTTATTTCTGTTTCTGATCTGCTCCTATATAGATTTTCTAATTTCCGTTAATACCTTTTGATATGTAATCGTTTCCTAAGTTTTGTTCGTGGCAATGCGCAAACCGCGTCATGCCAAAAAAAAACAAAAAACAAATGGTATATGCATCGTGAAATGTATGAATCTACCCATCACACTGAACAACTGGTCTAAGGAACATAGGTCGAAATACGAAATAAAAATGTTGACTTTCCATACTAAATGCGCTATCAGCTGATGTATTTTGTATGGAAGGTCATTTTTTTCTATGTTCCTTAGGGAAACTTGTTGTGTCATGGGTGAATTCACACATTTCACGATGCATATACTCTTTATTCTCTTTTTTCTTCCATGCTGGACTGGGAGCAAGAGAAAAACATAGAACGTGCCAGCTGCATTTCCTCCCGGGCATGCTGTAAAAATCAGCTAAAGGATCCGAGGGTTTCAGTGTATTGCAATTTAGGCGATGGGGTGACAACCTGTCACTTCAGTAATATACCTACAAAGCTATCATAAATAACCCTCAATACTTTGTCAGACGAGGCGTAACGACCTTTATTTAGGTTGTTTACGCTGTGCCTACCTCATTAGGGATAAAAGCGTGACTATATGTATGTATACTCTTTATGTTACACGTTGTATATGTCCGTTTGGGTTTCTAACTTCGTAGGAGTATATAAGAATGGCACTGGCTACTATATATATATACTGGGTGGCGCAAAAGTAAAGACCCTATTTGGTTCAGCTATAACATTTTTTCTAAATTAGAAAACTAGATTTAGGTTTTTTTAAATGTATATTTGTGCCATTAAATTTCGTACCATTAGGATTTAAAGATGATGTCTTTTAAATGGTGACCTCCAGAGTTGATACACATTTGAGCCCTATTTATGACATTTTGCATAACTTGCCGTAACACTTCCTGCGATATGTTCGTTATTTCTTGACGAATGTTTTCTTTTAGAGCTGCGAGAGTCTGTGGCTTGTTCACATACACCCGAGATTTCAAAAAACCCCAAAGAAAGAAGTCTGGACTGGTCAGATCGGGTGATCTTGCAGGCCAAGGTAAATCGCCAAAACGAGAGATAACTCGGCCTGGAAAAGCGTCCCTCACTAAGTCCATAGTGTCGCGCGCTGTGTGTGCCGTAGCGCCGTCTTGTTGAAACCAGATGTGCTCCAGCCCCAATTCGTCCAAACTGGGTATCAAAAACTCACGTAACATGGTTCTGTAGCGTTCTCCAGTGACAGTTATCGCATTGCCTCCAGCGTCTTCGAAAAAATAGGGTCCGATCACTCTGTCAACACAGATGCCACACCATACAGTAACTTTTAGTGGGTGTAGAGGTGTTTCTTGAATAATGCGCGGATTATCAGTGCCCCAGAACCGAGTATTCTGCTTATTGACATGCCCTGAGAGATGGAAATGCGCTTCGTCACTCATAACCAATTTTGAAGGAAAATTATCCTCTTCAAGGTTGAGGTTTATGACGCGCTGGCAGTAATCTAGACGAGCTCGGTGGTCAGCAGGCAGCAGCTGATGAGTCATTTGAGTTTTATACGGGAACATCTTTAAGTCTTTCACCAAAATACGCTGCAGGGTCCGTCTGGAAATGCCCAATTGCGTGGCACGTCGCCTCGTTGATGTTTCTGGACACTCTTCCACATCTTCGCGCACAGCATCGATATTTTCAGCTGAACGGCCTGTTCTTGGTCTCCCAGACTTAGGTCTATCCAATGTTGAGCCAGTTGCTTCAAGGCGTGTGGCAAAGCGTCGAATTGTGCGACCAATCGGTGCCGGACGGTGGGGAAATCGTCGACGAAATTCACGTTGTGTTCTTATCACTGATGAATTATTCCGTAAGAACATTGACACAATTATTCCACGTTCTTGGAGAGTAAAACGGTCCATGTTTATTTTCAGTGTATTTTACATTTGTTCACTACACAATTTTCAACAACAGAATGACAGAAAATGTCATATAAAAAAAATAAAAATATTTTCTTTAGTGCCAGTACTTTTGCGCCACCCACTATATATATTTACAAATATGGTGCGTAGGACCTAAGGACAGTTTCCCGCAAACTGTTAGGGGCGGCTCAAAAACAACAACGAAACTGAACAACATTCACATGTAAATTATTTCAAGAAATGAAAAACTTACTATTTTTTCTATAAAAATGGAGGTGGACAGTTTGTATGGGAATTTCCTTCTCTTTTTATAGCTTCAGTTCTCATGATCTATTAGCAATTTCAATACATTTATTCAAAACGATCATACTGGATGCTTTGTCGTCCTTATGATTATGACTTAGACGTGAGATTTCTGATCATTCGAGGAGATATACTGGGTCTCACGCGTTTTACAACTGGCTTCGCTACGGTGAATTTAGACTTAGTGGTATAACATGGGGTAGGCAGAGAGAAAACGACCTAAACAAAGGTCGTTCCGACACGGCTGACCAGTTTTGAGGGTTATTACAGATGATTAGGATGTATATTGCTATAGTGACAGGTTGTCAGCCTATCACCTAAAATTGCAACACACTATAACTCTCGAATCCCTTAGCTGGTATTTACAGCATACCCGAGAGGAGATGCAGCCGGCACATTCTATGTTTTTTTTTATCACTTAGTGGTTTTTCCTGTAAAAATAAGTAGAATGTATCCTACCTATGTTAATTTTGGGTAATGGTACAGAATCCTTAGGCTCAAAAATTAAAAAATCTTGACTTAAATTGTTGTCGTCCTTTTCTGTTCTCTCATGATAGAAAATGACAGGTAGGTACACCTACTTGAATTAGTGAAGTCGTATTTTTGTAACTAGGATTGGTACCAATGTATGTATTTAATTATTATTTACCTATATTTTTTCAGTTGGTAGGCTTTTGATATTATTCGTGACAAACAGAAATAGAAACAATAAAACTATAATAACTTTAATAAAACACAAAATATTTATTTATAAACTAAGAAGCTTAAACGGTTAAAAGACCTTATAAGTAATATTCGGAAAGGACTACTGGATACAAAACCACTTAAAAACTACCGCCAAAGAAAGCTTCACGCCCGAAACAAATGAATAATTCTACAACTGCGCGTCATAACTACATACATAATAGGGTACAGTCGAGAACACAACCACCCTTATTAACCAGTATAACATGAGCTATTCTGTAGCCTTCCATGCTGGCCTGGGAGCGAGAGAGAAAACATAGAAGAAGAAAGAAAGAAAGAAAGAAAATATATTTATTCAGTACAGATAATACTAAAATAATAAATAAAATATACAATAAGACATGCAATATAACATTAGAATGTGCCAGCTGCGTTTCCTCTTGGGCATGCTGTAAAAACCAGCTAAGGGATGCGAAGGTTTCAGTATATTGTAATTTAGGCGATGAGCTGACAACCTGTCACAACAGCAATATACATACAAACAGTCAGATGTGGCGGAACGACCTTTATTTAGGCCGTTTACGCTCTGCCTACCCCATTAGGGTTAAAGGCGTGATTATATGTATATATGTATTCTATAAAACAATCTATTTTAGAAAGACAGACCAGCTTCGTTTTATCGAGAGGGTTTTTCGACCCGTTGCACCCAGGTGGCAGATTTTTTAAACCGCCTTTTAGTAACAGCTGATAGATCTTTGGCATGGTTTGTGTAACGGACAGTTCCAAAGCTAGTAACTGAGACCGACGGCTTAACGTGCCCTCCGGTGCACGGAATGTTTTTTTTCTTAGAGACAACCAGGTGATTCAGATGCTTTGTCCTAACGAAAATGGGGAAAATATCACAAAGTAATAAAATATTAACAGTGTGTTCCCCACGTGGGGATTGAACCCACAACCTCCAGATTGGAAGCCCTTTACTCAGATCACTACACCACGGAAGCATTTAATCAGACTACATACATACACACATATAATCACGCCGCTATCCCTAATGGGGTACGCAGACCGTAAATGACCTAACCAAAGGTCGTTCTGCCACCTCTGAAAAGATTTTGAGGGTTATTTATGATAAATTTGTAGGTATATTGCCCGATGGCACTATTGACAGGTTGTCAGCCTATCGCCTAAATTGCAATATACTGAAACCCTCGGATCCCTTAGCTGGTTTTTATAGCATGCCCGGGAGGAAATGCATCTGGCAAATTCTATGTTTTTCTCTCGCTCCCAGTCCAGCATGGAAGTAAATATTTTTGTAGACTACAGACCAGATTATTTTAGAAAAGTGTATTGTTGTGAGGTAGACTGTACGTTAAAGTGACTCCTGCGCACCGCCTTTCAAACAACGTCGGCGGAAGCGAGCCGTGACGCGCCGCCCAATATAAATCAACCACTTAACGTCTTACACTCGAAAACGTGGTGACAATATTTACCAAACGATCCTTTTTTTAATGTCGAATTATTGTTGTGTAGAAAAACTGTAGGTCGAAACACTTGACTAAGACAATTAAATACCAACTTTGCTCTTAAAAACATTTTTTGCAAGAAGATGAAAGTACATAACGCCATTAGAACTATTCCCTGATTATCCTTGCTTCGTCACAGAATTTATAATAACGCTTTCGTATACTCTATATTGGGAACAAAATTATTTTATTCAAAAGAGAAGAACCCCACCTAAATACTACCAGAGCCACATAAAAAGCAGATAAGTTTATTTTAGCATCCGACGATGAGAAACTATGCGGCGGCGCTTAAAATACGGGCATGTCAACGCAATGGACGCCACCCGTCCATCAAAGATCACCCATCTCATTCCCCCTCACATACCCAATGATAAACTATCCCATTCTAACAGCCCATGCGTGAATCCACGCTCGAAACAATAACGCCGATAATTTCTGAACCTATTTTCGAATTTAGAACCATATATTTTTTTAATTGAAATACAAACTACTGGGCAGATTTTGTTTGTTTGAAACAATGCGTTAGTGGCCAGTTATTTTTACCTTATAATTCGACTAATGTTTTTATTTTTGCGTCGATATTGAAAAATGTCGTCGGCGTCACGGTCGCAGGCGCACTTTTTACTTTTGTTTTTATTTTCGAACGAATGACACAGAAATGCTTTTTGGCCGTCGCCTGTTATCGGAAACAGAAGAAAAAAAATGTTTTGCGAATGTTTTTTTGATGTGATACTTTTGTATTCAGATTTTTCAATCTTCGAAACGTAAATCACATATGACTTATCTTTGCTTGTAAGCTGTTTGAAAGAAAATAAAAATATCTCTATTCTTATACTATCAGGATTTCTGTATATAACGTTTTAGTCGATAGGCTGACAACCTGTCACTACAGCAATATATCTACAAATCTATCTTAAATAAACCTCAAAACTTTGTCAGACGTGGCGGAACGACCTCTGTTTAGGTCGTTTAAGCTCTGCCTACGCCATTAGGGATAAAGGCGTGACTATATGTATGTATGTATACTATCAGCAATAGATAACAAGCACATTGCGTGTCATAGAAATTATTCTTAACATCTCAAGAATTTACTGATTCGTATAAAATTGTATCTATAAATGGCTACGATATTACCCATTGTCAGTGAAGCGGACATTACGAGGGCCTGTATGGAGAACCAAACATTATTCTTTATTACAATAGCGTATAATAATTTCGTGAAAGGTGAGCCGTTTTTAGTAAATATTCAATATTTTCTGGGCTGGTGCGTGAAGGTAGAGGTGCACTTGTAGCGATAAATAATATAAAGAAACATACATACATACATAAATCACGCCTTTATCCCTTACGGGGTAGGCAGAGCGTTTAACGCCTATTAAAAGGCGCTTTTGCCACGTCTGACAAAAATTGAGGGCAATTTTAGATTGTAATATGTATTGCTTTTGTGACAGGTTGTCAGCCCATCGCCTAAATTACAATACACTGTAACCCTCGAGTCCCTTTTGCTGACTTCAACAGCATGCCCGGGAGGAAGAGCAGCTGGAACATTCTATGTTTTTCTATCTCTCCCAGTCCAGCATGGAAGAAATAAGAATATAAAGAAACTAGATTCAATTTAAGTAGTTTTAGTTTCTGATGCTTGAAATTAGTGAAACGTTTAAATTCCTGAGTAAAGTAATGCTACTGTTTTTCCGAATATAATTTTTAGTAATACCTATTTTATTGTTTCATCGATAACGCGTAACTTGATTGAAACTTAATTTACTGTAATATTTCAGTATTTCCAGATACATGAATCTTTCTGTATAGCCCTTTTTATTGTTATGAACATTAATAGTTATCTAAATATTCTTATCGTGCAATTTTAGTAGTCCATTAGTTTAAAAACTCTGACACCATGGTTCATCAGGTTGATTACTACGATACTCAACACGACAGAAGAAGAAGTAGCACATTTTTTTTTCACTTCCCCTCTGACAAGCAAATCCGCTTTGGTACTACACACGTCGTATCATACTAGATGCACGAACAGATACGATCTTTTAAAAGCGCATTATTTGTCTGCTGTCCCCTTCAACTCGCAAACTACGCTCGCTCTCGCTCTCGCTCCGCTGGACGCTACCACCGGCACCACACACGTCATTTCATATGAGACGCACGCACGGACGCGTTTGTTTGCTGTTCCTAACTCGCAAACCGCGCCTGCTCCCGCTCCGCTCGTCGCCACTACTGACACCACACACGTCATTTCACATGAGACGCACGAAAGGACGCATTTGTCTGCTGTTCCTAACTCGCAAACCGCGCCTGCTTCCGCTCCGCTCGTCGCCACCACTGATACCACACACGTCATTTCATATGAGACGCACGCACGGACGCATTTGTCTGCTGTTCCTAACTCACAAACCGCGCCTGCTTCCGCTCCGCTCGTCGCCACCACTGATACCACACACGTCATTTCATATGAGACGCACGCACGGACGCATTTGTTTGCTGTTCCTAACTCGCAAACCGCGCCCGCTCCCGCTCCGCTCGTCGCCACCACTGATACCACACACGTAATTTCATATGAGACGCACGCACGGACGCATTTGTTTGCTGCTCCTAACTCACAAACCGCGCCCGCTCCCGCTCCCGTTCCGCTCGTCGCCACCACTGGCACCACACACGTCATATCATATTAGACGCACGAACGAACACACTGTTCGGCTGAATTATTAAATATTAAACCGAAGCGGCGGTGTTCTTTTACAATTTCTAATTCATTTATTTAATGTTATCTTGTAATCTCACTTTATACTTCTAGTAGATCGTACTACGTGGAGATACGGTCTATATTAACAATTTGAAAGTGAAGATGATTTTGTGTATGATGTTTACACTTGAGTAACTGCCTCCGTGGTCTAGTGGAATGAGCCATGTGGAGGTCCTGAGTTCGATTCCCAGGGAGAGAATGAAAAGTTGATATTTGTTTTGTTGATAGTTTGTGAGAATTTCGTGGATTTTCCCCCTGAATTACCTGATTGTCTGGAACAAAGAAAAATCCATGTACTGTAAGCCATCGGTCTTGGTCGCTGTCTTTGATAGTGGTCATTAGCATTACACAAACCATGTCAGAGACCTATTAGGCGGTTTAAAAGCTCTGACCCCAGGGTTCATCGGGTCGATCGACCCGGAACCCATACGACAAGAATAATTAACAACTTGAAAGTGAAGATGCTCTTGTGTGTGATGTTAACTCTTGAGCTGGTCTTTTGGATATTTTTGTTGATAGAAGTTGATAACAAGCATCGTTCCTATATCAGGTTTAAACTGGTTTTGTTGTTGTGATTCTCTTTAGCTTTGGCTACTGGTTGAATTCGATATCGGATTAAATTTAATTACATCCGAAATCTGGTCTTGAACATTTTGTAATTTGATGATTACTTACATACGGAGATTCTATGTATGGAATATAGTTTATTTTTAACTAAAATGTGTTTTACATACAAAAACCAGAAACATGAAACAAGTGGCGATCTTTTCCAGAATACCTAGAAACAGGAAATGGTTTATGTATAACTAGGCAAAGCGTCATAGCCTTGAGAAAGGGCACTAAGTCTGAATAATTGAGATAAGAGGGAAATTTCAGATGATATTGTTTGCTTTTGCCATCATTGCCTAAATTGCAATACATCAAACCAGGCTGGTCATTAAAACAGCATACATATAATCACGCCCTTATCCCTAATGGGGTAGGCAGAGCGTATACGACCTAAACAAAGGTCTTTCGCCACGTCTGACAAAGTTTTAAGGTTTTTTTAAAGATAGATTTGCATTGTTGATTTGATTTGTTGTGTTTGTTTGTATATTGCTGTAGTGAGAGGTTAAACAATTAAAACAGCAGCTGGAATATTTTATGTTTAGTTAATTTCTTCTATTTCAGCATGAATGTTTTCAACTCTTTAAGTCCTAAAAATGTCTTCCAAGGTACCTTTATCTAGATCAAGGCTGAAACAGTAGGCTAGAAACACTCGGTAGCATCAAATCGAATACATTTCAATGTCTAGACACCTCAATGTATTCTAGTTTTTGTAATACAATGACTGGGGTCTAAATAAGGCTATTGGTGCCTAGATTTTGGTCTAAACCTAAGTTTGAATTTCTGTAGTCTGTAAAAGGAGTAATATTTGATTAGAGTGTTTTAGGAAGCATTATTTCAATGCGTTTTCTACTAACTGTCTATAATTAAAAAAAAAACCTTAGCCCCTATTGGATGTTTATGTAGAGACCTAAATTTAATTTCTCTCTGATATGAGTATTAGAAAATTGCCGGATGTTTATAAATGTTACAGAGCGTTTTCAAACACCGACGTAAAGCAACTTTTTAAAAGCGCTTTGAAAATTCTCATAGTCATTTCACCTCTCTCACCTCAGAAGCCGAACTATTCCGAAGTCAAGGTCATAATTTAGCAGGTAGATAGCAGAAGACCTGCAGCCAAGGGACTTGTATGTGTTGCGGGTAAAGTTGGAAAAGAAGACCTTTTTACCACAACTTAGAGAGCGATAAGAGATATAATACATAGAATACAAATAAAATAAAAATTCAATTTATTGCCATAATTAGAGTACAGTTAAACTAGAACTAAAATATTATATATGATTACAAAGGCATCGCATACATCCTTGTATGCAATCATACGGTTCCATACAATGCGGATTTTCAGCCATCCCCTTCTCCCTAGGTTGTAAGGAAAAGGCCCTTCTCTTTCTCTTTTTAATCTCCCGATTCTGACACAAAGGGCCTTAATTATTACACTCTCATAATTTTCAAGATTAAAATTAAGCATACCGGCTGCTTTTTGGGCATACCACTGAAAATCTAATGGTGGGAGGACGTCGATGATGGAAATCTTGCCGCTACGGTAGCCAATACACATTTATTTTCTGATTAATTATCCATAATATTAGTAGTAGAAATTATCCTTTATTTGTCCAGAAAGTAAGATGCTATGAAATAGGCAGGTTAACCGATCCCCTAATTTCTCTCTGTACGTGTCATGACGATCCCATTAGGATAAGTCAGTACGTATAGATTGAAGGAAGAATAGATTTTACACTTGTTGTTGCGCAAATACTCGAGCATTAAAAGTACGTCTCGCGCAGATGGTTAATCGCGATAAGGGTGCCGCTATCGCTGCAAATCGTTTGGAAGGAATTTCATAGTCTTCAGAGGCAGAATCGAAGATCTCACACAAGCCTCAAAGATTCTGGTAATGTCTCCTGGTCCGTTTTCTAATGGTCAGAGCCATGGGCTTACGATCCTGAGGTCCTGGGTTCGATTCCCAGGGGGAGAACACAAAGTTGATATTTGGTTAGGAAATTGCAGACTGAATTACATGATTCCGAATTAAAAAAAAGATTGCCTACTTCGGAGCCGTCAGCCGTCGGTCCCGATCGCTGCCTTTGATAGTGGTCGTTACTCAAATCATGTCAGAGGGCTAGTAGCTGTGCTACTAGGCGGTTTGAAAACTCTGACACCAGGGTTCATTGGGTCGTTTGACTCGCACTCTGTCCACGGTCCACTCGCTAAGAACTGCCTCCGTGGTTTAGTCCAGTGGTCTGAGCCATGGGTTCTCGATCGGAAGTCGTGGACTACATTCCCACGGACGAATCACACAGTAGATATTCGTCAGTGTATCACTTTATAAGACTGTACTTAGTTTTATCAGGCCATATAGCACGCTGAATCGAATGATTGCTTGAAAAGAATATGATGTGTAAAGATTTTAATAACGGGCGCTCACTTTGGAAAATAAGTCGCGTACATCACGACATGTTTGGGACATTCGACTTATTTTCCAAAGTGAGTGCGTTATTAAAATCTTTAGTAAGAATGTCTCACTTAAGTTTAAATAGTTTGAATATGATGTAGTTTAAACATTCTGAAATGAAATGAAATATAGTTTATTGCAGGTAAACATGGTATAAAGAGTTCTTAAATAAAACATGATCAGCATGTTGTTTTCTATTTAAAATCTATAAGTAAAATAATTACATTCACTAATAAAAATGAAAATAAATAAATAAAAAAAATCGAAATTAAATTGACAAAAAACTCTATGAACATACATTTAAATTCATAACACCAGAGTTCATCGAGTCGTTTGACACGAAAACTCAAAGAAGAAGATTCCAACGGGTAAATCCTAATTTACCCCTCCCGACTTTCCCCGCAACACATTTTAGCATGTAATGGAATACACCGTGCCGCCATTGAATAATGCATCGCGCAAATTGTAATATTATGCGCTCGCGGCGAATTTGTCTGAGCGTCGCGCGCGCACGATATACGCGCAGTGGCTAGATGCTGGATTTGATTAGGGATCTTCAGAGCAGATGAATATTATAGAGCAAGAGGTGACACGGGTTGACTAAACCATCGTGAAGATGAATCTTATAAGGCTGGAAAATGGTTTTAAGACACTTTGTACACTCACTATACGCACTGCAAAAGGGTTGACTGATTATGTGCTCTGTTTTGTTTCTTCCATGCCGTCCTGGTAGCAAGAGGAAAAACATAGAATGTGCCAGCTGCATTTCCTCCCGAGCATGCTGTAAAAACCAGCCAAGGGATCCGAGGGTTTCGGTATATTGTGATTTAGGCGATGGGCTGACAACCTGTCTCTACAGCAATATACCTACAAATCTCAAAACTTTGTCAGACGTGGCGGAATGACCTTTGTTTAGGTCGTTTGCGCTCTGCCTACCCCATTAGGAATAAAGGCGTGATTATATGTACGTATGTATGTTTAGTTGATACAGCCTTCCGAATGTACTTACTTTCGTAACCACGTGCTGAAATGTATAGTCATAGTGTGGTATATTTTTTGGAATCGGCTCATTGAGGTCTTTTATCTGATAGGTACACTCAACAGGTTCCTAAAAAAAACGGATGGTTTATACAAAAAAATATGACGTTTTAACACACCACCAACACCATCCGAAGCGCATCAGTAGTCTACATGCTCCAAACACGTACTCAGCCATGGTTTAGTCAACCCGTGTCACCTCTTATACCAGTATTAGTAGTTATGCTGGATTAGGAACGATAGGGTTCATCGGATCGATAGACTGGATACCCACTCGACAGAAGAAGAAGGAACGATAAAAACGGTTGTTGCTTTTCTTTCTGGCCATATTGTAAAAGTTCGTAGAGTCATCGAATTACAATACAAAAATTTGTCTAAACTGAGGATTTACATGAAAAAGATATATGCTAGGATTGATTAGATGCAACAAGTTTGCAGGGAGTTGGATTTACTTTTCCGGCAATTCTGTAAAAATCTTGGCATTTTAGTGTAGTTAAGTCATTTGCTTCCCGGCTTTGTTTTAGCTACTTTTCCTGGTATTGTTCATTCGGGATCTGTGGCATGATTATCCACTTCCACGACCGATCAGCCTAAGTTTAGGTTTCTATATACTTACTTACCTGTAAGTATTTTCATCCAGTTTTAGAATAAAGGAGAACAAAGTTTCATGTCTTTTTATTCATAAACACATACATACATACATATAATCACGCCTTTATCCCTAATGGGGTAGGCAGAGCGTAAACGACCCAAACAAAGGTCGTTCCGCCACGTCTGACAAAGTTTTGAGGGTTATTTAAGATAGATTTGTAAGTATATTGCTGTAGTGACAGGTTGTCAGCCCATCGCCTAAATTAGAATATACTGAAACCCTCGGATCCCTTAGCTGATTTTTACAGCATACGCGGGAGGAAATGCAGCTGGCACATTCTATGTTTTTCTCTCGCTCCCAGGCCAGCATGGAAGAACACATTCATAAACACATTTCAAATATATATGATGCGTGTTGGCTAGACCTCGACGAACGTACCGCGACCAAATCAGGGACGTTCTAGAGAAAGGTCAGGTCAGGAGTACCCTAAACCGACGACCGTGCATGAAAAGATTGATGAATGTAGATGAAGCGAAAGAAATTTGCAAAGACGGGATGTGATCTCTATCTACCCCTCCGGGAAAGAGGCGTGACGTTATGTATGTATGTATGATGCGTGTTTTCAAATAAGTTAAATTACTATTTCATTATATTGTCATATATACATGATCTTCGATTAAAAGACATGAAACTTTGTTTACCTTTATTCTAAAACTGAGTTAGAAATACTATAGTCTGTTATTTCTTCTAACCGCTTGAAAATTATAACAGCAAGCCATACTTCGTACACTGACACTAATAACACACTCATTTAAATGTGTAAATGTGATCGACTGTCTAGCATAACGGATTATTATAAGAATACATTACAAGAGAGGCGCCATAACTACCAGGAGTGCATACTAATATAGGAGACAATGCTTGAAGACGACCATAATAGGGGAAACTAACATAAATGTTGTCTGGTAGAAATATTGGCTAGTTGCGGCTAATGACTCTTCTTTGTATGACCCACGTGCAGAGCCTATAAAAATAAAACTTTGAGTCTTGAAACTACATTAAAACTATGTCTGAGTAGCACAGGCTGAATTCTTAAGTGTCTATCTAAGTCTGCTATTTTGGGGTATTTATTTTCTTTTGCAACTGGCCATTCAATTTGTTTGTATTATTATCTCACATTATTTTCTCACATTTATATCTATCCAGTATTGATAAAAGAAAATAAAATTTGCACATCCGAAACATGGTTTCAGCTGATCAATTATTTTTATTTGTAAGCACCGAAAATGTTATTCTCCAATATTTAGCCCTTGCTACATAACCTCATATGGAAAGTTGTTCAGTTTTATGACTAGAATCAACAATCTTCAGCTGTAAAATATATGAAAATTCACCGTGTACTATAAATATAAAGGAGCTCATAAAAAACAAATGTATTGTGCTCTATTTTATTGTTCTTCCATGCTGGACTGGGAGCTAGAAAAAAACATAGAATGTGCCAGCTGAATTTCCTCCCGGGCATGCTGTAAAACCAGCTAACGGATCCGAGGGTTTCTGTATATTGCAATGTAGACCATAGGCTGACAACCTGTCACTACAGCAATATACCAACAAATTTATCTAAAATAACCCTCAAAACTTTGTCAGACGTGGCGGAACAGCCTTTGTTTAGGTTGTTTCCGCTCTGCCTACCCCATTAGGGATAAAGGCGTGATTATATGTATGTATGCTCTATCTTATTGTTTAAATGGGAGCCCAATTACATTAATTCTAGCTATACGATCGATTTTCCTAATTGAGCTTGGAGTGGGCGTTTCGAACAATGCTAATCGATCAGTAGACGTATCGTCAGTCGTCCGTAATTGATAGTTTAGAGACAATCATTGTCCACAGAGGCAAAGGGTTTCATGTGTTATAGTGAGACTAGCTTGTACTCGCGACTTCGTCTGCGAAATTTATTTTTCACCTTCGTCCACCCGTGATTATCTGCAGCATCTTGTGGGTCTGGTTCGAAACGTGGCGATGGTGGCGGTAAAAGTAGGGTCAGACCCCTTTTCTCGTCATCGTTCCTCACGTACCACGTTACCTTCTATCACCAAACCAAATTTCATCAAATTCCATTCAGCCGTTTAGGCGTGAAAGAGCAACAAACAGACAGACATTGACTTCCGCATTTATAATATTATTATGGATTAGGTAGTATTGGCGTCTGATAGAGGAGAAAATACTTTTCTTTTCTTTCTTCTATATTTTTGATCTCGAATCAAATTCACTTTCCATAGAAGTTAGCATAAGAAAGTTGCTCTTTCGCATGCCAATTTTTATGGTAATCGCATGCGACGTTACTCTTTCGTGCGGTTCAAAAATACGACTCTTGACTGGGAGCGAAAGAAAAACAGAATGTGCCAGCTGCTTCTCCTCCCTTACATACTGTAATATTCAGCAAAGGGATTCAAGGGTTACAGTGTGTTGCAAGTACTTGATCTAGACGACGGACTGACAACTTGGAACTATAGCGATAAGTACACATTTGGATCTAAAATTGCTCTTAATATGGCGAAAACGTCTATTAGTTGAATTTTAACGCTCTGCTTACCCCGTAACCGTTGACTTCATGTAGCTATCAACGATATCAAAACATTTATCAAGACGTCGGTTCGAACTTCGATCTGTTAAAGGCCATTTAGTTTTAACCAGACTATACCTAATACGGTTGATGGTTTAACTAACCAGTTAATGCTTAATGGTCTATATGAGGAGGAAAATTGAAATTACTGTCTTAATCAACCGTTTTATGACCAGAACCTGAGTGGCATTTAGGCCTATAAGCGAAAAAAAAAGGTAAGCTTGTGCAATTCAGATCAGAGCATACAATAAAAAATGTTATGTTTTCATGTATGTAACATACATACATACATATAATCACGCCTTTATCCCTAATGGGGTAGGCAGAGCGTAAAGGACCTAAACAAAGGTCGTTCCGCCACGTCTGACAAAGTTTTGAGGGTTATTTAAGATAGATTTGTAAGTATATCGCTGTAGTGAGAGGTTGTCAACCCATCGCCTAGATTACAATATTCTGAAACCCTCGGATCCCTTAGCTGGTTTTTACTGCATGTCCGGGAGGAAATGCAGCTGGCACATTCTATGTTTTTCTCTCGCTCCCAGTCCAGCATGGAAGGAATGTAACATAAGTCTACTTAATGTATGTTGAGTTTTGTATTGTTTCATGAATAAACCTTTTTCTATTCTATTCTTTCTAAGATCGTTACTAACGCAGTTGAGATTATCGAATCAAACTGTCGATGGATTATATGACTTTTTTTTTTTTGAAACCAGATTTGAGTTTACCTAGAACTAGAACACTATGTACCTAAATAGTGTACAAATATACCGGGTGTAAGGCAAACTGATAGGGGTTGTAAACTGAAAGTAGTTTTTGTACTGCTTGCATTTTTTTAAAGGCATTTGAGATTGTATTAGACAGGATTATGTGATATATGGATACATGGATGAATATGATATGACAGGTTGTTAGTCCATCCCCTAAATTGCGAACACTATCTCTATTGATTTTTTAATTTATTAGTCCGTTTATCACTCTAAAATTGCCCTCAATTTTTGTCAGACGTGGCGGAAGCGCCTTTTACGAGGCGTTTAACGCTCGTGACTATATGTATGTATGTTTACCACCCTGGCTATAGTCGACCGATTTGACCAAAGATAAGATAAGGCATTTATTTGCAAGAATACATGCAAATAACAAAAGATATTTAATAAAAAATAGCATCCATGTATTCGATCGAATAATCAGTGTGCAAAGTTTTATGATTTTTTATGGCTTCCAGTCTAGCAATGTAGATTAACTAACAGTAAAATATGATAATAATAATAAAAGAACCCCAAATGATAAAACCAACTATTCAAAATGTTGAATGTATGTTGTGATGGCTACCCCGCCCCGCCCCGCCCCTTACGCCTCCTCATTACCGCGCTAATTTATACCTTATTCAATAAACATAACGCCCATGCGACTTTCAATAAGTTTTGAGACACTGTAGTGTGACTTGCCAAGTTCTGAGCAAATTACTTTCTCTATTCCATATGTAGACGTAGTATTTAGTGCTCTTGTTTCTTAAGGATTCCACGAAATATTTCTTTAAACTTCTTGGCAGCAGTGGGACATTAACGGCAAGACAAGACAAGGCAAGACAAGACAAGTGCATTATGTTTCTTCCTGACCAGGAAATATTTCTTACCAATATACTAAGTTCAAACATAGGTACATACTTATACACTTACTTGGTTCTAACACTGTTTTTTTTACTTATTATTACTCTTGTACTAACTGCAATGTATGAATTATTTAATGCTTTAATTTTGTTTGTAAGTAATCAAGTAATTTAACTTTAGCTTTAATTTAACTTTAGCTCACGCTGTCTGTAGGTTTTGTAAAGTAGATTTTTTGAACAACTTGCCTCTGTTTTTTACATCAATAGACGATCCATTTATAACAGGTCTCCCGAACTGTGTTTTTCTAAATCACAAGAAAAACTATCAGGAATGTGTTGCGTAACAAATAAATATACTGACAAGTTTTGAATTATAGGTGTATGGTCAAAAAACAACGTGTTTATAGTTTATGTAATAAGAAATTATTATAATTTATACTTTTTGATTTATGTAATAAGAAATTATTATAATTTATCGTGACATGTAATATTAGTTTTAGAATTATGGGTTAGTTTTTAAATTCTTGGTCATTGATTAGGTATTTTGTCACACTTATTTCGATATCACCAACATTACTTAATTTTCGGACGGTAATAAAATTAAAATGAATTGAAATATTAAATCGAAACTCCTCTCATCTTTTTTCATTGCCATTGCGTTTTGTGAATATTTAAAGGAAAAACAGCGAATCGAAAACTCTTCTAGCACTTTTGCTAGGTATCCTTTGATTAGGTACCCAAATTTATTAAAAAATCAAAATAAGTTTTTAAAACAATTTCAGACTCATATCTCTGCAATCCTGTCAGAATTTCCTCTCTATTGCAAAATAAAGTGTTTTTTTTTTCCTCGATTAAAATATTAGATCTCAATTCTTTTTCATGGGCTAAATTTTATTGAATGTTTAAGACCAAAATAGGGTATTGAATACTCTTAAATAGATAATTAAAACGTTTATTTGGTACTACTCTTCCTTGCGAGAATAAACTTTAGAAACACAAACTAATAAAAAAAACATCAGAAGTTTGTAGTTCATTTCAGTCTTATTACTTAAAACACCAAAATACTCCATATATCTCCGCACTCCGGTCAGAATTTCCTCTCCACTGCAATGTAAAGCGTGTATTTTTTATTCTTGTTGAAAATGGAAACAAACGCGTGCGTGGGCGCAGCGTCCGCAGCCAAGTTTATGTGCAACAGTTTATAGCACATTAATTGTGCGCCTCATTCGGTGCGACGTACTTTATCCAACTGCCTCCGTGGTCTAGTGGGCTGAGCCATGGGGTCTCTGTCCGCAAGTCCCGGGTTCGATTCCAACGGGGGAATACAGAAGCTGATATTTGTAAATTTATCACGCCTATTCCGCTCCGGTCGCAGTCTTTGATAGTGGTCCATAACTTAAAATAACATAAGTGGTCCACAAACCATGTCAGAGGCCTATTATCTGTTATTAATAGACGGTTTAAAAACTAACACCAGGGTTCATTGAGTCGTTCGTGGACTCGAAATCCCACTTCGGTAATAATTAGAAGTAGAAGAAATTTATAGCGCATTAAATTGTATGTCTTATTCGGTGCGACGTACTTTATAAAACTAGTCGAATTTTCTTGGGAATTTCTTTTTTTTTTTTCCTTTTTTTTGTCGTGTGGCCTTTCGTCGAATGTTTCAATAAACCCTGGTGACAGGATTTTTAAATCTAACCTACTCACGACGATAAGTATAGTTTTCCGCTGTCATCGGCTAAAAAGAAATTAATTTCTGAGCTTTTCTGAGACGGATATTTTTAAGACTTCTAAATATTGTGTTTCATTTGAATTAAACTTTATTTCTTCTCATTTAAGTTTGTGATGTTGCTTTAGTCTTTTTGTGTAATCGAAATTAAATCCCGTTTAGTTAAATTTTCGAGAACATAGTCGAACTAATTCTATTGCTTTTAAAATTGACTCTTTGTAATGTTATCGGATAATCTAGCGCTTTATTGGCCATTTCTCTTTAATAATGTTGCAAAATTCCACTCACTTCAAATTCTCAAAACGTTTTCCTAATTGAGCTTTAACTATAACACGCCAAATTCGGAGTTTTACGATATCACCTTGACTACATTACTCCTATATAAGGCATTGTGCCTGGTTAAACCTTTTTTGTTGTATAAATTGTCTTTAATAGTGCCCACGTCGGTTAAAAAGGCAACATTGACACCTAGGCAGTTAGTTTTCAAGAAATGTAAACGCTTTTGCCGGTTTCATATTGTTTCTGTTGGTTTTCGTGCCATTATGTAGAGGGTTTATTGGTATTGTGGATTGTGGTAGACATTTTGTGGTGTATATGGCTTTGCCTTTCAAAATGGCACTGGGCTTCCGTACCTATAGTAAAAGATAAGATACCTGGTAGCGAGTATCTTGTAATTGAATATTCTGTTTGTTGGAGTTGTCCTAATCAATCAACCTTAGGTGTTTTTATAGTTACTCCTACTTTAAACACTTCAATGCTGGACTGGGAGTGATAGAAAAACATAGAATATGCCAGCTGCATTTCCTCCCGGGCGTGCTGTAAAAACCAGCTAAGGGATTCGAAGTTTCAGTGTACTGCAATTTAAGCGATGGGCTGACAACTTGTCACTAGCGATACACAGTTCAGTCTACAACTGCCCTCAAAACAACCTTTTCTTTTGGGTCATTTTCGCTCTGCCTACCCCATTCGGGATAAAGGTGTGATTATATTCTAATTTAACTGTGAATAGTTTTTCCCTTAACATAATGAACATGTCTAATGTAGTTTTGTATTTCGTTGTTACTTCTTGTTTATTAGAATACTCTAATTCTAAACGTTATGTACTTTAAATATGTACCTTACCTTCTCCTATTTTATTATGTTTAAAATTTTAACATCTTTTTACATCTATTTTAGAATGCTGTATGGTTTTTTTTCACTTTTAAATGCATTGTGATACATACACCAAATCATGTCGTCTACATAAACGGATGAACTGAAATTAATTACCCAGATTCTAAACGCTACAATTTATATGTCTCTTACTTTATGGGTTTCCAAGAACGCCGTAAGAGGCCTATAAGGCTTTGACGCATAAAATATCGGCCTATGTAACCTGACACCGCACTCCGTACGTAGGAAGAGACAAGGGCAAAATGTACAACACAATTTTACGTTAAAGGAGTTTATACTTAGGAAATGTTGTGTTCTTGTTCTGTTTTTTACTGTGCGATCATCTAGGTTCTTTTTTCCAAGAAATTGTCGTTTCTAGAAATGGTAGTGCGTGACTATGTTTTTGTCGTTGGTTCTTTTTACAAATATTTGCTTTTGCTATTCTTTTTACATATTGACTATTTGTTTTTAAATTTAGTGTAGCATTATACCATGTTAGGTTAATTTACATTTTGAAACTGTGAATTAATGTTTATCAAATGCTGACTTGTTTTTAATATCATGATTGTTTTATGCCAATTGAAATTGGCCCAACGAGTAGGTAGAAGCTGTAACTCTTCCCTTCTTAATTTCAGCTTGGTGTGATTTTCATTTGATCAGGTGCGTGATTATTTTACAAATCAAAGATTCAAATAAAGTTTTAAGTTATTTATTATAACTTTATATTATAATATGCCTACTTTAAAGATTTCAGTCAAATAAATACAAGGTGATTCTTCTTTTTAAATTAAATATCACTAAAATTGTACAACAAAGCTATTTACAGTATATCACAAAACAACATTCGAAAAGATCCTATAGTCTCAGTAGTATCACTTCTACTTACAGTCTGTTCGATCCAAGTGGAATTTTTCGAAAAAGATTCACAACAAAAACGTAAAAACGCGTATACTTAGTGACGTCACTCTTCCGTTCGTATACCAGCACAGTCTTTCCACAACTTCAATACCGCATGGAAATGCTAAATGTCTAAAACTACTAAAATGACTTGAGGATTATAGCTAACACTTCACGTGATCACTAGTATAAAAGTCCAGCGTTTCACAGCTTTTCGAATGCTCTGGAGTTGGTCAGCATTTCTCTGGTGAGCCTCCAGACTTGCTTGGCCGCGTTCTCGAGCGCCGTCGGAGACTTGCCTTTGAACAAGTCCACGTGTGGCAGGAAGTAGTGCGGACAGCGGCGGCACTGCAGCGAGGATATCAGCTGGAGGAAGATGCCGTTGATCCTGTCTCCAATCGCACCCTCATCCCACTCGTGCTCTCGCGGGTGCTTCTCGCATTCGTATAGCAGAAGAGTCTTCATATGATAGCACGTCACTGGGTTCCCAGGCAAGTCTAAATGCCTGTCCCTAATTGTTTTTAGAGTGCTCAGACATTTCCGTCGACACCCGCCTTGGAGTAAGCGGTTTTCGGCTTCCAAGAAATTTAACACCCAAGCGTCGCCTTCCATTGCGGAATTCTTCCCTTGCAGCGCGAGGCATTCTTTTGACAGGAGATCAAACCCTTCCGTTTTCACTTCGGCTACTATGTTCGGGTGCGGCCAAGGAATGGCAGGTAGCGGCCAATGCGCCGCCGACCTTGGCCAAAGTCCAGCGCATTTGAATGCTGGCGTAATCTGCACGATATACCTCTCGCGAATTCTCAATTTCACTTCGGTCGTTTCCGCAATCATTTTGACACAATCCCTATAGGAACACTTATCGCACGCTTGGGCGACTAACGTCTGGAACCTCGACCTGATCTTCCTCGCCGACAGGTATCCAGAGGCGGTGATGAACTCGACCCAGAGGGACATGGACCTCTTCCTGCCGTCGCTCAGCTTGAGCACGGCACATCCCGGCAGAGAACCGTCATCGACAAAGTTCAGAACTCCCATCTGATTTAAATAGATCACAATTTCAAACTCATGCGGCGACACCACTTCCAAACCGTCAAAGCGTCCGTTGTAATCCGTCAGTGAGGAAATAAACCTCGGCTCCTGGAGCTCCACTTCTTTGAGCACATCCTGGACGATCCTGCAGACTTCATGGATAGTTTTGGCGATTTGGGCTTTCCTGTTGGCGACCCGCTCGTTGTAGTACTTGTTCATCTGGTAGACGAGCTTGGATTGGGCCGCCATCATCTCTGGGGGCACGAGCATCTTGGTGGGTGATGTCTACACGGACATGGTATGCGTGTGCGCGCGCGCGATATCAAATGCCGACTGAGCCATGTCGGGTGTTGAGCCGGTGACTGTGTTACGCCCAAGGGATCCTGTCCGGCGAATCGGAGAGAAGTTTTGTTACTCGCTCGCTCTTGTGGAGTCTTTTTGCGTGGTAGAGTGGGAGGGGCGTTGGTTTACGTTTGCGTAGCGTGTTGTCTTGGCGAGTATTGATCGCGTGGAAGCCCCGCCCTTCTCGTAGTAGGTATCGGAATGCCGCAGCGCTATGAGTGGTATGGAGGTTGTAATCACATGATTACTTTAGCAGGAAGGTCGTTAATTCGGTAGCTGAACACTCTGAGCAGGCCGCAGCGTTTAATGACAACATTTTTGTAAGCTAGTTAGATTACGGCGAATTTGCTCGTAATGATTTAATTAATTTTCGGTACAGAAGTGCCGGCTTATCTCAAGAATTTTAGTGTCATTGGTCGTAAAATATTATAGTAAACTCCATACATAATTTCAATATCTTCATTATTTATTTTCAGACAGTAAATGATACTAAGTATGAAATATTTGCGAGTAGGCTTTGTGGTTGTATTTATTAGCTTGCCGTCAGTAAAGTATCTGATTTAAATGCATAGATGCCTATATACTTACCACTAGTAGGTATTTCTTAAAGTACTTAGATATATTTTTAAACATTAGCTAGCAATTCGAACGTTAAATATTTTTACTAAAACTTCGTTATCTAGAAATCGTGTCGCAGAAAATTCTGTGCAAAACGTCGTATAGAAGAAGTCCACAAAAAAATTACAGGAACAAACAGTGAATGAATCTCTAAAATATTTTGGTCGATTAAATAGAAAATTTCAGAATTTTCCGTGTTCGGTTAGTTTAGAGTCAAGGTTTTTTTGTGCCTGCCTAATTTAAATGTTCTACACGATCTAAAACTATTTACGGACTTCAAGCCCACGTCTACCAATAAATCCTGCACTCCCAATAACTCCGCTCGCTTAGGTGAGAATACCTCGACTATTTCGGTCCTGGATTGATGTCTCTCCGCCGCGTGATGGATGGGGAGTCCTTGCGTGATTTACGCACGACTGTCCCCTCACGATTCATGTTCGCCTGGTAGCTGGACGAAAAAAGGACCAAGTTTATGTATTTAGGAAGTTGATGCGACAGTTATGATTGGGATTGTGGAACCTAAAATAAATTTGTTAATGTTGGTAAATCAAAACGCGAGTGTTTCTGCGTAGTCCGTAATATTTGTGAGTTGTTTATATTGTCGTCAAATCATATTATTTGTTTCATTTGCTTCCACCACGTCGCCTCAACAAATTAGGTGTTGTAAATTCACTGGTGGTGGTGTATTAGAAATAATACATACATATGTAAAATCACGCCTTTATTCCTAACGGGGTAGGCAGAGCAAAAACGACCTAATTGGTCGTTCCGCCACGTCTGACAAGTTTTGTTGGTTATTTATTACAGTTGATAATGTAGGTATACTGCTAAAGTGGGCTGATAACCCATCGCCTAAATTGCAATACAGTGAAACTCTCGAATCCCTGAGCTGGTTTTTACAGGAATGCCCGTTTCACTCCCAGTCCAGCATGGAAGTAAATAAAATCGATGATAAATGAAAATCGGTGCAGCAAAATAGGTACATATTCTTAGCAACCTGAAGTTCGCTTTTTTATAATGTTCACTAGAAGATACTAAACATTTATCTGGCGCCGAAATATAGCCCGAAGGCGAAATACCATAGCACCGCCATAACCCCAGGATCTGTCATTGTTTATTACCCCCTAGTACGCGTGCGCGGCTTCAAGATGGCGGCGGCTGGCCCCGCCTCTTCCGCCGGAAGTGCACCGGCACCCCGCTTCTTCCCTCCTCCCCACGGTGCTACCCTGGTGCCTTGGGGAATGTTTGGTTATGTTGGAGGTTGTGAGGGCATATATTCGGAGTGTAAAGGACAGCGTCCGGCAAACTGATAGAGGTTGCTCAGTCATCGAAACTGAACAACTATCACTAGTTTTTCTTTTTCAGGAAGTGATAAAAAATAATGCTTTTCCATAAAAGTTGTCTAGGTCAAGTCAAGTCATTTTGTATGGGAAGGTCAAATTTTTTCATCTCCTAAAAGAATTTCCTGGTAAAAGCAATTCAGTTTCTTTGACTGAGCAACCCCTATGCGGGACGCTGTCCCTTACACCCGGTTGGTAGAGACAAATAAAATTATTGTTTATTTAATTTGTGATAGCAAGTCACAGTTTTAATGTTGTTATTTTATGGTAGAGTAGCACACTGTATTTTCAATTATTATTTCGATAATATACTAACATCATACCTAAAAATAAAATATTTATAATTCCAGACCCAACCATTCTGAATAATAATATAAAACACAGTAAAATTAAATTCGTTTTAAAGCAGATAAAGTTCTTTGAGACTTTTTTTTAAGCACCTATCAAACTTAATCTTGATTTCTTCCATGCTGGACTGGGAGCGAGAGAAAAACATTGAATGTGCCAGCTGTATTTTCTCCCGGGAATGTTTTAAAAAGCAGACTTTATCCCTAATGGGGTAGACAGAGCGTAAACGGCATTAAAGGTCGTTCTGTCACGCCTGACAAAGTTGGTTATTTAAGAACGAATTTGTTTGCCTGTTTAAATGTTTGTAGTTATTACGCCATTTGATTGGTAAAACTGTGCAAGAATGTTTTGCGAAGAAATATCCCAAGTATTTCACCCGTAAATCTTGCAAAGGCATTCGCGAGAATTTCTCGTAATCATCGAACTACCTACGCCCGGTAGAGAATTTCGAAGATGTTCAGAAAAAGAAAATTCATTGAATGTTCTTCGCAAGATTTTATTAACGATTATTTGGGAGCGTAAGCAAAACAATCTAGAATTCCCTCAGTAATTTTTGGCTCGTATATATGAAGCAATCTCAACTTTCAGTGCAATATAATATATATAATATAATATATAATATGAAGGAGCGCGGGGACCGCTTTTGCTATAAGACGTGTTTGTTTTTGCTCCATCTTTATTTAATCAAAATCTTATCTAAAAGTTGCAAAATTGGTTTAAAACTTATACTAAAATAATCTTGGATTCAAGCCCGTGACATTGGTGTATAGTACTATTAGTGAATCAGCAGTGAAAGACGTGAAAATACCCCTTCGGCCGCGTACGTAACCGGAGATTCGTAACCAGTTGCGATAGAAGAAAAATACTCTTTGTACGATACCAGTTACTAACCAAAAGATTTTTTTATTTACTAGATACTGGTTTCGATAAAAGAAATTCGAAGGAATTACTAGGCAGTAATTTATTTTCTTCATACGAAATTATAATTTTTCAACACAGGACCTCTTTAGATATTGTTATTCTAGGCTAGAAATTCTAGCATAAAGAGATAAAAACTTCTTGAGATAACACTATTGTCAGTGTCAGTATTCCATTGTTTCCTCATTGATGTCTGTTGATGTCATCCATTCGCAAATTTCAAGCAATTCAATTTAAATTTGTTAAATAAATTCTGTGCTTAATAATTGAAGATACAATATGAATGAAACAAGACTGGAATTCATTTCTACGAAGAGAGGTGGGAGGTCATTATTGATCGACTCGCTCTGCTATAATAATAATAGTATTGGTTGTAAAGGTAGCGTCACACTCAATGATAGGAACGAAGTTGTGAAAACTAAAATCCACGATGCAGCCTGTAAAAAAGATATTAGTAACAATAAGATTTTGAAGGAACTAGATAAATTGAAAGAGAACTGCAGTCAAAATTTTGATAGTATCCAGAAACAATATGACAACATGGTATTTTGTCTGGAGAATGATGGAGTAAATTTCTTAGAGGCAATTCCAGGATTTCAAAATATAAAAACCGGGCTCTTCAATGCAAGAAATAGAGTTTTAGGAGCTCCAAAACTACGATTCAAATCGTCTAAAGTTGTAATTATTCCTGAAAAATTCAAAAACTTCGTGCTGGCCGAATATGAGGATGAAGACAATAAGATTTTGTTGTTTTGTAACAAAAAAATTATATCATTATTGGGAAGATTTAAGCATATTTTAGGTGATGGTACATTTAGTTCAAGTCCAATTGGTTTCAAACAGTTATACACTCTACATGGAGTTGACGAATCCACTTCAAATATAATACCTTTAATATATTGCTTGCTTCCTGACAAGAAACTTGAAACATACACAGTTGCTTTCCAAATGATACAGTCGCAATTCAAAAACTGGCAACCAAATAAAATAACTGTTGACTACGAGTTAGCTGCAATGAGAACAATTCGAGGAGTCTTTCCTGCAATTGACATCTGGGGATGTTTTTACCACTTAAATGTTTATTTAAAAAGGCCAAGTCTTTAAAAATTACTTCAAGGGTCCAAAGAAAGCATGTAGCGAGATGTGCTGCCTTTGCCCGATTGCCCAAAGAATATATAAAAACTGGTTACAGTTACATTATGAGTATAAGCCCAGTTGAGGAAAAAATAACGAAATTTAACAAATATTTTCAAAACCAGTGGATGAAAAAAACGGATTTTGCTAAAATCTGCAGTTGTTCCGAAGAAAAAATAAGGACAACCAATAATGTCGAGGGTTGGCATAGCCGTATAAATAGGTTTGTTGGACGAAAGAACCCAACCCTAGCTCACCTGCTGGACATATTAAGAAAAGAAACAAAACTAATAAACATACATGCAAAAAAAACTAAACTGTCCACAGAGTACATGGAGATTGATGCTGAAATAAACCGGTCTATCGCAGAACTGAATAAAAATAAAATAACAGTGGGACATTGCATAGAGTTAATATGTCCTTTTTCATTTTAATTGTTTTCATTAGATTGATTAAAAATAAAACTAAATAAACACATATATATCCTGTTTCACTCAATTATTATATTTTGTACCTCACATTAAATTTAATAATATTAATATTATCAACAGAGTATTAAAAAAGTTTAAATACGAAACCTTTTAATGACTTCATAGTAATGCTTACTTTATAGTTAGATAACGCATTCAATACTTTAAGCGGCTGAAGTAGAGTAAAGGTTTAGTCACTGGTATCGTACAAGGAAGATGTTCTCAACTATCGTAACTAGTTACGAACTTCTGGGTCAGTATCTAGTAAATAAAAAAATCTTTTGGTTAGTAACTGGTATCGTACAAAGAGTATTTTTTCTTCTATCGTAACTAGTTCCGAACCTCCGGTTTCGTACGCGGCCGGAGGGGAAAATACAATATAAAAGTGCACAATTCATCAGTGTATCAGTTAAACAGCTGACGTGAACAGCTGTTTGACAACTGGTTGACCTTGACAATCGTTGAACGTTCGACCTTTCACCCGCTATCTGAACTGGTTGCGTTATTTCACCACAGCAGTCTAGTGTCCTGTGGCGCACTGGTAGACGCGCAGGATTTTTGCTGTATGAGACTCCTGTTTTGCTAACTCGAGATCGAATCCCACCACCATAGAAAAACAAACCCTCTTTTTGTTTTTTTTATTCTGCTTTTTACCACCTTGTTTGTTTTTTTATTTTTTATTTATTAAATACAATAAAATAGATAAGGAAAAATGCCTACAGAAAGTAAAACATGTGCTGGCTGTCTGCATGTAATAGAAAGTAGACAATTTCTGCGTTGCTGTGTTTGCACGGAATACTATGATTTGCTGTGTGCAAATGTGTCGGAGCAACGCTTTAGCAGTACTTTAACCGGTGAACACCGAGAAACTTGGAAGTGCGCGGCGTGCAAGAGCAGAGAACCAAGAGCTGACAATAGCAATACGCCGGTGCGCATGCGAGATGAGGGAGCTAACCGAGGCGTCAACAATAAGCGAGGTGGAGCCACTACGAGCCCCGAATCTACCGAGCAGATGAGCAATCAAGCTCTGGCGGAGGAAATGCGGTTGTTTCGTGAGGAAATGCGTGCTACGCGACTTCAACTTGAAGCCCTAAATATCACCCTTACTGGGCTGGTGGTACGGGTTGACAGTAATGAAAAGCGTTTGGATAAACTGGAAGAACGAATGGATAAGCTTGAGGCCTGCGACTCGTCTAAATTCTTAAATACTATTGAAGAACTAAAGTCTGAAATTAACGAGCGTGAGCAGGACCTCTTGTTAAATGATGTAGAAATATCTAGCATACCTGAGCAGAAAGGTGAAAACCTGCACCATATCACAATGGCTGTGGCTAAAAAGCTAGGAGTGCAATTAGCGGAGGATGATATAGTCTGCGCTACGCGGGTGGGGCGAACCCAGGAGGTCTCAGAGACCAGTGCTGCCGGCCCCGCACCGCGTCCGCGACCCATCGTCGTCCGCCTGGTCCGCCGAGCTCGCCGTGACGACTTGCTGCGAGAGGCCCGCGTGCGCCGGGGAGCTACAACCGAAGGCCTCAATCTGCCAGGCCCGCCCCGCAAGTTTTATATAAACGAAAGGTTGACCAGGGCCAATCGTCAGTTGTTCCGTCGGGCTCGAGAAGTTGGAGTGGGCTGGAAATACATCTGGACGAGGGATGGCCGAGTCTACGCACGGGAACGCGCCGGGCATGGTGTCCCTCGTTCTCGCATCCGAACTGAAGCTGACCTAGCTCGGGTTTTTGGTTCAGCCGCCGTTTGATCTGAAAGCCAGAGAAAACACAACTAAATATGTAATATATTCGTTAATTTTAATTAAATTATTTATATTCAATAAATTCATAAATGTTATTACAATAATTTTAATATATATAATTGTGAGCATAAAGCTTTGCTGGTCAAATCTCTGTCTCATCATCTTATTGATTTTTTACTACTTACTTAATAAAGGTAAACAAATAATTACCTGTTTGCAATTAGTATCTCGTTCTTATAACATGTATTATTTTTCAATGTTTGATTGTGGTATGTTTGATGCATGTAACCTGGAAATTAATAGTAACTTTATTAATTCGTTGTCGAGTACTTATATTTTATGCAGGAAACCCACTCTTTTAAAGTGTTGGTCTTCTATGTTTTTGTTAAATGAAATTTTGATCATATTATATTTTATACTTACATATATGCTTACTTGTTACTATCAAACTGTAATTGGTATCTCAATAGTTCTGTGCATAATTTCAATGTTCATGTTTATCGAAGGTGCTGAGGTGATGCCGAGTGGTCGGAGACAGGGTACACTGCAATGGCAACATTACACACAATCAATTTACTATCTTATTTACTCGAAGGATATAATGTTGTTATTTTTATATGTCAACCATCTATTCGTTTATTTTATGTACATATTTTATTCTAAAGTAAGACACATTGGACAAACTGATATGAAATCGTATTTATTGATTTTATATGATTGTATTTTATTTTATTGCACATATTATTGCTACAATTTTTTTAATTTATATTTTAATTTTATATTGTTTTTAGTTTTGAATATTGATTTATTGGGTACAGAATTTCGTTGTATATCAATTGAACGTTTAAATACGAGTAGGTGTACTTACGTTATGTTTATCACCCGTTATGCAATCCACTTGGACAATACGGAGCTCACTGTTCTGTTTACAAAGCTGCATCGAAAAGGAAACCGGTTTTCACTTTTACTAATTCTGTTACAATGCCACAACTAAATAATTTTTTGAAATTAGGACTTTTTAATGCGGGTTCGTTAAATACTAAGCAGGACGAATTTATAATTGCAATGACGCGTTTCAAGCCCGACATCGTTGCAATCAATGAGTCATGGCTTCCGAGCGGGCAGGAGGCGTGCGCGCCACTAATCCCCGATTATCGGATGCGGATGACGTCACGCCCGTTGCACATGAAAAAGGGGAAAGGCGGTGGCCTCGCGTTCTACATTCAGCGGGATATTCGCGTACGGTACGAAAAACATCCTTGTGCTGATATTGAGCGTATTGAGCAGATGTGGATATCGACAAAAGTCAATGGTTCCCGCGTTGTAATTGGAGCAGCGTACAGACCCGACTGGATTGGTGTGGATGTTTTCATTGACGCACTTACGGAATCCATTGCTAGTTTCTCGCGTTACGAACATATAGTACTACTTGGAGATTTTAACGTCAACATGTTGGATATCACTGACAGAGATACCGTAAAATTTAAACAGTTTTTTACGTACATGGAACTTGAGCAATATGTTACCGAACCAACTCATTTTACGCTGAACTCTGAAACATTAATTGACTTGGTTTGCTCAAACACTCCTGTGCGTGACGTGACTTTGTCTAACATCACTGGTTCGCTTGGTCATTTGATGATTACTTTTAATTTATGCGTCAAAAAACAAAAAATACCTGCTCGTACTATTACATACAGACCTATAAAAAAGATTGAATTTAATTGTTTTAACTCTGATTTAGAACTTTTGGATTGGGAATCTGTCTCCGTCTTGTATAGTGTTGATGATATGCTAGGTAGGTTTAATGTTTTATTGCTGTCATTGTATGACAAACATGCTCCAATCAAAACTATTAAAATTAAATATCAACATACTTTGCCCTGGATTACAGATAATATACGGTACATCACTGATTTGCGGAATGCGGCTCATGCTAAATATCGATCCACTAGAACTGATAGTGATAAGAAATACTGGAGAGACCTAAGTAAGTTGTTGTCCACAAGTATCCAGAATGAAAAACAGGCATATTTCAATCATTTTATCAATTCGCAGACATCAGACGGGAAAACATTTTGGAAGAATGTCAGGGATAAGATAGTGGTCGATCCTTGTCAAAATGACTGTCTTCCGGAGTCCTTTAGTGACCCCAATCTAATTAACGACCATTTTCTCGACTTGCCCATCCACGATGTTCCTGACTCGCAGTATAGTTATTTCAGTGCACATCGTTTTAACGGTTCCGTTTTTCAACTAAAGCCAGTGACTGAGAATGAGGTTTTCAAGTTGATAAATTCAATTAAATCAAACGCTATGGGGGGAGATGGGGTCAGTAGGGACATGATTATACTTACTCTTCCTCGAACTTTGAGGGTTATAACAGATATAATCAATCGGTCTCTTCTTACGGGCACTTTTCCATGTCAATGGAAGGAAGCTGTTGTGACGCCGCTTCCTAAAGTCAACAATCCGACGGAATTTAGTGAACTTCGACCCATTAGTATTCTTCCTTATCTTTCTAAAATACTTGAAAAAGTTATGTATACCCAATTAATGAAATATGCAGAAGATCATAACATATTGCCGGAATTTCAGTCGGGTTTTCGAAGGGGACGTGGCACTAATACTGCTTTACTTGACGTTGTTGACAACATATTGGCCGATATAGACATTGGGCGTGGAACAATTTTGACACTGCTAGATTTTTCAAGGGCCTTTGATTCTATTGATGTGAATTTATTGCTATGCAAGCTCAAATATTATGGTCTGGATGATACATCGGTAGCATGGTTTCGGAGTTACCTTGGTCAGCGGTGTCAAAAAGTGAAATTGGTTAGGAGTGATGGTAGTAAGCTCTTTTCTGACTCCAAACCCATACTGCGAGGCGTTCCCCAGGGATCAATTTTGGGACCTCTTCTTTTTGTGATTTATAGTGCGGATATTGTGTCGTTTATTGAGCATTGTAGGTTTCACTGTTATGCGGATGATGTTCAGTTATATATATCGGACGACCCTGAGAACATTACTATTGCTGTTGACAAAATAAATCGTGATCTGGAGAGAATAGCTAACTGGTCTCAATTAAATGCTCTGCATCTAAATCCATCAAAATCTAAATTTATGTTGATGGGTAGTAGATTGCAATTGGAAGCAATGTTGAAGGCTGACCCTATCATATCTATCACGGGGCAATCGCTTGAGCGTGTTAATGAGGCCAGGAATCTTGGACTAATGTTTGACAACAATTTGCGCTTCGAGTCTCACGTTTTGAACTTGGTTAGGTCTTGCATGTATCGTCTCAAGGTTCTGTACAAGATTCGAGATCTCCTGAGTGAAAAAGCACGAATAATCCTATGCGAGTCACTTATCTTGTCAAGGCTAAATTATGGAGATGTAGTGTATGGTCCTCGGTTGCTTGCAAAAACTAAAAAACTATTACAGCGCATTCAGAACGCTTGCTGCAGATTCTGTTTTGTAATTCCTCCTCGGACTCATATTTCTCCCTATATAAATGCTGCAGGAATGCTAAACATCGAGTCTCGCCGTCATTTACACCTAGCAAGCCTTTTATTTGACGTAATAAACCATGAACAACCTTATTATTTGAGGCAGAAGCTTAATTTGTCTGTAATACACTTTAGGTATGGATTGAGAAATTTGCGGGCGCCGTTGGCTGTTTACAAGCATCGAACCGTTGCATTCCGTGGTAGTTTCCGCTATCAAGCAACAAAATGCTGGAATGATCTTCCACCTCCAGTAAGGAACCTAACTTCTAAACTCACTTTTAAAAATCATCTAAAGAAGCACTTACTTGAAGTTCAGAAGTTGGGAATTCCTAACATATTTTTACAATAGTGTTAGCGGTTATTGGTGTGGTGTGCAGCCGTGTCGTTACTGGTTGGACTTTTCTTTATATTTATTATAATTACTATTATTATAATTTTAAAATTTGCATGCATTTTATTATTATTTATATTTATACACAATTATTTCATTATTCACAATTATTTCAATACTATGGTAATAAGTCAATTATGGATGTCGTTCTGATTTTAATTTATTTTGATTATTATTGTGATTTTATTTTATTCTGGATTGAATTAATTTTAATTATTATTGTAATTTTATATATATATTATTGCACAAACACGCTCTGACATACAATTATACAATTATACCCAATATTATTTATGTTTTTGATGTGGGTGGATACTTAATGACTCATGTTTGACTTGGTACCTGCGTTATCTCATTTTGGGTGAGAGCTGAAAATCAGTGTTGCTCTCTATGGGCAATAATACACTGAGCTCTGACCCTCTGCATAGCTTCAGTACACATGTAACAGAATTTATAAAGTGTGTGTTAGTTTAAGTTTTTCATGTTTATGTATCTTACTTGTTTTTTGTTACGTGTGTGATGATTTTTTGCAATAAACCTTTTATCTATCTATCTATCTATCAATATTAAGTACGGATTTGACAAGAAAATTGTACTGAAATGACATTTCTGATACGAACTCAAACTCGTTGTCAGTCTCAAATGCTCTTTATTATTATGGGCCTTAGAAAGCTATAAGTAGCTATAAATATGTTCTCGTATTCAAAATAGGCTTTATTTCCATTGTAAAACTAGGTTAATTTCCGGACACTTTATCCAACTATATCACACAGACTTAATTTCTTTTTAACTATTAATGTGAGCGGAAATGTTTTATTTACTATTTGACATGTTGTACATTTCATAGTGGGCGAAATCTGCACCAGAAAATAAATGAGCAGGTAGATTTCAAGATATGCAACCATCGCCCGTAATGACTTAGAATATCGTTCAAATCAGCGCGCGCTACGGCGTGGCGGTTAAGTCTTTAGCCGCGGAAAACGCACAAAAATAGCTATGTTGCGATTTTAGATAATCATAATACGGATAATTTCCCGAAAATACTGTGAAAGCGCTCTTAGTAGTTATAGAAGGAATATCAAATTTACTTCCAGATTTTTTTAGCATAGGTACTTATTTATGAACTACAATATTTTTAAACGCATGCCACATGAACTAATTTAATAGATGTATATTTTTGTAGATTTTTCCAAAGAATTCTTTTAAGAGAAATAAGCTCTTAAAAAGAACCATTTGCCGGTACGAATCACTTCAATTTGTGGCACATATCAATCAAGTTGATATAATATTAATCATGATTATTAATACCAGCCGTCAAAAGTTCATGAGCCTCTTATATGCATACGCCATGATTTTATATTTATTCGCTTGATTAATTAAACTCATCATCCACTCCCTAGCTTTATCCCATACCTCAAGCGTCGGCTACCTAATCTAGGGTATTAACCCAATCATTGATTAGGTCAGAGTTTTCAAGCCGCCAATGCTTAGCACTGGCCTCTGACATTATCTACGCGGGCCTTACGAATATAAATAAGTACATATGAAATTCGAAAACCTAATAACACATTGGTACGTGGTGAGATTCGAACCACGACCTTTCCGCTCAGGAGGCAGCGGCCCTATCCACTAAGCCGTCGGGCCCTCTGTTTAATGAAACTAGAGTTAATTTTGTGTCACAAGAATATTGATGTTAAATTATATTGCAAATTCAATCATATATTATTAAAATTTACAACATAACGGCTGAAAATTTTACTAGACTCATGAATTTGAACCAAATTACGGATAGTTAACCGTCAGTAACGTTCAGTTGTGAGTTAACTAACTGCATGTTGCGAACAGTTAATCTAACCAAGTCACTACTGTTTCTACGGGTGGTTCTAAACACCTACTTTTGGCTTTTGCAAGGAACATTTTAGTGTGAATTAAGAAGTTAATTTTATTTAAATGTATTAAAATTGTTATAAATTTATCTTTTTGCATTTGTGATTTCATTTTTAAATGTCAATAAGTTTCTTTAATTTATTTACCTAACACAAAAAAGGAAAAATATATATTTCCTATTAGTATTTGGTTATTAATCAAGATCGACTCTATACATCTCGATTATACCGGGTGTAAGGGACAGCGTCCCGCAAACTGATAGGGGTTGCTCAGTCAACGATACTGAACAACTTTCACCGGTGAGTTCTTTCAGGAGATGATAAAAAAAATTACCTGCCCATACAAAATGACCACGTCGATCTAATAATTTGTATGAAAAACCAAAATTTATATTTCACTTCCTGAAAAAAACTAGGAAAAGTTATTCAGTTTCGCGGAACGCTGTCCCTTACACCCCGTATTATAACTGTAACTGTGTAATCTGCTCTACATCATTTAGAATCTCAAAACACAGTCCAGCGAGCTTTCCATAATTTATCACACGCATCTATTAAAAAAAACGGTTGAAGATGATAATGATTAATTTGTGTCGAAAAATCCGAGCGTCGACTTCCATCGCTCACTGTACCGAAACAAAATGAACGCGAAACATTGAGTGGTGATATTCGCGAATTATTTATGGTGGTTTCGATCTGGTATCGTGTCGTATGAGAGTCGCGCACTTGGTACATCCATCATCCCCCACCGCTGGCGCTTGACTGGGGAACACTCCCCACGGGGCGCGGGGAGGGGGTAGCCCCGCCCATTGGTTGAAACATGCTCAGAAACAAAATGGCGCAAGTTGCGTTCGACTTGCCTTTTGAAATAGGACTCTACAGCTTGAAACTAAAGTGGAATTTTGTGTGTGTAGCGAATGAGTGATGTAGGGATGTGCAAAGTCGATGTTTTTTTCCGTAACATTTTTCTCGTAATTGGATTCTGCATACGCTCAGATAGCGAAAAGGCAGTGGATTGAGTCGTACATTGTCCAATGTAATTATTATAAAGATCCTGATAAGATATCTCGCTTTGTTTCGAAGGTGCATGTATCCGAATATATTTTTATCATTAGCCTGATCTCACGAAGGAATGTTTTAACGAAATCATTATGAAGCATTTTTATGACTTACTTCTGTTCATAAATTATGGATATTTTCTTTATCTGTTGTAAACAATCACGAAGTTACAAAAAGTTTAATTTCTTGTTCGTTCGCGTTTATTTAATTTGGTTGGGTTGTTACAATTACGTTTAAATTTTATTAAGACTGCATTGTTTACAGCGGTACCAGTAGCCATGGCAATATTCGCCTTATTAATTTCCAAAATTAGCGGTAATTATTTTAGACTAACTTTATGAATAAACTAAAATGTTCTTCTGAACTGTGTTCTTACATACATATATGCATATAATCACGCCTCTTTCCCGGAGGGGTAGGCAGAGACCACATCTTTCCACTTGCTACGATCCTTACATATTTCTTTCGCTTCATCCACATTCATTAATCTTTTCATACATGCTCGTGTTCTTACACCGGCACTATTTTATTTAAAAAGAAAATGTGTACCAAGGATAGTTCTTATCTGTGAATACAAATTAGTAATGAAGGTTTTAGGAAGGATTAGAGTCTTTTGTGAAGGTTATAAAACATTGACAAACATTTGGAAACATGAATCACAAAGTACTTCCAATGTTTTTTTAGCAGGTAGGTACCTAAATGTATGCAAACTCTTCCGAACAACGGTTTAGTATATCACCATTACAAATTGTTTCTTAGAATGCTCATAGGTTAACCTAAAACTTTGGTTTCTATATAGTTAGTCCAAAAAGCATTTAACTAATCAATTATGTGCTGCCTACCAATAAGTAGAGCTATAGTTCGTTTATTTAACGTTGACTTATCGACTCCAACACGTTCTGCGGCCCATGAACAGTTTATTCTTTGTAACTTAGCAGTGTTTCAAATTTCGGAACCGCATACCTACTATAACCTTGTTACAAACATATGATTTGCGGTTGTCTTTCTTTAAATTTGTAAAGGAAAATAAGTTTATGAGCTGCAAAATAAGTTGGTATCGATATCATACATACATATGATCACGCCTTTATCCCAAATGGGGTAGGCAGAGAGTAAACGATCTAAACAAAGGTCGTTCTTCTGACAAAGTTTTGAGGGTTATTTATGATAAATTTGTAGGTACATTGCTGTAGTGACAGGTTGTCAGCCCATCGCCTAATTTGCAATATAAAGAAACCCTCGGAACCCTTCGCTGGTTTCGGGTCACAGCATGCCCAGGAGGAAATGCATCTGGCACATTCCATGTTTTTTTCTCGCTCCCAGTCCAGCGTGGAAGAATATCGATATCTCAACGTTAAATAAACGAACTGTACAATAATACTCCTACCTCCCGGGCCCAAACCTGTAGTATAGATAAAGAGGTAGTTTTAGATAAGTTGGCAATAAACAAACGGTTATCGGGTAGTTACGGCAGCGAGGCAGTTAACACCAAATACGGGGTGTAAGGGACAGCGTCCCGCAAACTGATAGAGGTTGCTCATTCAACGGAACTGAACAACTATCAGCAGATTTTTTTTTCTTAGCTCGGATAATGTCCCGAAGGAACCGTGAAAGCGCTGCTAATAGTTAAGAAGGAATATCAAAACTACTGATAAAAATAGCTTTAAATCCAGTTTTCTTTTTTGCATGCTTATTTATGAACTAGAATATTTTTAAATGTTACGATTGCAGGTCAGGAACAAATTTCTTAGGTGTATATTTTTTTGGATTTTCCATTAATTCATTTAGGAGTAATAAGACAGATAAATATATTCTTTATTGCACATAAAACAAAAACAACAGGAATTGAGAACAATTGAAATAAAAACTAAAGTACGCATATATTGCTTGGAATTAGGGCAAGCGAATGATGATGATGATATTTTTAAAGGAAATCAAATGTAGTTAAGCTCTTAAAAACAACCCTTTATGAGCAGTCAGAAGGTGTCCGATAAGGCCCGTCTGGCTGTGCATAGAGGGGTGTTGGTTCCAACACTGATGTATGGGAGTAAAAGTTCGGTATGGCAGAAGAAGCATGAAAGAAGAATAAATGCAGTAGAAATGAGAGCGTTAAGAAGTATGATTGGAGTCAAATTGAGTGACAGGATACGAAATATTGTGATTAAGGAACGTTGTGGTGTGAAAGAAGATATAGTGACAGGTATTGACAAGGGAATGCTTAAAATATGGTTTGGACATGTTGAGAGAATGAGTGAAAGCAGGTTGACCAAACAGATATATATGGCGAGTGTGGATAGAAATGTTGGGAGGGGAAGGCCTCGACGCACGTACTTGGATCAAATGGGGGACGTCCTAAAAAAGGTCAGGTCAAGAGTACCCTAAACCGACGAGCATGTATGAAGAGATTAATGAATGTGGATGAAGCGAAAGAAGTATGTAAGGATCGTAGCAAGTGGAAAGATGTGGTCTCTGCCTACACCTCCGGGAAAGAGGCGTGATTATATGTATGTACGTAAAAACAACCATTTGCCGGTAGGAATCACATAATTGGGCAGATTTGTCGACATAACCGCAAAAACATACAATTTGTCTTACGATTTACGCGCCGGCTTATAAGATCAACTCTCACGCAACATACGACTGCTGTCACCGCAGGATTAACCAAACAGCCATAAATATTACTTTTTCTTACTTCCATACATACATATAGTTACGCCTTTATCTCTAATGGGGTAGACAAAGCGTAAACGACCTAAACAAAAGTCGTTCCGCCACGTCCGACAAAGTTTTGAGGGTTATTTAAGATAGATTTGTAGGTATATGGCTGTAGTGACAGGTTGTCAGTCCATCGCCTAAATTGCAATATACTGAAACCCCTCGGATCCCTTTAATGGTTTTTACAACATGCCCGGGAGGAAATGCAGCTGGCACATTCTATGTTTTTCTCTAGCTCCCAGTCCAGTATGAAAGACATGCCTTCTTACTTCCATGCTAGGCTGAATGCGATAACAAATATAGAATGTTCCAGTCGCATACCTATTGAAAAAGTTAGGAGAGAGATTCGCGGGATATGGTGTAATGTGGATTTTGTTGTGTGTAGGCAATAGGCTGATTAAGAAAATACAATTTGACGGCTGCCAAATATATATTTTGTGCGTTTTTGACCTTATTCCTTAGGAATAGTTGTTCAGTTTCATGGGCAGATAAACATTCTTCAAAGTGCACATACCCTTTCTCTTATACGTTGTATAGTTAAGTTACACCTAACGCCCTTGCTCAAGGGATCAACTCTTGCGCAGACATACGACCGCTGTCGCCGCAGGATTAACCAAACAGCAAGAAAAGTAATAAATATCACAGTTAAATGCCAACTTCTCCAGTGTATCCGGTTAATGACGATTATGTTGTTAGAGGTTAAGTATTTCCATAATTTTATCTGGAAATGAGAATAAATCAGAGTAGTAATCCTTGAGACCTTCTAGGAATATTCTACCGGGTGTAAGGGACAGCGCCCCTCAAACTGATAGGGGTTGTTCAGTCAACAATAGTCCAAGGATTTTATGTACTAAATCTTTTTTTTCCTTGTGGTTGCGATTCAGATTATTAACGCCCTATATCTTCCTGCAGGTGTCCTAAATCTAGGGCATGGGCAGCAGCGTTGTGAATTTGACTAGACTTGCTGGGGGAGGTCTACATCTAGTTATATATTTCGTCCTTGTGACTGCTATAGTGTTTTTTTACCATCTCACTTCCATACCTCAGCAGGCCTTCCATACAAACCAACTTGATGTATCTCCACAAATCCACTCAAAAACACGTTACCTCTTCAAAAGTATCTTCTATATTTGTACAACATTCGCATATGGATCCAATCTGGAGGTAAAGTACGACCGTGGCGGGCGCGCACGCTCTAATAGGCGGGTTGTCGCGATCGATTACTCGTAGCGTTGCTTGCGCCTGCGCTGCTAGACGCAAAGCGTGCTAGCATGACACACGAACACACACACACACTATTGGCAGACAGATAGATATATCCTCTGTGCTGTGGTGCTTAGCTCAATGGCAGGATTGGAATCTATTGCTCTATCCGAAAAAGTTCTTCTCTATATCTTAGCTTCTCAAAATCGTGTTCTATATTCGCATATATCTATAATATGTTGTTGTTATCGATTAGCGTTGCTTGCGCCTGCGCTGCTAGACGCAAAGCGACACTATAAAAAATACAGGTGTAACACACACACACCCATATGCGAAGGTAGACTATATATTGTATATAGAGCTAGTCAGGGGGTGGATGTGGAATCACGAAACTACTTATACGTATATTTGCAGACTTATTTGTCCATAGACAAGACACTCATGGGTTTTGAACTTGTCATACATAATCAAATCATCCATCGTCATCAGCCTGACCAGTCCGCTACTGAACAATCATCCTGTCAGCCACCAGGTCATCCCATCGATCCATCTTGTTAGAGGGCGTCAACACTCAATATAATGATTTCTGATGTGGTCAAGTTAGTTTTGGAGTTCGAGTATCTCCTTTTAGAAAGCACAGTTATGAAGCTACTTCATTTAAAGTAGCAAAAAAATTAAGTTAAAGGAAATGCCCATAAGCGTTCTGAGTATCGTGAGTGAGTTGTGTTATAAAAAGCCCGGATCCCGAAATAGTGCGCGCGCGACGATGACGCCGGATTTATTAACCGTTACACTTGAATAACTGCGAAATGGGGGTGGAGGGGATACCACGTGCTCTCGAATGAAATACGATGGTAAATCTCATCGATGACTATACCTAGGTACTCAAAGAATCTAGAATGGTAGCTGGGACAGATGAATTTTTTTTTTTTTTTTGTATTAAGATAAACAGTACATGCAACGATGATGTTAGCGAGTAAGTTCGAAAGAGTTCTATCTAAGAGTTGCTAAGTCATCAACAATAAGAAATTTTAAGGAAAATTAACTTTGTAGTATAATGATATGTTTTTCTTGTGGGAATTTATTCCCGCAGTAACTGCAAAGCTGACTGAGTGATATGTCCTTGTAGAGCAACGCTTAAAAACATGGTCTTCCACTGTAATAGTTTAAACTGCCTGCCGAGCATGCATGGAATATAGTAGTTATACCACTGTTTTTAAGCATGTGTGTAGGTAGATGAACACAATCATAACGATATGAAAAAAAACGAGTCTTAGATGTTGAAACATTGAAGCTGCTGGCTTACTTACAAACTAATCTTCTTTACTTCTTATCATACATACATAAAATCACTTCTTTTTCCCTTACGGGGTAGGCAGAGCGTTAAACGCCTAGAAAAAGGCGCTTTCGCCACGTCTGACAAAAATTTAGGGCAGTTTAGATTGAAATGTGTATTGCTATAGTGACAGGTTGTCAGCCGATCGCCTAAATTACAATACACTGTAACCCTCGAGTCCCTTTTGCTGACTTCTACAGCATGCCCGGGAGGAAGGGCAGCTGGAACATGTTATGTTTTTCTATCTCTCCCAGTCCAGCATGGAAGTTACTTCTTATCGTGTGCGTTCAAGTTCAAGTCGATCTACCTGTTGGACCCTGTTGTCGGAAATTTTAAACCGCCTCTCAGCACAGCTAATAGTGAGTTCCAACAGTAGCCCCGCCGATAATAGAGCTCGCTGGAGCGTCGCCGGCGCGGTCGTGATGTATGGCGATTTAATTAGGACTTCCCTTCTCTGAACACTCCACACACCGTTTAATTTTTTACTCTATTTCTGTACTTTTTTTACTCCAAAAGCATCTTATAAGGACTTCTTTAAGCAGTTATTTCAATAACTGTAAGGACTAAAATCGTGCGAGTTTTGAGATTGATGAGCGACGCGGTTCTCAATGAACGTGTGCATGGCGCTGCAGTATATAAGGAGAACTGTCGAATCAATGTCAAATCTCAAGATGGCGGCGTTAGTTCCTTATTTCGCCACAATCATTTAAAACGTGGTCGTACTGTTTTCGTTTTGCTCTGAAGCTGAAATCTTCATCTTTCATGTTGTGAAATTAGAGTTGCTAGATTTATCGAGTTGGCGGAACAAAGGATTAGGTTTTGTTTTGTTGTTTCAGAGTTTTTGGTTGTTTTGAGTTTGTTAAAGTAGTTGAGGGTTTGCCAAGGAATTTTACTAGCAAAGCCACGTTTGTGGAGTAGTAAGTTTTGCACTCGGAAATTGAGTCACATTTACTTACCTGATAAATTACAGTTCTGATTGTTCCTATATTCTACGGCCTACCAAATATGGATTGTGCTATAGTATTTTCAAATATCTACCAAAATAAAGGTAAACAATATTTCATGTCTTTTAATCGAAGACCAAGACCAAAACACAAGGAAAGAATAGTTTCGGTAATTTAACTGCTCTAAAAGCGACCTTTGCATAGTTTACCATTCTCTACCTCCATCAGTCAATCTATCCTATTTCTTTGTGAAAGTTGTTCAGTTTCTTTGACTAAGCAACTACCTATTTGTAGCAAGCTGTCTCCACACCTGGTATAGGTAACTAGCTAAACTGTTCCATTTTTACATAGCTAATTATTTTCGTAAAGAGACTACTAAGTAGCTGAGCAGTAACTGCCTCCGTGGTCTAGTGGTCAGAGCCATGGGCTTACGATCCGTAGGTCCTGGGTTCGGGTCCCAGGGGGATATTTGTCAATTTATCACTTTGTCAGTTTTCCCCAGATTGGTTAGGACAATGCAGGCTGAATCCACCTGATTGTCCGAAAAAGGATTCCGAGCTTCGGAGGGCACCTTAAGCCGTCGGTCCTGATCGCTGTCTTTGATAATGGTCGTTACTCAAACCACGTCTAGGGCCAAATAGCTGTGCTACTAGGTGGTTTGAAAACTCTGACACCACGGTTCATCCGCTCATTAAGAATAAGAAGTAAGCTGTTCTGCATATTTTTCGGATACGCTCGCCAAAAAATTTCTTTTGCACAAACCGCAAGCTCTAAAAGCGACCCTTGCATATTTTAGCATAGCAACCTCCATCAGTCGCTGTCGCGGCTAAGGGCCCGCGCAGACGCAGCGACACGCGATCTTATCGAGGCTGTAAATAAGGCTGGTGACAAGCGCGCCCATTACAGAGGAAAATAAAAAAAAAAATATCCAAGTCAAGTAGGGTCAGCAGATACAAGAAGGATCTTTGTCTATAAACTCCGGAGTTTTAAATTTAGAGTGCCTCCGTGGTCAGGTGGTCTGGGCTATAGGCTCCTGATCCGAAGGTCGTGTGTTCGATGAGGACACAAAGTTGATTTGACAATTTGTCACTTGTGAGATTTTTCCCAGTTTGGTTAGAAAAATCAGGCTAAATCATTTGATTGTCTTTTTAAAACTGCCGTGCGTCGCAGGGCATGTTAAACCGCTGGTTCCGGTCGCTGTCTACGATAGTGGTCGTTACACAAACCATGTTAGAGGTTTATTATCTGTTACTAATAGTTGGTATAAAAACTCTGACACTAGGGTTTAACCCACTCGATAAAGAAGAACTATAATGACATTCTCATTGGCAGTATCTTGAGTTTTGCGTATGTTTTGACCTAACCTACGTTGCTGGCTGTTCCATAACAAGGTTAGTCAAGCAGAGAAATGTAAAGGAGGATGTCACCGCTACCCCACCGCTTGCTTACCATACTATACCTTTCCAAATGTTCATTCCCTAAACGGTTCACGTATTGCCGTCACTACATTTGGCTCCTTAAAAAATCCAAGGACAAAAACAACGCGAAAATAGCACTTTTTTCATTCCAATATTAATTATAATCACGCCTTCATCCCTAATGGGGTAGGCAGAGCGCAAACGAAGATCGTTCCGCCACGTCTGACAAAGTTTTGAGGGTTATTTAAGATAGATTTGTAGGTATGCTGTAGTGACAGGTTGTTAGCCCATCGCCTACATCACAATATACTGAAACACTCCGACCCCTTAGCTGGTTTTTACAGCATACCCGGTTTGAAATGCAGCTAGCACATTCTATGTTTTTCTCTCGCTCCCAGTCCAGCATGGAAGAAAGGAATAAACTTAAAACTAATATTTTTTTTTTATATTAATTCAAATATTCATGATTATGTAAACCGTAACAAGAACTGACTTTTTTAAAAACCACGATATTTTTATCGTAAAGGTGTGAACTGCGTTCTTTTATGGTCGTCCCTCGAAATGCCCTTATAAGGGTCCTTTAAGGGTCCTCATATGGGACATTAACGGACAAGCTTAATTGATTCTTTATTCATTAGTTAAACGGAATTTTAATTTTGTTGGGAATCGAATATGTAAGAATTTTTTCAACTTAATTTGACTTAGTTTTTTGTTTGAATTAGTGTAGTGCATAGTGCTGGTTCGTGTAAGAATTTTCTACAAGCGCATACTAATTAGGTATTAAACTTTTATAGTCTCGAATGCGAGCACTATTAATTGAGAGCATTTTGTAAAATACGAATTAATATCTAAACACTGTTTAAAAGAACTATATTTTTTGTAAAAGTTTATTAAGTAAAATTACATATGATTTCTGAAGTCGGAGCCCAGATAGCTATAACCTAACATAGGTTTGAAACAGACCCTTGGATCTATAACTCGATTGCGTGGGAGCGCCCTTGCTTTTCTGTTTCCACGAATCTCTAGAGACGTCGTCACAATCCTGTAGACGCATCGTGCGCCCGCGCATCCTGTCTTTATGTGCTTCGATTCATCTGTCCCAAGATATCATCGCAAGAGATTTGCATACGACTGGGCAGGGATACAGTTCTGTTTTTTTATAGTAGTTTTATAGTTTAAAATATGTTTTAGCTCGCGTCGATGTCGGCTCTGCCATGTCTAACCTAAACTATCAATAAGGATCTAGAATACACAAATGAAAACACTTAATTCTCGCTGTATAAGGTTTGATATTCTAGATCTAGTTTTTTTTGCAGTACAGTCGCAACAATTTCACTTTTTAATTTTGTTTATTTATTGAAAAACAGTCTTACAGCTATTACATACATTTGCATGAAAATTATAAAAAGTACATTTTGTTTGCCAAAATTAATTTCATGACTTCAGAGCGAGAGAAAAACATAGAATGTGCCAGCTGCATTTCCTCCCGGGCATGCTGTAAGAACCAGCTAAGGGATCCGAGGGATTCTGTATATTGCAATTTAGGCGACAGGCTGACAACCTGTCACTACAGCAATATACCTACAAATCTATCTTAAACAACCCTCAAAACTTTGTCAGACGTGGCGGATCGACCTTTATTTAGGTCGTTTACGCTCTGCCTACCCCATTAGGGACAAAGGCGTGATTATATGTATGTATGTATGTATGTATTAATTTCACATTAATACATTTTGTTTAACATATAACAGCTAAATTAACTTTATTGACTAGTGGTAGTGGTCTGAGCCTAAAGCTCTCGTTTTCGAGTTCCTGGGTTTGTATTTTAAAAAGCGCATACAGCTGATATTAATTTGTTAGGTTGTTAGCCATGATTTTCTAGAGACGTCGTCCCAATGTACTGCCTTGCTAGACTGGGAGCGATAGAAAAACATAGAATGTGCCAGCTGCATTTCCTCCCAAGTATGCTGTAAACACCAGCTAAGGGATCGGAGGGTTTCTGCATATTGCAATATAGGAGATAGGCTGACAACCTGTCACTACAGCAATACAAACAAATCTATCTTAATTAAAACTTTGTCATTCGTGGCGGAACGACGTTTGTTTAGGTCGTTTACGCTCTGCCTACCCTGTTAGCGATAGAGGGGTGATTATATGTATGTATGTTGTCCCAATCCTGTAGACGTGCGCCCGCGCATCCTGTGTTTATGTTCTTCGATTCATCTGTCCCGAGATATCATCGGAAGAGATTTGCATATGGCTGTCTTCAGAACAAGAGCCTCCTGAGTCCTGAGATTAATTGAAATGAGTTTGCTCTACTCTGGTATGTTCGAGTCGACTGTTGAACTAGAAAGTTTTGAACAAATTGGTTTCCCAGGTTTCGAGCCTTTGTCTCATCATTGCAATTACCCTTGTTATGTATGTTTCTTCTACATCTTACATAAAAAATAAGTTTAGGAAAAAAACAACCTATCAAATTCTTGCAATATTTATCCAAAACATTAAAAGCACCAGTAAGTATGAGAATCTTTAACAAACGATCATGCGTACAAACAAACCACTTCACACGAGATAAAGCACGCTTGTAATATACAGGGCGGAGTGGAGGGTGTGAGACCAGGGTTGTCATACCTACAGGGTGTTCTGATTAAGGAATTTGGGACTACATACATACATACAGTCACGCTTTTATCCCTAATCGGGTAGGCTGAGCGTAAACGACCAAAACAAAGGTCGTCCCGCCACGTCTGACAAAGTTTTGAGGGTTATTTTAGTTAGATTTGTAGGTATATTATATAATTTGGGACTCATTAATATAATTTCTTCTTTCTTTCTTCCATGCTGGCTTAGGCGCGAGAGAAAAACATTGAATGTGCCAGCTGCTTTTCCTCCCGGGCATGCTGTAAAAAACAGCTAAGGGATCCGAGGGTATCAGTATATTGTAAATTAGGCGATGAGATAACAACCTATGGCCACAGCAATATACCTACAAATCTATCTTAAATAACCCTCAAAACTTTGTCAGACGTGGCGGGACGACCATTGTTTAGGTCGTTTACGCTCTGCCTACCCCATTAGGGATAACGGCGTGATGTATTTTTCAGATAGCATATTTCTCCTGACATCAGGTAGGAAATACAAAAACATCACAGGTGAGAAAGAGATTCCTATATAACTGTCAAAAATGTATGCGTCTGACAGTCAGGATGCTAATGCAATGTAAAAAGGGGGGGACTTATTTGTATACCTATGCGGGATCCTTCTTTTTGGAATTGTGTGCTTCCAAATAATTTTATAGACTTAGTTTATAGAAGGAGTAACGACAGTATCCTGGCAACTGAAAGAGACAAGCCCAGTCAACGAAACTGATAACTTTTAAAATAAAATGTAGAGTTTAGTTGAGCTTTGCTTAAGTGATGTTTTTGCCGAATTTTCCTCATTATCAGCAGAAGCAAAACAAGATTTTTTGAATAACAAGATCATCCTATATTTAAGGGTGCATCGTATTAGGGATGCATTAGTGTTAATACGCGTTCGTCACGCCATCCAGAGATGAAAATATGATTTGAAAGCGTGGTGGGAAGATTTGCAAGTGTTATTCTTATTTATGGCAACTTTTACAAATGAGATTTGGCAGGATACAAGGGATTTGATTTAACATTTGTTGCAAATGAATATTGTCTAGTCTTCTTCTTGTGATTGCAAACTGCTCAAGAGCATATACTATGGTCTATGTCAATCCATATGAACATATGGCATAACATCCTGGGGTGGTAGTCCCAAAACAATTCTACTCCCGGTTGCAAGAGCACAGCGTGCAATTCTGAAAATAATTCACTTTAAACGATTTAGATACCCCACGGAAGACCTATATAAGTTGGCGGAAATTTTAACTATTAGACAGCTTTATATCCTAAATGCAGTATTACACCAACACAAAAAAACGCCTGATTTTAACCTGACTCACAGGAGACAGGATAAAGTTTACATAAAGCCATCATGCCGTACAACATTTGCCCAACAATTCTTATCTTTTCTCGCTCCCTTCCTCTATAATAAACTAAACGCTAAATTAAATCTGAGAACACAAACAAAATATAACTGCAAAATAATACTTAATTCATATTTACTGGGTCTAAACTACAATACTTCAGAATCACTATTTGATATAATACGTTAGCTATCTAAAGCTTAGTAATAATAAATTAACACTGCAATCATACATAAATATATACTTGTATACTTACAACTATTTACACAAACATAATACATGGAACATTACATATATATAATATCTAGTTACACACACACATAGTCATTGTCTGCGATGGTATAAATACAACCAGTTCTTTTATTTTCTTTGTTTTTATGTTATTATTATGATTTCATAAAAAAGTCACATATTTTTGGTCAGTTCTTTATTTTTTTTTCTAATATAGGTTACATTAAAATGAAATCAGATTGTATATCGTTTCAAACACATTGTATATCCATAATTGTTACACATATTTTATAACATTGTCATGTCATGACGAAATGGAAGCGATTCCCACTGCGATACAGTGCAAACTAGTGCAGTGAGTTTCACAACTTTTTCTTGTGGCCTTTTTAAACCACCTAAATTGTACCTTTAATATAATTTGGAAAGATGTTTGTACAATAAACTACTTTTTATTATTATTCTTAATTATTTCGTATTTTCTAGGAAAAGGCCGACAGTGCAAGGATTGTTTAGCCTGGTCCCTAGTACTATTACTTAGTTCTTCTGTCGCCTGGTATATACATTACATCCAAAATCTGTTATTTTGCCCTGTAATTGTATAGGCCTTATTGTCTCGTATCTTTCTCTCTTGTTCATCACATCTTATCTAGCCTATAAATAATCCCACTGTTGGGCAATGGCCTCTCTTCTCCTTCACAACCATTTTAAAAAATCCATTTAACATTCTGTTCCGTAGCAGGGTTTTTGCAAATATTCGCATCTGCAGTATGTGGATCTTCCGAATGAATTTGGACATCCGCATTCGCATTCATCGATACAGATTTTTGAAATGCAGATGTGTAGTGTAGTAAATATAAAGAGTCAAGAAACTTTAACATTACGATAATATTGTTGGCCTATCATAAAAAAGAAACAACTAAGATAGGTACTATGGTACCCAATATCCATAGACTGTATAAAATCCTACTCGTACGTAACCCTAAGGGCAGGGGTGTCGGAACGTCCTGTCCAATTGTAATACAATTTGTCACCCAGCCCTCTGTCTTCTGCCCTCCTGGTACGCGAGGGGCCTAAATCCTAATGTTTGCAATACAATCGCTATTGTTGTGTTATCGAGTAATTTACCAACTAATTGGTTAATTTGGGATTCATGTGAAATTTATCCGTACTTTAAAAAATCCTGGCCCGGTATTACTTTTTCTGGTTATAACAATTAGGTACTTTTCTAGAAAAAATATGAGCTAGATTTAGATTTGATTCAGATTGTGATTGATTAGATTTACGGAAATAAAAACCATAGTCAGTGATATGTTCTAAGGATTTATAAAATAACAAAAATAATAAATAAATCATTTATTTCATTTTACAAAGTGCATTATAACAGTTTTGATTGATGCCTACTTTTAAGCCAAAGGCCTGTGTCAGGAGGCACCGCTCTTCCATAAAATACAGTTGTTTTTAGCACAGTTGTATTTATTTTATTACGTCTATGGCATCATAGCATGACAAAAGAGCTGTAGGCACTCCTAAAGATTTGAGGTTTACTTGAACTTTCGGCATTAAATAAAAAAAAATGCTATTTTCTTTGCGTCGTCAATAAAACATGGAACATGCAACCCTCACAATTCGCATCTCCCATAGATCTATAGACGCAAATAGAGACAGTGAAAATTACAACTACAAGTTTTTGAACTTTCGGCATGAAATAAGAAATTTCGGCATGAATTATTGAAGTTTCGGCATGAAATAAGAAAAATGTTCCCAATTTCTTTGCGTTGTCAGTAAAACATGGAACATGTAACCCTCACAGTTCGCATCACATTACAACCACATGTTTTGTTCTCTCGCTAAACAATACTCCCCATAGAAAACACTATGGCATTGATGGTGTACAAATCACAACAGAGCACTCGGTAATCTGTCTGCAGTGGCCAATTATTTGCACCCCTGTGCTATGCGGCCCTGGTGATGTATGATGTGTTTTGGGAATTATGCAATCTGTGCCTTTTTGGGAAATTATGGATTTAATGTAGGTACTTAATTATTGTAGAAATGTTTACCCAACTCTTTATTTCAACAGATTAAAAATGTAGAGCAAGTTATGAACTTCTTCAAAACAAAAAGAGAAAAAAGAAGCTAAGTTACAGAACTTCAAAATGCTTTGCAAAACAAAGCTTAGTAAGATAATTAGTTAATCTATGCAGTATTATAAGTAAGTAGCTCTAATCTTAATTACCTACTGCGGAAAATATTGTTGTTGATAAAATCCACGTCATCTACCTATAATATATGTAGGTACTTATCATTTTTCAGGAATATACATAAAAGCAAGTTTTCTTCGCCAGCATTTTATTTTTCCTATAATTTACTGTTCCTTTCGGAATTCTTCGTCTAAAACAGTTTCCGCTGACCGCAAGCCGCATTTCTCTGCGCCCGCGCAGACAGCGTTATTTACAACCGCCAGTTTGTGAGACATTAAAACAATATAAGGGTAATACTCATCTGTGATTTACACAATTATTGTACAAATAAATAACCCCTAACGAACTTTTTACGACCCCGCCCGTGTACACTTTTACGACCGCTGCACTGTAAGACCACGCTTTAAATGAACGTGGCGAAATAAGGAACTAACACCGCCATCTTGAAATTTGACAGTTCTCCTTGTACTGCAGCGCCCTCTACCACGTTCATTGAGAATCGCATGGTACTGTATTAGGGGAGAAGTGGCATTTGTTTTTACGTTTTTGTTTTTTTTTTGTGTTCGTTTTTGTTTTATTGTTCGTTTAATTCGAGAAAAGGTAGAATAGAGACGATAAAACGTAAACGTTATGTGTTGGGGAGGTGGTAATTTTTATTGAGTTTGTTTTTGAGGATTAAGTTTTAAATTCTGGAAAGTTGATTGTAATTCTTTTTTAATTTCATATGAATATATATATAGTTATCCAAAGATATCAGTGGGTTGATGCATTACTTCAGATGACTTAACTAAAAAGAAACTTATTTTTATAGCTTTTACTTTATAGCTAAGCCCCGCCCCTATTATGAAACAAGCCTCTAAAGAATTGATTGGGTAGGTTTAGTCCATAGACACTATTATTGAAATTCTTTTTGTTGTAAAATATTTCTTCTATGCTGGACTGGGAAAGAGAGAAAAACGTAGAATGTGCCAGCTGCATTTCCTCCCGGGTGGCCATGCTGTTAAAACCAGCTAAGGGATCCGAGGGTTTCTGTGTATTGCAATTTAGGCGATGGGCTGACAACCTGTCACTACAGCAATATACCTACAAATCTATCTTAAATAACCCTCAATACTTTGTCAGACGTGGCGGAACGATCATTGTTTAGGTCGTTTACGCTCTGCCTACCCCAATAGGGGTAAAGGCGTGATTATATGTGTGTATGTTAAATATTCTAACAGTTTATTTCTGTTTGTTTCCAGGTGTTGAAGTACTGCGAACACCTGCACGGAAAATGGTACTTCAGCGAGATTCGAGCCATCTTCTCCCGGAGGTACCTGCTGCAGAATGTCGCCATCGAGATGTTCCTGGCTAGCAGAAGTGAGTTCTTAAGATATTTTCTTAGATACGGACACAATACACACACAAAAGCGAGGACTATCCACTGGGTTTTAATTTCAAAAAGTAGTCAAAAATAAAATAATAGATATTATCAATTTTACATATTATCAATTTTAATTGCATTTAATTGGATATCAGCTCGACGAACGACTCGATAAACCCTGGTGTCAGAGTTTTTAAACCGTTGTATTAGTAACAGCAAATGGCAAATAGGCCACACGAAATCGGCTTGGAATCATTAAAAAAATTAAATTAATTAATTAAATGTGTGTGTAACCACTATAAAATCAAGCGACTCATGTGACCGACAGCTTAACGTACCGTCTGAAACACGGAGTATTTTTTCTTACAGGCGATCAGGTAATTCACCCTGCATGGTCCTATTAAACTATGGAAAATCTCACAAACGATCCTCACTAGACCACGGAAGCAGTCATTACCATCTTATTGAAATGTTGTTCTTCTCTCGTTCCAGCATCAATATTCTTTGCGTTCCCCGACCAGGCGACCGTCAAGAAGGTGATCAAGGCTCTACCCCGCGTCGGGGTGGGCATCAAATATGGCATCCCGCAGACCAGGTCAGTTGTTGTCCTTTTTCTTAGCGATAGATGGCGCCACAATAAGAAACACAAGTTCTGAAACGCGGTATTGAAGTTTTCTATACAAGGTCTTAAAATATACGGTCAAGAAGGTGATCAAAGCTCCACCACGCGGCGGGGTCGGCATCAAATATGGCATCCCGCAGACCAGGTCAGTTGTAGTCATGGTTTATGTTATGGTAGGTACAGTTTGTTTTTTACCGGAGAAGTCATAAATATAAGGACGTAGTTATTCTGACGTAGGCTTGAGTACACCCAGAAGAATATTAATCGATACAAGTGGCTGAATTTTGGGCCGCTACGTAATTTCTCGTGCTCCATCAACACGCTTAAACTCGCGTCTTAGGCTTGACCTTGGATTAGGACTACATCTTATAAGGGTCTTATCGGAAAGTCAGAGTGCTAGTACTAAATACCGAGCAAATCATAAAAAGACAAGAAAATATCGCCAACATCGTCTCGCTCTCGTGTCTTTTAATAATTTAGGACAAACGAATTTGATGTGGTAATCTAATATTATCTATTATTATTTTACCGGAAAACCTGATTGGGTTTGGTCGTACATTTTTTGCTATGTACAAGTTAGTGCTGCCACCTGTGATTCTATCCGCGTACTACGTACGTCTGACGACGCGACGTAGTAAGGAGGCCAATGATCCGTAATCATTATTGACCTCGAGACGATTGCTTGCACGTTCTACATAATTTCTGTAGATGGCGCTACAGGTATCGTTTCGTATGAATATACATACATACATAAAATCACGCCTTTATCCCTTACGGGGTAGGCAGAGCGTTTAACGACTCGTAAAAGGCGCTTTCGCCACGTCTGACAAAAATTGAGGGCAATTTTAGATTGTAATATGTATTGCTTTAGTATGAATATCTAGGTATTTTTTAAGTTGCAGCCACTAGCAGCTATTCTGTGTATCTAGTTAAATATTCTTATCTGAATTTAATTACATAATTGATGAAACAATACTACTTCTTAGTTATTTGATAATGATAACTAAGGACAATTGGAACTTTAAATATTGTGATTTCAAATTCAAAATTAAACAAAAACATCAAAAACAAACATATTTTATTTACACATCTTTTATATTTATATCATCACAGTGTTCACAAAATGTTTACGATTTAATTATTACTTTAAGTAAGTATTTTAAATACATTCACCCTGTAGATATTGTTGATTAAAAATATTTTTATTTGTACAATATTATTTTGTTATTTTATTTTATATTGGTAACATAAAAATCGTCTGGAGTTTAGTTTGTCACAGTTTTGTACTAAATTAAAACATTGAAAAACATTACAAAAATCTTAAAAAATACTTTTTAAAAGTCGTCATCTTGTACGAATAATCTATCACTTACACTTAAGGAATGTGTATATTTTAATATTAAAATCACTCGAAATACCTATAATACTGATCACATAACAACATTAATTTATTAAATAATAGAAATATTTACAATAATATTAAACATTGCAACCTTAGAACCGAATAAATACCAGGCGAGCAGATGTTGCCAAGAGTTCACTCCAGCCGACATTTCTTTTCACTATCTATGGACACCCATTTTGGTGAAAAAATATCATTTTTCTCTAAATTGACCGCGGCCCCCGCACTATGCCTCCTTTGCACCGGTTTTCCTTCTACATTATAATTACTAGTCTTTGTACAACCTATTTCAGGATCTGAACAATCTTTCTTCTCTTCATCGAATTGTCTCATGATCTCAGTCAAAGACTTCCCTTTAGTCTCAGGGAGGAATAACAAACAGTAAGTCGCGCCAATAATGGCACAGACTCCAAAAAGATACAAAGTCCCATTACTAGTCAATAATTTTTCTAATTGTGGGTAGGTCTTAATGTTAAAGAAGATGAGGATGTAGGCACAGCAAGCGGTAGCTCCGGACATGACTCCTCTTATATCCTGAGGATACAATTCCCCTGACATGATCCAAGGTAGTTGAAGGAACCCGACCATACTGAAGGAAACATGGAGTAATACACAAGCTAGTTTCACTAAAGGAGGACCGTTGAAAGTGTCACAAATAGCAGCCCCAAGCATTGCTAGACCTAATAGCAACCCTGACACAGCAGCTAAAGATTTCCTCCTAAAGCTGTTGATGAGACAAGCTCCAACAGCTCCCATGAACACTCTCACGCCACCAACAATAATTGAGGCTGTGAACTCATTGACACTAGTCCCTACAGACTTGAAGAAGTCCACAGCATAGTACAGTATCACGTATATCCCCGACATCTCCTGGAATACGAAGAAGACGATCAGAAGTATAAACGGTTTCAAAACTGCCCGTCTTTTGAACAGGCCAAGTTTATCCCTGAAGGTCATGTTTTCGTCTCCTTTTCTGTCTTTTGTGAACTCCATTAGTTCCTGTTGGGCGGTGCTGTTGTTCTGCCTCAACCAGAACATGGAATGGTAGGCTTCTTTCATTTGTCCTTTCGATGCTAGCCATAGTGGTGACTCAGGGACGAAGTACATCAAGAATGGTGTAAGAAGGGAAAATCCAGCACATATGGCCGCGACCTTCCGCCAATGCACGAAGGCCCCTAACGCGTAGACGATAAATATCCCTGTGGAGACCAACCCTGGGCCCAAAGCGCTGAGGACGCCTCGTTTCTCTGGCGTCGTGATCTCGGCCACGTAGATGTAGGAGGCTGTGGACATACCTGGAAGGAATGAAAGAATGTTTGTTTAGAAGGAGGTTTTGAAACATATCTTTAGTTTGTAAAATATATAATTCTGCGTCCAACACAAAGGAACACACATGTTTCCGAGAATGCTATCCCCACCAGGTTTGGAAGGAGTATTGATTGGAGAAACAGCTTTCTTTCAATTGCATCCACCATCTCGCCTTTAGCAACTATTCTTGAAGTAGTACCAGGCTACAATGAATAACTAAGAAGTGTAACTTACCTATAGTAAATCCAGTGATGAACCGGCCAACGCAGAGGAACACATAAGTCTCCGAGAATGCTATCACCAGCCACCCCACCAGATTTGGAAGGACTATTGACTGGAGGAGCAGTTTTCTTCCAACTGCATCCACCATCATCCCGCCCAGTAAGGCGCCGATAGGGTTTGATATTACGCCCAGACTCGCTGGAAAGAGAGGAAAAATAAAGTTTTATTAAACTGGTTGTGATAATACAGGATTTAAGGGGACAGTTTATCGGGTTTTCTGAGTCGACGAAACTAAACTTTCACAGATAAATTCTTTCAACTAGTGAAAAAAATATTTTACTTCCCCATACGTAATTACCGTGACCACCTCAATCAAACAATCTGAGGCTTTTCAAAAACATGAGCGTTCTTTTAATAATATTAGCTTACCGGACTTTTACCAGCGATTTACCGATCTTCCCATGGGAATGTTAGAATGTAACTAAGACATTATAACATTAATTTAACCTCTATTAACTATTCTTTACATAATTATCTCCTATCTACGAACCTATGTACGTCATAGAATCTGTTTACAGACATTCTATCAATACAGACATTAAATAATTATAAGCCGTTTAAGCATTAGGACCATATCATATGATTGTGTATTACTGTAGTGACAAGTTGTTAGCCATACGCCTATCTATAGCGTAATATACTACATTCATCTTTTTGCTGGTTTTACCAGTATGCCCGCTAAGAGAAAATCTAGTAAAGGCGTTTAATCGTTGACTTAGGAGAAATCCACTAATACATGTTCTTTATCATTTCAATTTGATTATTAAAATTCCTCTGACTTGGTTTGTGTAACCCATTATCAGAGAAAGCGACCGGGTTGGCTTAACGTGCCCTACGAAGTATACAATAGATGTAGTAAACAATGCCACAGTGTAGCACCGTACGTGACTGCGGACCGTGCGTACCGCTTATGACCCCTTATCAGTCCAAACAGCAGACGCGTGATTGTTTATACTGTGTACCCAGCTATCTCTTGTGTGAACAGTTTATGGACAAATGTTGATTTTTCCACTCGTGTGGCTGCAATTGAGTTATTTTTATATGTTGCTTTGTTTAAGACTTTCCAAAGACATGTATAATCGCTCAGTAGGTATATTTTATAAATTTTAGCTGTTCTAAAAAACCCTTGAACAGCAATCTTAAGATACGAAGCTACACTCAGATTAAGAGGCTTGAATTCACAAACTAATACACCCATTTCAAATATTCTTTAATTTATTAGAAAGCTGCGTACACCGATCGTAGCATATTAGTTTTACAGTGGGAAAATATGACAGCTGTGATAAAACTTACTTCACTACTTTTTAATATTTTTAGCTAGTTTTTATATTGTTTGTACAAAATTATAATGAAAATGTATTTCTAGTTTTATATGACCTTATTGTTTTACCATTTATAAACTGAGTAATAATTCAATCCATTCGTTTACAAAGGTGTTATTTCCGCACCTTAAATAATTTTAATGAACTTTTTTTCTTGTTTACCTCGATCCTACAATAGTTTTTAAACGGGAAGCGCAGTGGAATCTTTTCTCAACCGTGAGAATAAACAAACTTGTGTATTTTTGGTATATAGTTTTTTGTTTACGCAAATGGATTTGGCACAGTTCATTTAAGAGAAACATTACTATCGATTCGTAGAGCGCACAACTTAACCAAATCCTGACTAAAATTATTGGCGTTCCTTTCTGTTCTCTCATGACAGAATATGACAGGCAACTACGAATTAGTACCATTATCAATTGCTATATACATAGTAGGCCATTCAACTCGTCTAATAGCGTGATAGCTTTTCTACACGTGTCTTTTTCGTACATAAAAGTTAGGTAAATGTACTGTTAGTTATACAAGTCTAGACTGGGAGCAGTTAAAACATAGAATGTGACAACTACTTCTCCTTCAGTACATGTTGTAAAACCCAGCAAAGGTATTAGAGGGTTACGGTGTATTAGGCAATGGGCTGACAGCCTCTCACTAAATATTTTCTATTCTATTCTAAAGCACAATGGCCGACAGAGGCTGCAGATAGAGATGCCTGGAGAGATAAAGGGGAGGCCTTTGCAAAGCAGTGGGACGACCTATATAGGCTATAAAAAAAAACTAAAGCGATACACATCTAAAATTGCCCTCAATTTTTGTTAAACAGTGCGACTTTTTACTAGGCGTTTTATGCTGTGCCTATCCTGTAAGGGCGTGACTTTATACATGTAAACAAACTCACCTATCCATGAGCTCTGTTCGTATGTGATGTTGGGGTATTCGTGTGTGTACTGGGGCAGCAACACCGCCGAGAATCCCTGGCAGAACCCCACCGAGATGTTGATGGACTGCGCAGCCAACGCTGCCAGCACCTGCAACACATGAACGCCTGGTACATTAAACTGTTTCACTTTTACCGTTTTCCCCTGGTATTTTCCCCGGGAGTAATCTTTAGAAATGTATTGGGTTTTGGTGTATTGTAATTTAAAATTAAGGCTGCCAACCTGTCACTACTAAACAATACAAATAATAATTAGCACAATTTACAGCAAATACTTTTATCTAAAAATAACACTTGGCAATGAATACCGTGTTATTGTTAGTTTTCACTACGTCTCTAAGAAACACAGTTTTCTTGTCAGAGTGGCTGTCATAAGTCGTTGACTCTCCGCCTACCCCATAAGGGGTTACAGGGCATGATTATATGTACGTGTGTATGCGCGTTTTGGTACGAAAATCTAATTTAATGTTCAATAGAACACAATTTTAGAGCATGCTGTAAAAACCAGCTAAGGGATCCGAGGGTTTCAGTATATTTTAATTTAAGCGATGGACTGACAACCTGTCACTACAGAAATATACTTACAAATTCATCTTAAATAACCCTCAAAAGTTTGTTACACGTGGCGGAACGACCTTTGCTTAGGTGCTGCCTAACCTATTAGGGATAAATTCGTGATTATATGTTATGTTAAGTAGTAATACCATAAATATCCTCAACATTCACCTAATGGCAATCTTATGATAGAGGTATTCAACAATCATGCAATAATTACTATCTACAGATAGTATAACTGGGATGAGTTGACAGCAACACGTGTAAGACCATCATCAATAAGGTAAAACATGCAGTTTTCTTCTTTTTGCTGCTATTAGATGACTCATGCTTTATTTTCCTATGTTTTTTCATCGCCTCGTGAAATGTAAGAAAACTGCTGAAATCTAAAAAGAGTAGAGGTAGAATTTTCCAAAGCTACGAGTAGGTAGCTGAGATAGGCTTAAACTCTTTACGTACACATTGTAACCACGTTTAAACAGCTGCAAAAATCACTCTATTCTATACCTATAATTTTCTGTCATGAGAGAACAGAAAGGTACGCCTATAATTTTAGTCAAGATTTAGTTAAATTGTTCGCTCTACGAATCGCTGGCATTCTTATCTGAAAATTTAACAATGCAGATTACATCTAAGAGTGTATCTATGCAGATGATCTGCCAATTTTTAGTCAAGATTTCGTGATCTTGTGCGCTGCCAACTTACCCCTTCCCCCCCATTCATACGTACGTTATTTTTAAAAAGTTCTATCACAAAAATATCAAAGATCCTAAGTCCACTTAATTCTAACCTAAAGACTGATTAAATCAGTTACCAACAGCGTTTACCTACCAACGTGTAGAGGAAAACCAAACTCATCTTACAACGCATTTGAAGCACGTGGTAGTCATTTGTGTAATTCCTGCCAGTTAGTGAGAGTTATTATGCCCTGGTAGCTGGAGATACATAATCAAATCTCTGTTGTACTCAGTTACATAAAGTGGTTATTACGGTTGCTGAAGGACGAATGAAAAACTGACCTATGTAGCGTATTCTATTATAACGATGATAGTACTCGTAATTATAGAAAAATAATATTTCCAAATATGTAATTAAATAAAAGATACTTCTGTAGGGGCGTATTCCCGTGTGTTGTATGGTGCTGGATATCGTATGGAGTTAATTGAAACCACAACATATTTGACGATGAAATCTTATATTCGTAGTAGACGGAGGGAACATGAGGACACAATTTTACCAAACTGGCGTATAAAATTCCTACTTAAAGTTAATGTTGCTATATCAATCGCAACAACTTAATCCTACCCAAGTTAATCTTTAGCTTGTTTATTTTCATGTTTATTGATAATTCGTCCCATTTATATCACTTTATGAGATTTCCCCCCAGTTTGGTATGGACAAAGCAGGATTAATCATCTGATTGTCTTGTAAAAAAAACCGTGCTTCAGAAGTCAAGTTGAGCCGTCGGCTTAGTTTGCTGTGTTTTGACACTGAGGCCTCTACTACCTTTAGGCGGTTTAGAAACTAAGATATCGGGGTTTATCGGGCCTTTCGTTAACTCGAAAACCCACTCAATAAGACGAAGAGAAAATACATAATTTTAAATTACCATTTTTGGAAATGTACGAGATCCTGGAGCACCATTGTGGCATGCGTCATGGTCACAGAACTGACATCGTTGGGATGATTGCAGTTTGCTCAAATGAAACATCTGTCTACTCTATTCAACAGTTCAATCACAAACATACTACAAAACAACACTATAATCACTTATTTATACACTTTTAAAAAATCCTTTCCTTTATACATTTCTACTATTATCATCATAGTATTTCTAAACTTTGATAGCCGACAAAATGTTAATACAGTTCCACTCTGCATGTACACACTTTTTTGTAAAACTATATGGAAATTCCACACGAAAATCTAACCAAAATAAGACACAGCCACAATTATTATAAATAGTACTTATCGTGTTGTAAATACAAATGTTATCAGCACGAAAGGAAATAAAATACGTAAGAGATAAATTATCATCTAATTACTCTCAGATTATTTAATTTATTCCGATACTATCTTTATATTATAGGAATTATTATAAGTTATTTGTGAGATTAGACATCGTAGTTAGTTTGGTACCAAAAACTTGAAGCCACGAAAACCTGAATAATAATCATACGAACTAATGAAACATAAGGGGTGTAAGGGACAACTTCCCGCAAACTGATACGGACTGCTCAGTCAGCTTTTACCAGGAATATTGTTCAGAAAATAAAAAAGTAACAGGCCTCAATCTTTTCTGTGCGATTGAGGTGGTCATATTTTATAAGGGAAGCAGTTTTAATTTTCGTTTCCTGAAAAAAAACCTAGTGTAAGTTGTTCAGTTTCGTTGACTGAACAACCCTTATCAGTTTTTAGGAAGCTGTCCCTTGCACCCCGTAGAGAAAATCAAACTAATAGCGTCTAGTTTTTCACGCACTACAATACAATGTAATATAATATGACCACCACATTGAAAACGTGACAGCTGGTGAAATAATTGTCAAACCAGCCACCGTGACACTAGCATGTCACCTCGTTGTTGTTAGATCGCTGATTCCACATTACGGCAACGCTTTCAATGAACGCGGACAAAAAGGGAACTAACGCCATCATTCTTCATAACGAGTGGATTTTCGAGACGAACAACGAACCGATGTACCCTGGTGTCAGCAGCTATTAGGCCTCTGACAGGGTATGAGTAACGACCACTATCAAGACAGCTACCGAGACCACCACGTGCCCCCCGAAGTACGGAATCCTTTTTCTTCCAGTCAATTAGGTGATTCGGCCTGCAATGTCCGAACTGGCGAAAATCTCACAAAATGATAAATTGGAAACTAACTTTTATGGAAAACAACTCAGGACCCGGAAGTCCTGGTCCAGGGATTAGGACTGCATGGCTCAGATCACTAGACCACGGAGGCAGTTAGTAAATAGTAGTAGTAGTCAGGTAGCAACCCGGCCATCATGGCAACCAACATCGTTTATGGCAGATCTCCCAACAAGCAGCGCCCCTGCCCACGCTCAGTCAAATCCTTGACGTACAGTAGGTAAACGACTACAATGATTATCTAAAACACCTCGGAAAATTATATTATAATGACAGCGCTAAAGACGACTCGAGAAAAAAGATCAATTCAGTGACTAAATTGACAGCATCCGTTGCGAAGCGAAAACGCTCCACTGTTAGCCAATTTTCAGTAATAATGGCAAAGGACTGGAAAAACTCGTGTTGGGATTAGAATGAAAAACAAAAGAGACTTATTTTTATAAGTCCGATATAACTGCCTCCGTGGTCTAGTGGTCAGAGCCATGGGATTACGATCCGAAGGTCCTGGGTTCGATGCCCAGGGGGGGAACACGAAGTTGATATTTGTCAATTTATCACTTTGTGAGGTTTTCCCCAGTTTGGTTAGGACATTGCAGGCAGAATCACCTGATTGTCCGAAAAGAAAAAAGAGTCCGTGCTTCAGAGGGCACGTTTAAACCTTTAAATCTTTGGTAGTGGTCGTTACTCAAAACCATGTCAGAGGCCTAATATGCGGTTTGACAACTTTGACACCAGGGTTCATCGGGTCGTTGTTGGACTTGAGAATCAACTCGCTTAGAAAGAAAGATGAGAGAAAGAGGTTGGCAGAGCGTAAAAGCCAAGTTATTAAATTTTGTGCACGTTTTATCCGCGTATCTTTAAAATTATCACTTCTGTAGGTCTGCTGTAAGAAATTTCTTTTTAGAAATAAGCAGTGCCTGTTGTGTCTTTGTTTTTTATGTCCTGTGTTTATGATGTTTTTTTGTGTACAATAAATTGTTAAATAAAAGCCGTAAATATAGGTCGTTCCGCCACGTCTGACAAAGGTTTGAGGGTTATTTAAGATAGATTTTGTAGGTATATTGCTGTAGTGAAAGGTTGTAAGCCCATCGCCTAAATTCCAATATAGTAAAACCTTCGGATCCCTTAGATGGTTTTTACAGCATGCCCGGGAGGAAATGCAGCTTACTCATTCTAAGTTTTTTTCTCGCTCCCAGGCCAGCTTGGAAGAATGAAAAATGATACCTAATAATGGGATCCTTTAGTATATTAAGTAGGAAAGAAACAATCGGATATAAGGATGATGAGATGACCAATGTTTCTCGTACACTTGTTTCTCATTTTTATGTTTACTCGATAAATCCCAGACATTATGTGGCACAGCTATTAAATATACATCAAGATGCGTATCTAGTTTCAATCATCGCTTTATCACGTTATAAATTATCTGTTAAGACTAGATTTGTTATGATTATGCTTTATAATATTTCACACTATTCATGCTGAATGCACATTTAGTTTTATTTCTTTACAGCAGTTTTTTTTCCTTTAACGTTAGAATAGTTTTCAAATGACATTACATTTCTGCAATCTTTCGTCCGACAAAGATTATTTGAAATTTCATGCAGAAGTGACTCCCTTATCTTTATAGCCTTGAAATTGTGTCCTTAGCAAAGTTTTATTTATTTGTCCTGTTCTATGTCCCACACTACAGGACATACATTATTTTACTTCCATTACATACCTTCCATATCAGAATCATTGGAATTCCTACTGAGTTCCTATTGAAGAAATGTCTCAAATGGCGCAAGGATTATAAAAGTGATATTAATCTGTACTACGGGTTTAATCTCCCGACCATGACCATTCATGAACTCCCCAAACATACGCTCATGCAATTGAATCTAACAATAGAATCACAATTTGCCAAATTTGGCGATGTATTTTTGTACCTTTAAATAATTATCATGGTATTTTTAGATACAATTTGCAGCCAACTCACTGACAAGGGGTCAGTTAATTCATATTTTATAATCATTGTGACAAAAACTTAGATAAATCCCCCCAAGTATAAAGATATTCTTAAATATAACACCATACATTCTTCGTCATTAGTGAACTCAGGTATAATTTCTAGTAACCTTTGCCGTATCTTAAAGGTAAGATTTAAATTGAGACAGATAAAAGATAAAAGACCACACAATGAGTGTGAATGACAGCCATCTAATACAATTTATAACGTTAGCTCGATTAGCGGTGACCTAAACCTAGTTCTGGTATGTAGGTACTACTGCTGAGAATTTACTAGAACACATGATCACTGAAACAACTGGAAACTGTATGGACAACAAATTGATCAGCAATGGAATGAAAAACAAGAAAGTGTTACAATCGGATTCGAGAAAAAACAACATGGGAATTCATAGGCCAAATATTGTCGAAGAATTCTCAGTGAAGATATTATCATTGTTGTGATGAAAGTAAACTAGAATAGAATAAAACTGAAATACATGGGCTGCCTTAAAACATATGGAAATTAAGATTAAATACTTGATGAACCTAAAGATGAACTTCAACTTGCGAACCTATCTGATGTAGATAAGCGTTAAGTTGACTTTAGCTACAAAGCTTAAAAATAATAAGGTAGTTAACCATTAACTGAATGGCTAATCATATGTTATTAGCTTAGATATGTAATCAAAGCTTGAAAACTGACTGTACATATATCTTCAACAAGCATACTCACAATCAAATTTGCTCCAGTGGAATCAAATTGTTTGTCTGTATGTTCTTTTGTGTGCATCCCTACGGGTGTCTTGTAGCGTGGCTTAAATCACACTCACCAATTGAGACTATTCGGCTTGGGATATGAGATTATGTGAACTATGTCACAGGGAATTAGTGGTACTGGAATAGCCGCAAAATGCCTATTAATTGTTTTTCAACTTTTGTTTATAAAAGTAAAGAATTAGAAGGGTTAGGTTAGTTTATGGGCAGGACACATTACAGTCATACCGGAATTTAATGTGCCCATGAATGAAACTGAAGAAGTTTTACTTGCAAACAAGTCAGCAATATGACAACAAGTCAGCAATACCCCAGAACAAATCGTTCAGGAAAGATATAATCACAGATTAGATAGCAAATGCGGACGAGGTTTCAATTACTATTTTAATAATTGTTATCAATAAGAAGTCTTTTCCAGACTTGATATCAATTTATATCTTTGTTTATTTACGTTCTGCACCGTACCGTAGTGAACGGATAAGGTTACCTTATTAGTTTTCCCTTGTGAAGTTTATCGTGATACTATACCTACAGTACCTACACATACATACTTAAGTACCTAATATTTACAACTGCGATGTATTGCATTGATTGAATATAAATCAATCAATATTGAAACCAAATCGATTACTTATTTTGTTGAATTTACACTCAAAAGCGAAGCAATTACTGATAAGAGAAAAATATAGCCAAGGGTAATAAATAGGCACTAAATAGCAGTAACAATGTGCTGAATTACAACACAACTTCCGTTGAACAGATCAATGAACTGAGTTTAAGCAAGTACTATATTCCTTTAACCTCTAATTCTGATGGGACAGGCTGACTGTCATGACCAGACAGAAATTAGGCGCATGACCAACTATTTACATGCCCATTCGACAACATGGATCATTTTACTTTTTTGACTAATCAGGTGATCAGGTTACAATTTTCCAATCAGACTAGAAACAACAACTCCGACAACAATATCTAAGACTTCCGAATTGCGAGCCTATGGTTCAGACAACTAGAACGTAGATGTTTAGTACCAGGTAGTCATGAATCGGAAGGAGAGATCCCATTCTCCGGTACCGGACAAAGCCTTGACCGCGCCGTTCTTTCGCCTTCGCCTTTATCTCATATCGAGCACTTCCGACTACATATGTGCTCTTGGTATATGGAATATTTTTCTTTATATCAATATCATAACAAGTTTTGCGTCATATATATCTTTGATTTCAAAACAATCATATAACGTCAATTCAAAAACATTTCGCGTGCTAAAAATATTGTTGTTATTTAAGATTCGTTGTCTTTCTTTCTCCTTGTATCGTACAGATTTCTTGGCAATGACTCAAGTTCGCGATTTCACTTAGGCAAATAAACTCGAGCTAATTTTAGATTTGATGTTTGAGGTCATAAAGACATTGTTGATATTGCGAATCAAAATTCTGTGAACCAAGCTAAACATTAATGTGTAGTCTACGATGATAAAGAAATAATGTTGATATGGAATCTTGAGAAAAAATATTATATTCTAGAACAACAATGTACTGATCATCAGTTGCAAATTATTTAATTACAGTCTTATTATCTCATGTCTGATGAATTACATAATATAGATACAATACTGATAAGTGCAAACAATAATGCATAGCAATTTGAAATAAACACTTGACTATAAGTAGTTAACATTTAATAGTTTTCAAATTTGCTACGCTGTATGATTCATGAATCATGATTTTTAATTTATATTTTGAAACCTAATAAATCAATCAATAGCGAACATAATGCATATTTCAGTGACAAGTTTTTAAAATTTTATACAATCGGAATTTTTAGTTTTTTGTATCGATATCTTCACTGTTTATGACTCTACGTGTGAACCACCTTTGAGCATCGTAAAAAACTTTACTGCCTGCTTCGTTATCAGTCCAATCATAATAAACTTAATTAGGCGTATAACACGCTAAATGTTAATCTCAATTATTACAATTAACAGCTACTCCAATTCCGTGCCGTGTCCAAATGTCACCGCTTCGTTTCCGGCGTCGTTCTGTGACATATAAAATTATTTATATATAATTTAATACACAGGAATTCGCCTTGAAATCACTTTCTCAGTTTTCTAGAAGTGTATCGGGTAGCACTTCCGATCGGAATATATTTCCTTTTGGTTGTGTCTCGAATATCGAGTGGAGTGCCGCAGGGCTCAAATCTAGGACTGAAAAGTTTTATCGTATCTACATGTGCTTTTGTGTTTTTATCTTACCTGTATTTTGCGATAGAAAATATGTAGTTTAGTTTATTATTCGTGGAAATATCCTTATCCATTTGCATTTGTGCACCATAAGGGTTCCGAGAGATAACTGTCATTAGGTGTCAGAAAGATAATGTTATTGTACCTTATCGCATGTAAATGGACCACACTGCGATATTGGCCTTTGCCCCTATTATTGCCGTTATTATTTAACATCGAATTCATTGTCGTGATAAGCCCCACCTCAAAGTCAATGAAACTGTGTGGCGCGATCCCCGACATAAATACATATTCGTGTAGTTTAATGAGTTACACATATACCTACATTACACATAGTCACGCATGTATCCCTTACGGGGTAGCGTAGGTAGTGCGTCAGCGACCACAGGCGTTTAGGGTGACTTAGGGCGTTTTCGCCGTGCCTGACAAGGTAATTTGACCATATTGTGGTATAGTGATATGTTGTCAGTTTATCGCCTAAATTGCAATACACTGAAACCCTCGTTGTCACTCTGTACTGATAAACAATATTTGACGCTCCCATACAAATTGACTCAAGCCACTGGCACCCTTGTATGGGAGGGCCAAATTTTTTTTTCGTATTTCGTCTTATGTTTCTTGGAGAAAGTTGTTCAGTTTCATGGGTAGACTACACCCTAAAATATGGTCAGCTATTGTTTTTACTCCCTGTATTATGCCCAGAACATGCAATTTTTCTATCCTTTCTTCATTTTGAGTGGGTTTTCGAGTCGACGTTACCCGTCCAGAATACATACAATAGGATAAATAACAATAATAATGTATAGGATAATAATGAGTTACAGTCATGGGAATTGAACAGAATTAATGTTCTTCCATGCTGGCTTGGGAGCAAGAGAAAAACATAGAATGTGCCATCTGCATTTCCTCCCGGGCATGCTGTAAAAACCATCTAAGGAATCCGAGGGTTTCAGTATATTGTAATTTAGGCGATGGGCTGACAACCTGTTACTACAGCAATGTACTCACAAATCTATCTTAAATAACCCTCTAAACTTTGACAGGCGTGGCCACTCTGCCTATCCAATTAGGGATAAAGGCATGATTATATGTATGTATGTAATAATGAGTTTCATTGTGAGGATATTATATAAACATTTGTAGGTATTATGGGAATTGAACAGAATATGTGAAGGCTCAGCCGGAGGTTACTATCGCGGAGTTGAAAACGTTCAGAAAGACTGCACATATTTCTTAAGTATCATTTAACAAATATGTTTTATGAATAGAGATGAATGTTTTATGAATAGAAAGAATAAATAGATAAGTATCGAGCTAAAAAACCAGACCATACGTACACACCTACAAATGGTCTTACAGAATACTAAGTACATGTTTATATTCGCATAGTTTTTGCACAATTACCAGTAATAACTTTGAATGTTTTTTACTAAATGATATTTTCAGACAGTTTTGCACAATCATTAAATAAACTACTCTTTTTCAGCTAAAATAGTTAATCTATTGTCACACAATTTTCGCTGTAATGTGCGTAGATTTTTGACGTAATTTTGTCGAAATTTGAATTTAATGGCGGCATAGGTTATGTATGTAATTTGCCATTAGCGGACAACTCTTGCGCAGGTTCAAGTTCAAAGACAAATAAGTTCGGTAACTCGTTTGGGTGTAGGGTTGACACGAAATTATTGTTTGTAGATCTATTGGGTAGCGCTAATAGGCCTCTGACATGGTTTTGTGTAGTGATCTCTATTAAAGACGAGTGGGACCGACAGCTTAGCGTGCCCTCCGAAGCACGGAATCCTTTTTCTTTTCGAACAATCAGGATGATCAGATAAAAGTGATAAATTAACAAATATAAGTTTGTGCAACAAATCATCAATGCAATGAAATCCATATATATTTTTAATATCACTACATAGTATAAAACAAAGTCGCTTTCTCTGTCCCTATATCGCTATGTATGCATAAATCTTTAAAACTACGCAACTGGTTTTGATGCGGTTTCTATTAATGGATAGAGTAATTCAAGAGGAAGGTTTATATGTTTAAAACATGCATAGTATAGTAGAGAAACACATATAATTTCCGTGCTAAGCCGGGGCGGGACGCTAGTAATCTATATTTATTTTTTTGTTTGTGGAAATCATATAATTCTGACCACAGAATGCACATTTTTGCATTTATCATGAACATATGGCTGGTGATCCTGGTGTCCTTCCTCTGCCTAAAGCCGTGCAATTACATGAGCATGCGTTTGCGCACGCCGGCGGTCAAGTTCAAAGTCGGCTAGCGGCTGTGTTGCCAGACTGGGCAAATTTAATTGTGTCACTAGATAACTAGCTAGGTAGATTAGGATGGTCATTTGTTTTACATTTGCCACCCTCTTTTTTAAAACGATAGTTAACGTATTTTTATAACATGGACACAAATTTTCGATGCAGGACTAGGAGCAGTAGAACAACGTAGAATGTGCCAGCTACTTTTCCTCCTGGGCATGCTGTAAAAGCCAGCAAAGGGATTCGAGGGTTAAAGTGTATTGTAATGTAGGCGATATGCTTAGAACATGGCACTAAAGCGATATACATTTTAATCTATTTAGAAATTACCCTTAATATTAGTCAGACGCCTTTTACTGGGCGTTTTACGTTCTGTCTGCCCCGTAAGTGATAAAGGTGTAAGTGTGACTGTGTGAATATATATAAGTAAAAATAGAAACGTCTGGCAGTACTAACTGGTGAATGATTGCTAGTTGCTTATTGGCAGAACATCTTCGCAAATTGTTTTTTATGTCGAATGACCGGAACATGACAATCTCCAAGATTATATACCTCGAGTATATATGTCATTAAGAAATTATTTCACTGGGAAAAGTCTTTGTTTACTAGAAAATAATCATGGTTGATGGATAAAAATATCATAACTTTATGCCTCAAGAATGTAGAGGAATGCAAATAGTTACTCCATTTTTTTTACTAAAAGTTTGCAGACTTATTTTACTTAGAATTGTGAGTACGGAACCTCTTTATAACCTAAACGCTAATTTGAACTAAGATACACTCATTTTTTTATTTTTTTTTGTATATTTCCGTCACTGATGCAGATTTAAGAATTTGAATCAATTATAATTACTAAAGCAAGGGCAAAGTACTTAGGTTATTTATTAATAAGATAAGTATTTTATAATTTGAAATATTTTTAGCTTTTATTTATTAATTTAACGAATTATTGTACACAAATTCAGAGTTGTTGGTTTTATAAAACATTTGGAAGTTGAATAAATTGTAATACTTTCCTACTGATATTACTGGACAAATTTTAAAACACCTTTCACAGTTACAAATTACTTAATATTTGCTGCAGGAAAATATCTCACAAAAAATGATTAAAGCGGGTGTGACAGGTAGGTTACGTATTAGATTTTTTAATGCGTTATCGCTTAAAAAGTGACCTTACATGACAGCAACGGAAGCTAAAGAAAAACTTTCGGGTTTTTCTTTATCCCAATTTTACTACGTCATAGCTACGTACCTATAGTTGCACTAAACATTATGAAGCATTAACCAAATGCAGCAAAAACTAGTTTTAAACACTCTAGGACTATAATTGTACAAGGTCACTTGTTTGATATAATCTACTAACCGGAACATTTATTTATAACATTAGATATCTAAATGTTCCGTTATGATTGTAACTTTTTTATGTTTTTCTCAAAACATGATAATCATGCTGGACTGGGAGTGATAGTTCTTCCATGCTGGACTGGGAGTGATAGTTCTTCCATGCTGGACTGGGAGTGATAGAAAAACATAGAATGTGCCAGCTGCATCACCTCCAGAGCATGCTGTAAAACCAGCTAATGGATTCGAGGGTTATAGTATATTACAATTTTAGGCGATGGGCTGACAACCTGTCACTATAGCAATATACGTCATGATCATCTGTAATAACCCTCAAAACTTGTCAGACGTGGCGGAACGACCTTTGCTTAGGTCGTTTACGCTCTGCCTACCCCATTAGGGATAAAGGCGTGATTATATGTATGTATATGATAATCTTCCGAATGATCACTTTGGAGTTTATTTTACCGCGTTTGGCAAGCAGATTTTTACCATTTATATCCCTTCTATCGACTTTTATGACATTTGCGAAAAATATGTAACATAAATTTTAGGTATATGCACTCTGATATCTCTAAAAGATGTTTAACACAGATCGAAAATAGAACTCTCTTTACAAAATGCATCAGCTGATTGATGACTCATTTAGTATAGGAAAGCAATTTTTTCTTGTTATTATAAAAGTCGTTTAGCTTCATGTCAGACCATCGCCTAAACTATAAAACACTGAAACCCTCAGATCCCTTAGCTGGTTTTCACAGCATGCCCGGGAGGAAATGGCACATTCTATGTTTTTCTCTCGCTCCCAGTCCATCATAGAAGTTATTTTTATAATATAACCTATAAAATATCAATCAAGTATAATCATAGCCAGACTGTTATGTAATATTATAAGTGCATAGAGAATCCTAACGATAGGATGAGTAAGCAGAACTATGTAGATTATAGATGTCGTAGGATGATATGATGATTTGAATCTTCGCGAAAATCCTAGGGATTTTGCGAAAACACGGATGATTAGACAATGGTGAAAGCATTCTCAAATCTTACTGGAAAAAGACAGATTTTTTGGGAAAAACTCCTCGTTCTAGTAACATTTGATATTCTTAACTATTTGGCTAGATTTTTACTTACTGATTTAATCTTATTCTGATTGAATAAATAACTTGCGTTATGATTGACATTTAAAACTTTAACCAATCATAACATCTTGTTATGGGAGCGCTAACCGACCAATCAGCGTCCTTCTTTTAGTTAAGGATATCAAATGTTACTAAAACGACGAGATTTTTCGCAAAAAAGCAGTCTTTTTCCAGTAAGATTTGACAAAGGTTTCATGATTGTCTAATTATCTGTGTTTTTGCAAAATCCCTAGGAACTTCGCGAAGATTCGAACTATCAATGCATCTTACGACACAGACAACAATTGTATAATGCAGCTACTAGTAATGCACATTGCACTGGATAAGTGCATTGTTTACATGAAGTCTCCAATTTATATTTCTATTGTTATCCAGATTTTGTTAGATATGTTATCGGTGATCTACGCCTTCTGTGACAGTCTGGAAAAACATCACCTATAATCTTAGATCAAATATAGTTATAGATACACAAACGCCGCTTGAAACATGGCACTAAAAACTTTGCATTCGCCTTGTTTTTTTGTCATTCGCTATTTGACGAATCGAACTTTATTTTATAAGCAGGAACTTTAAGCAAGCAAGAACTTTATTTTATAAGGTTCATATTGAAGCTTTAAGTAAACCACTTTGCGACCTTTTTGCACATAGTTGACGTGATTTGAGTTTGATTCTGTATAGGACCGTGGATCTATAACTATATTTGTTCTAAGTCTATAACTAAACTTACATTACAATTTTGTATTTGCATCATTCAAAGTAAACTTCGGTTCATATAAATTTTATAAATTGATTTATGTTGGTCTAAATCGATTTTCTTGTAGAACGTAAAACATGTTTGCTTATCTTACCTATTTCCAGAGAACAATATATAATTCAATAATTGCATAATTCAAATGCAAGACTCATCCTCATCATTTCATAACATTCTGAACAAAAGATTGTTACACAAAATTACAGCATAGACACAGCATTATACGGAGTGTAAGGGACAGCGTCCATCAAAAAAACTGGACAATTATCACCTGGAAATTCTTTCAGATTTAAAAATAAAATGCTTTTGGAAACAAACTGTCTGATCAAAGTGGTAATTTTGTATGAGAAAGTGTTTTTTCCATCTCCTGAAATAATTTCCTGGTGAATGTTGTTCAGTTTCGTTGACCGAGCAACCCCTATCAGTTTGCCGGACGCTGTCCCTTACACCCGCTATTAAATTACATAAAGTAAAGTAGCTAGGTTTTCCCTATATCCTAGTCCACTAAGACCTAGAGTTAGACAATTGCTCTGATTGCTATCTCACATAAGATAACAGAAAAACATATACCTATATGTAATTAATTTGATGTAATAAAGGTATTTATATGTTTGTATTGTGTTGTAACTGTTAGATTGTAGTTAAATTTATGTTGTGTGAACAGAATGAGTAATAGTATCAGTAATAAAAAAATCTTCCATGCTGGATTGGGAGCGAGAGAAATACATAGAATGTGCCGCATTTTCTCTGCATTTCCTCTCGGGCATGCTGTAAAAACCAGCTAAGGGATCTGAGAGTTTCAGTATATTGCAATTTAGGCGATGGTCTGGCACCCTGTCACTACGGAAATATACCTACAAATCTACCTTAAATCACCCTCTAAACTTTGTCAGACGTGGCGGAACGACCTTTGTTTAGGTCGTTTGCGCCCTGCCTACCCCATTAGGAAAAAATGCTTGATTGTAGTATGTATGTAAGTATTATATTTTTCATAATTTGCTGAACAAATTTCTTGATGTAAGTTGTTTTATTTCATTGACTCAGGAACCCCTGTCAATGAAACAACGTTTCCCCAGATTGCGGGAAAACATTGTTTATTTTTTAAATCAGCATGCATTAAAAAAATACGACTGATTGTTTTTCCATCATCCACATGTCGACACAGTTTGCATCTGATGTTATCGTGATAGTGAAACACTAACATTAACTCCGCTATCTGCTTTGTTTGAGTGCAATCTCGTCTATCGCTCCTTGTATAAACTTGTGAAGAGGACTTTCTTTGTTTTCTTTACCTATTTTCTTGTTTAGTTGTTAGTAAAGACTAGTAAAATATGTTTATCATGAAATTGAAAAACTTATTGGCTATTGTAGGTCATCATATTGTAGGTATGATTTATTTTCACTGTTACTATAGAAGAATGCCATTACCATACTGGACTGGGAGTGAGAGAAAAACATAGAATGTGCCAGCTGCATTTCCTCCCGAGCATGCTGTAAAAACCAGCTAAGGGACCTGAGTGATTCAGTACATTGTAAATTAGACGATGGGCTGATGGTGACAGGTATGTCACAACAGCAATACACGACCTTTGGTTTGGTCATTTCCGCTCTGCCTACCCCATTAGAGATAAAGGCGTGATTATATGTATGTTACGGATACTGTATTACTTGACCGATCTTATGAATAGAAAAGATTTTTGTAGTGAAACAATCTAAAACTACTGAACTCATAGCAATATTTTTTCTTGCCACCACAATCTTTTAAACCTGGGGTTTGACATCTAGGGTCCAAATCGTTATCGTCAACTCATATAGGCAAACAAAACTACATCCGTTGTACTCACCTACCCTAAGTTATGGCGATCACTGATCAGGCCTTAGTCGACCACGCGGGCCCAGTACGAATTAGTCGATTCTTCCTTCACCGTAAAATCCGACCAAATAATTTGTAGCCAATGCTTACCATGTAAAGATCGCCATACCGGCAGACCTTCCAGAAGCCCTTGATGCTCGCGAACATGGTCCGCCTGTTGGTGGTGGAAGCGGCGCCCCCCGCGCCCCTCGCGCCCCCCTCCCGACACCCGCGCCACGCGCTCCAAGCGCCTAGCGCGCCTCTGTAACAAATTATATCAGTTTTAGTACATCCATCGTCATGTTTTGGTGTAAAACCTGACTAAACTAGAGTGTAAACCTACCTATGAAACTGATCAATTTTCAATTGGTCAAAATATTTTAAAAAAATGGCACTCCCTCTCCCATACAAAATGGTGCCAGTTGCGTTTCATATTTTGATCTGTTTCTCAGGGAAAGTTGTTCAGTTTCATGGGTAACCCACACGCGCATGGTGCACAGGGATAAAATTCTAGGTGGGTTTAGTGGTATACCACACAAAAACATACACGTTTACTTTTTTACATACCACAGTTTCGTCTAATTTATAACATGAAGATAACTTCAGATATAAGTAGATATTCATAATAATTTGGTGCCCTAACCAGGATATCGAGATTAAATAAAAGAAATATCGTAATTTCGTATGTTAAAAGTTGTAATTAATGTCATACAATATTTTTGGCACAGTTTTGGTACATGTGTACTAATATATATAAAAGCATGTGCCAAATAGGACATGTGGGAAATGTAGAGACTGTTATTGACAAAGACCGGAATATTTAATGATTCAATGGACAAACACAGTTAGAGCCATTAATAAAATTTTACGGTGTTATACCTCTTTATTTGTTTTTATTTTCTGAAATTCGTAAGACAACGTTACGCTACAACGCTCAAGTACATGAAAATAATCCCTCTTTGAAGAATTAGAATTACTTTATAGATTTGGTGCACTTTTTAGAAATCACAACTTTTTTTAAACAAACCACACAGCACTATGAACTTGGCTTCCACTTGATTTCACGTTATTGTTTTTTGGTGGGATTAGATTTAGAAATAATCCATTTCCTATTTATAACATTAACATCGTATTGACTAGATCAGCTCTAATATTAGAATAAGAATTTATTCAACTTCACTTCAGACAAAGTAAAAAATATACAGGGTGTATAAGAAGTACTACGTTCCTTTAAACCACATAATGTATTAGTAATATACAACAAAATACACACATTAAATAAAATAAACACAATTTATATATTATTTTTCGTAAAACAAAAACAAATTACGCATCTCTACGGCGCGGCGCGCACGCACACTACGACACTCGTCACAGGTACACTGCCGCCGCCCCAACCCGCACCCCGCTCTCGCTCGCCTTAGTGTACATGCCCCGTAGAGTTAGGGTTACTTGTTTCTGTTTCATGAATTAAAAAAATATATATATTTTTATTTTTTATTAAAAATATATGCAACACAATATAGTTGCATATCACAAATATATGACGTGGTTTAAAGGAACGCAGTTTTTTTTTTCTTTACACCCTGTATTCAAAAACCCATTAATTTCATAACGTATCGATTAGTACGCTCTCTCTAAAACATTGTTTATATATGTTTTTGCGTATGTAAAGTAACAACCTATTGTTACTGTACTTTTACTGACTCCTACGTCATAATCTTATTTAATACCTAATATATATTAAATGTAAGCTAATATGTCGGTAACGTATTTACATGAAAATGATACTAATCATAAAATTATATTGAAAGAAGAATTGCTTGTACCTTATTCGATATTACTAGTAGTATACGGCAACAATTACAAAATATCTATGTTTTTCTGAAACCATGTAGTAGTAGGTACTATTTTACATGCATAAATATAGTTGGTAAAAACTGTGGCACGAATCGCCGTAGTCATAAGTTCATGTCCCGAAAAGATTCTTTAATTCCATGATTTAAGCACACACATAATCACGCCCTTATCCCCAAAGGGGTAGGCAAGCGTAAACGACCTAAATAAAGGTCGTTCCGCCACATCGGACAAAGTTTTGAGGGTTATTTAAGATTACATGATTTAAATACATAAATAAACCTAATATTGCTTAAAACGTACACAAGCGCCAGACATGTTATATCTAGAGTAATAATTGAATTAACTTCCTACGTCACAATATCACAAGCATATCACAAGCTCGTCTTTGTTTAACAAACATACAACATTATGCGGTTAGAATACTAAACATATAACATTAAACAAATGTTTAGTGAACTATATAAGAGTACAAAGCGATTTGGTTTCTTAAAGATGCGATGAGTTCTTTTTTATGAACGTAAAAAGTTATTGTAGAGCAATACTGACAAAATGTATTAATATATATATTATCTTTTTCTTCTACCTAGCGTTTTCCCGGCCTGGTGCCTTGCTTTCGGGCTTTTTCTACTCCACTTTGCCCGGTTTTCGGCATCCACTGTCCACAATTTACGACCTCGAGACAGCGCTTTTTTGGTCTGCCGCGTGATCTAAGACCATGGACATATTTATATATATTTTATATAACCTAAAAATCATTCACATACTTGCGAAAACGTTTTAATATTAGATAAAATGCTTGCCATACTTGTAATATTTATAATGCGTGAAATTAGATCTTCTTATCTTTACATTATTTAAATTGAAAACTAGTTTTATATTTTTCCAACTACTCTGAGATGCATTATTTTATTGTCAGCACGTGTATATTTTTTAGGTTAATTTCCATATGTAACAGTAATGTTTTATTGAAATCTATTAATTTAACATCAGGTGTTTGTTGGTGGATTCTGAATCACCTTTTTTGAGTATTTATTTATAAGAACGACGAGCGTGCATGAAAAGATTGATGAATGTAGATGAAGCGAAAGAAGTTTGCAAGGATCGTAGCAAATGGAAGGATGTGATCTCTGCCTACCCCTCCGGGAAAGAGGCGTGACGTTATGTATGTATGTATGTAAGAAAGAAGTTTGGAAGCAGTTTCTCGACGATCTAGTTGTAGATCTAGATAGTCAATTTAAGTCTTCTTCTGTCGAGTGGGTATCCAGTCTATCGACTCGATGAACCCTGGTGTCAGAGTTTTTAAACCGCCTAGTAGTACAACGATCATTTTAAGTGATCGTATGTTTACATTATAGTCTTTTTTATCTAGACTTATTGATTTTATTTTCGAATGAATTGGGCCCATTTTCGTAAAATGTCCCATTGACAATTTTTGAAGTCTTTTCAATAGGTGCCCACTATTTGAATTAGATCTATCAAAAAAGACATTACCCGAAAGAGATTTTTTGCACAAGGTTCATTGTGAGAGAGGGATATTTTGCGACCAAGGGACATTTTGCGAAAGGGACATTCTGCGAAGTAAAGCAAAAAACGTTCGTTGTCTACATCCATAATATAGGAACCTTTAGACTAGATTACAATTTTGTTATGATGTAGCTTTGTGTTCCCGCCACCCAGAAAAAAAAAACTCATTTTTATTTATTTAACATTTTGTTGTAAAAATAAACATAGGACACACAAGTTAAAGAAAAAGAAACACAAAATGCTAGCTTAATTATATAAAAAAATCTCGTACAGCAGACCTACGGAAGCGAGATATAGTCACTAGTCAATAACAAAAATAAATTAATCCTGTGAATAAAATATAATGTTTGTTTATCAATTTCTATCGTAAGCATGTCAAATGCAGGCTGGTTAACCCAAGTAGCCGTGTCCGAGATAAATCGCGCGCCGAATCGCTGCGCGCACGCAACTAATCCAATATCGGGCGTGCGTTCGCGTTTCCGCTGCGTTATTTTAAACGAATCTTTCGCGTCTTGCAACCGTTTTATTTTACGTGATAAAACAATAATGTTTTATTCTCCTTCTTTCTCTTTTTCCGTTTTGTTTCATTATCGTACATGTGCTGCGTTATATTTTAACTTGGACAAAGCTTTTTCTTATCAAAAGCCAACATTTTATTTAACACCTGTTTATAAGAGCTATGTGTAACGTGATAGATTAGAGACATTATTTACGTAAATACATTTTAATTTAAATTAAAGAATTTTTTGAATGTTTTGAATGCAAAATTTATTTATTTTATGTTTTCAAAACATAAATGCGTCTTTTTCTTTGTATTCTTCCGTATAGTTTTTAAAACGGCAATATAATTTGATTGAAACTTACATTGAATTATGTTCCCTATAGCGAATATTAATTCGCATAGTTAAAATTTATTCCATTTCACCTGAGGAGATCCTACATCGAAAATATTTTTGTACCCATATGTCGCCAATTTATGAAAAATAATAATAACATCATTCATTTTGGTCATTTTGTAAGTAAACATCAACCCACGATAAAAAAAAAACTGGGCATATTTATGAGTATTGTAGGTACTTACTCTGAAATAATATCCTCGTGGCCCCCCAACTTGAAAACATTCACACTCTCGGTACACTAATAAGTTTATCTTCCAACAATTTTACTAATAAACGATGAAAATTCACACAAAGATCAACAATCCTTCGTTCACGAACAAGTAGACGCGCGGGAAATCTCGCGACGCTCGAGTTTAAATTTGGAACTGCACGTGTTCGCGCCCGAATTTCTTTTTAAATCCAGCTGTTGTTTTCAGCCAGGAATCGAAATCGAAGTTTTATTTTTTAATTTTCTTTTTTAGTAGTTTTTAGTAGGCTATCACACTGTGGTGCCAAGTTGCGACTGTTTCGGAAAGCGTCCGCGGAGTGCCAGTACGCTCTTGACCTTGCGTCTGCGATACTGAAGCGGCTTTTGGTTCACACACCGTGTTTTATAACGTATTATTGTTGTCATAACTTTTACTGTACGCCTACTGATAGTGTACAGTGTGACGCATAAGCCACGACACTACAGGACACCACAGGGAGTCTCATTTCAGCGGGCAAAGGTTAAACACCTGTGGGGGGATGTATAAATGAAATAAGAGCATGTTCTTTGTTTTATTATTAAATGAACCATTGTTCTTTTTGTTTGTTTAGAAAACTTTGCGGATATTTGGTTATGGTATCCATTTTAAGACAGGTTCAAATTTTTTTTTTTTTAAATTAACCCTGATGGAAATACAGATTCTGAACTTACATTTAGGTACTTGTTTGTATCTGCAAACTTTCACGGAACAGAATTTTCAACTCTTCATGAATCGTATTTTTTCTTGTTTGAAATAATTCGTTTTTTTAAACGTGTAGGATAACCTATACTTTTATGACACCTAATTAAATGGCTACCTTAATCGTATCAGGAAATCATGCAGCAATTTATACTGAAGACAATGAAATATGAAATGGCAATATTATGGAGTAGTTATTATCGCTATATGTCTTGCATCGTGAACATCACGACTGTCGACTATGATTGATTCTAGATCCTTAAAGATTTATTTGCACTTAGGTGCAATAATGGTATCTACTACTTAAAATCACGCCTATTTATTTTACAGGTTAGGCTGAGCATCGAAGACTTAATTCACATATTTCAATTTAATTATTTCGTTGAAAAAAATGTCTAATTCGAATCCATTCCATCACAGAATAGAAAATTAAATTGATTGTTCACCTCTATACGAAAACAGCAGAACAGGTGACTAGATTGATCTAAATATTGATGAACTAGACTGGACGGGTCAGATCAAATTCTAGAACAGCTAAAACATTTGTCTTACACAAAAAAATATAATTATATTTCTAGATTTCAAGATAGGTACTCATCTTGTGTCCTTGTCTAGTTAAGTAATTAAAATGCAGTCATTAAATAAACGGTCTATTTTTTCTGTTCCTTTTTTGTTGAGATAAATTTGGCGCAATTTTTTATAACTCTCCTTTTTGGGAAGGCAAAGATCATTAATTAGCCCATGCAGCCTAGTCTTCAGTAGTATTTAGCGCTGTTATTACTGACACTATTTTTATTTTCACTAATTGCACTAAAGCATTCCGCCATTCAGCCTAGTTTTATGTTTCCGCTCGAAGACATTCGTGGAACGCCACATCAGTTTGTTATCAGATAGAGGCATTGTATGCAAATATGTTTGCCGCAGATAATAAAATGTGTAAATAAGTACACAGAAATGGAGAAAGGGGGCTGTCTTCAAAGGATGATGATAATGCTGATAAAGAGCGTGTTTTAAATGTCACATTGAGTTTGAATACTGTTACATTATTTAGCAAGTTAGATACATTCAATTCTAGTCTAATTTATTATGGCTTTTATACAATATGTAACAGAAAGGGTATATGCACTCGAAATAATATGAACTACTATACTATGATTACTTCCATGCTGGACTGGGAGTGAGAGAAAAACACAGAATGCGCCAGCTGCATTTCCTCCCGAGCATGCTGTAAAATCCAGCTAAGGGATTCGAGGGTTTCAGTATATTGTAATTTAGGCGATGGGCTGACAACCTGTCACTACAGCAATATACCTAGAATTCTATCTTAAATAACCCTCAAAACTTTGTCAGACGTGGCGGGACGACCTTTGTTTGGGTCGTTTGCGCTCTGCCTACCCCATTAGGGATAAAGGCGTGATTATATGTATGTATGTATGTAAATAATATGAACCAGCCCAAAAAAAAACTAAACAACTTTTCTACATTAACATAGGTCAATATACAAAAAAAAGCTTCCATACACGTTGATAGCGCGTGTGGTACGGAAAGTAAAATATTTTATTTTTGTTTTTCGACCTATGTTCCTTTGGGAAAGTTGTTCAGTTTCATAATCTGGTTTATATCCTTTCGGGTGCATATACCCTTTTTGTTACACGTTGTATAGTAAATTTTAGGATTTACTAACCCTTATTGAAAAGCTGATCGATCAGGCCAAGAAAAGTCAAAAAGAGATCTAGCATTTTATTTCGATAAGATTGTTTGCAATTTTTTTGGAAATAAGCTACTGCCAATAAATCTTCGATGAAGAAAGCCAATCCATAGATTGAAAGGTATTCGCAAACACTGGATCCTAGAGTTTAAAGAATAACATCATATTACTAGACTAAATTATCTGAAGTTTCAGGTAATAAACCAACCTATTCCTCGTCATACTAACCACATAATATTAGGTGATAATCAGCAGTTTCACGCAGGGTTTTTCCACGAACTGAGGAGTATCATACTTCACAAATTACAGTAGGTACTGTATCATAATAAAGGTAGCTACAGTGGTGCCGATTCTATTGTAGACCTCCCATACAAACGTAGTTTCGCTTTTATTCCTAAACAGTAAAACCAAACTTAATCAAACACCGTACACATGACCAAGTTCATCATATCTATGATTTGAAATTAGGATTACATACATACATACATAAAATCACGCCTTTATCCCTTACGGGGTAGGCAGAGCGTAAAACGCCTCCTAAAAGGCGCTTTCGCCACATCTGACATAAATTGAGGGCATATTTAGATTGTAATGTGTATTGCTGTAGTGACAGGTTGTCAGCCCATCGCCTAAATTACAATACACTGTAACCCTCGCATCCCTTTTGCTGACTTCTACAGCATGCCCGGGAGGAAGGGCAACTGGAACATTCTATGTTTTTCTTTCTCTCCCAGTCCAGTATGGAAGATTTTGATTGGTTTGAAAATATTAAGCACTAGCTGACCCGGCGAACTTTGGTCCGCCTTAGACGGTATAAATGAGCAGATTTTTGATTTTTCAAATTTTCCTTCTCCTGATAATAACGAACGGAACAAAAAAAGAATTAGCGAAATCGGTCCAGCCGTTCAGGCGTGATGCCGTGACCATGGGAAATAGGGATTCATTTATATATATATAGATAAATAAACTAAGACCGAAAGTACGTATTTGTGTGAAAATAGCCTAAAATTAAATTTGCTTTCTAATTTTGTACTTGGTTCATATTTTCAAACTAAACCTAATTAGAAGCATAGATATGATGCATTTGTTCATGTTAACTTTGGTTTTACTGTTTAGGATAAAAGCGAAACTTCATTTTTATGGGATTTCACTACTCCGGCAGACCCTCAACTTATTTTACTAAAACTTTCTATAAAATAAAGACAGCAACACAACAGCTGATTATAACTCTTTCGAAGTTACGTATATTGCTTTAACAAACATCACCATCTAGCATGCTGTATTATTATAGGCATTATAATCAGCTGTTGTGTTGCGGTCTCTATTTTATTGAAATAATAGAAAGTGATAGGACCAACTTCTTCCATGCTGGACTGGTCTGGGAGCGAGAGAAAAACATAGAATGTGCCAGCTGCTTTTCTTCCCGGGCATGCTGTGAAAACCAGCTGCGGGATCTGAGGGTTTCTGTATATTGTAATTTAGGCGATGGGCTGACAACCTGTCACTACAACAATATACCTACACCATATCTTAAATAACCCTCAAAACTTTGTCAGACGCGGCGGAACGACCTTTGTTTAGGTCGTTTTCGCTCTGCCTACCCCATAAGGGATAAAGGCGTGATTATATGTATGTATGTATGATAGGGCCAAACTACAATTAGTTAAATTGTGTCTAGAACAGAATCGGCACCAGTATCATAGGTATTAAGTACGATGCGATGTGATAGCATGCCGGAAACGAGTGCGTCAATCTTTGATGTGCAATTGCATCGCTTGATTATGTGTCTGCTTCCATGCTGGACTGGGAGTGATAGAAAAACATAGAATGTGCTTGCTGCATCTCCTCCCGGGCATGCTGTAAAAATCAGCTAAGGGATCCGAGGGTTTCAGTATATTGTAATTTAGGCGATGGGCTAACAACCTCTCACTATAGCGGTACACATTTCAGTCTAAAATAGCCCTCAAAACTTGTCAGACGTGGCGGAACGATCTTTTCTTTGGTCGTTTACGCTCTGCCTACCCCATTCGGGATAAAGACGTGATTATGTGTGTGTGTGTGATTATGTGTGTGTGTGTGATTATGTGTGTGTGTGTGATTATGTGTGTGTGTGTGATTATGTGTGGATGATTAAATAACTGTAACAGGTCGTTACAGAAAAATACCTGGTAAATTGCATACATACATACATACATATAATCACGCCTTTATCCCTAATGGGGTAGGCAGAGCGTAAACGACCTGAACAAAGGTCGTTCCGCCACGTCTGACAAAGTTTTGAGGGTTATTCAAGATGGATTTGTACGTATATTGCTGTAGTGACAGGTTGTTAGCCCATCGCCTAAATTGCAATATACTGAAACCCTCAGATCCCTTAGCTGGTTTTTACAGCATGCCCGGGAGGAAATGCAGCTGGCACATTCTACGTTTTTCTCTCGCTCCCATTCCAGCGTGGAAGAAATGGTAAATTGGATGTACCGAAAAGCAAACTTTTAAATCCAAAGGCCCCGGCTTGTAAACAATGGTAGTCCAACAAGTTAGGAAACTTTATTGGATTGAAATTGTTGACACAAAGATTAAACAGGATCACTAGTGGTACATGATTTGTATCTCCTAACGGTCCATCCCTGGCAACAGCAGAAAAGGCATACCCTATAAAGGCATACCCTACATAGTAAATGGCAAGTTTCGTTACGGCCACCTACCTCGCTACCATTCCCCACTGAAAATCTTAAACCTTACTTTTCTAGACCAATATTCCGCCTGCAGCTGTTTTGATATTTACATCAACTCCGTATTAATTTTCAGACACGGAAATTTTGAACGTTATAGCATCGAATAAAACAACATTATTTAGTTACGTCAATTCAATTCAATCATTTTATCGTTGCCAAATCGCAAAAATAACAAACATACTGTGTAAATATTATTTTAAACATTATTGTTTTACAATACACTGGGTCTTACTGAAAGCTGTAAAATAATATGTTTATTTATGTTTTGTTTTCGATAAATTCAATTCTGCTTTTGCTACGTCAACGAAACTGAACAATTTCCACAAAGAAATCCACAAAATGACCACTTCGATGAGAAAAGTATGGGTGAACCAAATACTCTTTTTATTTCCAGTAAGAGTTTCTTCGTTAAAGTTGATCATTTTTGTTTATTGACCGAGTAATCAACATCAACTACAACAGTCCACACATGGGCGTCCCCAAAATTGGGGGTATATGCCATACTCACCACGCTTGGCAGGCGGGCTGGTGAGCGCAGTAGAAGTTTTCCATTCACAAAGAACGCTGCTGTCCATTCCCTGGATTTATCCCTTAGTCGAAACCAACGGGAAGTTATGGTGTGATGCTATTCTAACCCGGCACCACACGGGTATTGACCGAGTAATAATAATAATTTTCAGGAAACCGCCCGTTTCATCCTGTATAGTTTTCAACTTGCGTGGCTAGTTGTCAATAATGCGCGTGTGTACGGAAATCGGAAGTGAGTGGTTATCGAGTTATTTATTTATAGCAAACTGTCTGCGGCGAGATAATGCCGAGCAGTATTGGCGGGAATGTGATATTTTATCATGATTTATGTGTGCATGTGGCGGGTAATGGATCAGAACAATTCCGAGTTCAAATTAACCTAAGAACTCGGAAGCTCTCAAATTCAGTCTTTAAAAAAAACAGTCTATATTATTTAAAATGGTTAAAATACTAATATGTAATTGGTAAAAAAATGAATATTAATAAGAAACAATGAAATAAGTTATGAGACGCACATTTTTATAAACAACTAGGTTTTTGCCCCGCCGTTTCACCTGCGGCTTTGAAATTTCCCGTAAAAAATATGTTTTGCACGTGGTAAAATGCCTCCTATGTCACTCTCCAAGTTCTAAGCTACCTTCCCACTAAATTTCAGCCAATTCAGTTCTGCCATTCTTGAGTTACAAATATTGTAACTAACACACACATTTTTATAAGCATTTTCTAACTGCTATTTTAACCCAAATTCATCGCACTACTCTACGAAGATGTAGCAAACATCCACTAACACGTTGGCTGCTATTTCTTGGAGTGGATAAATAGGAACGAGGCGTAAGGGACAGTGTCCCACAAACTGATAAGGGTTGCTCAGCCAAGAACACTGAACAACTTCCACCAAATTTTTACAGAAAGTGAAAAAAATGGAAATGATGAAAAATTGGCCTTTCCATAACAATTGTCTGATTGAGGTGGACATTTTGTATGGAAAAGCCAATTTTTATTTTCACTTCCTGGAATAATTTGTTGGTGGAAGTTGTTCAGTATTGTTGAGTGAGCAAGCCCTATCAGTTTGCGAGACGCTGTCCCTTACCCGGTACAGTCAGGACTTAGATGCCAAACTACCACAACAGGAAAATACCTGGCGAAAAGCTTGGTATCTGATGGTTAATCTAAAGCAAATCCCCATCTTACGACGTAATGTGATTTCCAGTTGCCATAAACAGAAGCAAAATAAACAATGTTCTTAAAACTCATCCACTATTTGCTGACATGTTTGTATTAGAACGATAGTAACTAGAATCAGTAGGTACCTACTTGAGTTTTTTGTATTCAAAATCGAATTTTGGGAATTATCATGGAAAACCAAAACCGCATGTCTAAAACGAGTAGTGATTTGTACCAATCTATTTGTCTAAAAAAGAGCAAATATGTGCCTACTTGTAAATCAAGCGTGTTAAATTTGGTGTCAAAGTAAATAATGTAATTTTTATTTATTCTTCTATCTATACTTGACGAAACAGGATTAAATTGTGTAGATACAGGTAGTATTAAAATGGCGTTGAGATTTTTTTTCCGATTTTCAATAATATTTTCTTAAATAACGTTTTCGTGAAGTATTAATTACATCATGTCACCCACCATCGTTGTCATTGTGAACAAAAGTTTCCATTTCAACCATTAAACAGAAATACCTAAAACAGATATAACTGAACAGATATTAAAACCTTCCATGCTGGATTGGGAGCGAGAGAAAAACATAGAATGTGTCAGCTGTATTTTCTCCCGAGCATGCTGTAAAAACCAGCTAAGGGATCCGAGAGTTTCAATACATTGCAATTTAGGCGATAGGCTGACAACCTGTAACTTCAGCAATATACCTAAAAATCTATCTTAAATAACCCTCAAAACTTTGTCAGACGTGGCGGAACGACTTTTGTTTAGGTTAAAGGGATAGAAGCGTGATGATATGTATATATGATAATATAACATCCTGTAGCTTCATATTTATTTACTCTAGGGCCACACCTCTGATGCCCCTAAGTGATTTGCTCTCATTGTGACGTATACCTATGACTAGTCTCTGCTATGAGGTCACCAGCATTGACCAGGAGTTACTTCAATATTGGCCGGAGTCACTTGTCCTCTTTGTTTGATGTCCTGTGGCTTCGATCCTCAAGGATCTAGGTGTTTATGTTTTCCTGGTATTAGTCACATGTAGGAAACAAAGTGCTGTGTGCTTTTGAGTAGTCTGGTGTGGTTTTAGTATTGTCACTTGTGAAAAGTCCTCCAAATAGGTTTGAGTTTGAGGCCACCAACCAGTATGTAGCATTAACCATACTATAGCTATTTTACATATTTTATTTCTTCCATGCTGGACTGGGAGCAAGAGTAAAACTTAGAATGTGCCTGCTACATTTCTTCCCGGGCATGCTGTAAAAACCATCTAAGGGATTCGAGAGTTTCAGTATATTGCAATGTAGGCGATGGGCTGACAACCTGTCATTACAATATTGCTTCAAATCTATCTTAAATAACCCTCAAAACTTTGTCAGACGTTGCGGAACCACCTTTGTGTAGGTCGTTTACGCTTTGTCTACCCCTTTAGGGATAAAGACGTGACTGTATGTATGTATGAAGCTTTAATAAATGCAAAAGTAAGCCTGCCAGTCTATAGCTAATGTAACTCTACAATTGCAAACGCAGTTGCACGGTTGGTACTTTGCGGAAAAGTAGGAAATTGTAATGTTTTATCAAGAACAATAAAACCACAATTAGAATTACTGACTTTAGCTGTAATAAACATCAGATCACCATATTTTATTGTTTCATTCATCACGATTTTGGTCGGTTTTCCTTGCAATGTACAGTGAAACTCATTGTCAGTACTACATCATCATCACTGGCCACGACATCTTGTTCAGATAATTGTACTACATACATACATATATATAATCACGCCTTTATCACCAATGGGGTAGGCAGAGCGTAAACGACCTAAACAAAGGTCATCCCGCCACGTCTGACAAAGTTTTGAGGGTTGTGCACTGGTGCACGTCTCATCTGCATTACGTTTTATGCTATCACACTTATTAAGTCTGCTGTAAGCAATTTCTTTGTAGAAATAAGCAGTGCCTGTTGTGTCTCAACTCCTTATGTAATTGTTCCGTGTATGTGTAAAATAAAATGTTAAATAAATAAATAAATATATTGCTTTAGTTACAGGTTGTCAGCCCATCGCCTAAATTGCAATATACTGAAAACCTAGGATCCCTTAGCTGGTTATCACAGCATGCTCGGTGAAAATGCAGCTGGCACACCCTATGTTTTTCTCTCGCTCCCAGTCCTACTAGGTACCTAAACTAGTGCTAGTAATTATTTGGGAATATCAATGCCTTTAAGTCCATTCTTTTTAAGACTTATATTTTTCTATCACAGAAAAGACAGCGTTTTCTCCTCTTCTGTCACTTCACCGAATTCGTCTCGGTCACCCCTGACATGGAGTCGACAACGAACCCATCTTATCTTATCTTGTCTGATCTAGCCGTTAGTGTCTTGCCCAGCAGTGGGACACTAGCGAACCCATCACCAATAAAAAATAAAACCTAAGCTCCTGACTGTACCGTGGTTTGCAAGTCATCGCCAATTTGTTATTCCATGTGCACTCTCCGATTGGTGTGCAATTAAATATATGCTAGTAATAAAACGCGTCAGAGGATTTTGGAGTGACGCAATTTAGTTTTTATAAGGATTTACCTACTTGTGACTTTTTGAGGTTATTGCCATTGCGGCAAAAAGCATACCTACCTGCATTCGTAGAATATTTTTAATTTTCATTTAAGGATCTGCCGGAGTAGTAAAATTACATACAAACGTATTTTCGCTTTTATTCCCAAACAAACAGTAAAACCAAACTTAACCAAACTTCGTACACATGACCAAATGGATCATATATGTATATGCTTCTAATTGGTTTGAAAATATTAAGCATAAACAAAGTAAGACCGAAAATACGATTTTAAAATTAATTTTGCTTTCTAATTGTGTACTTGGCTTTAAGATTTTCAAACCAAACTTAATTAGAAGCTAGATACGATTCATTAGTCATGTATATGGAGTTTGGTTAAGTTATGTTTTTACTACATACATACATACATACATATAATCACGCCTCTATCCCTAACGGGGTAGGCAGAGCGTAAACGACCTAAACAAAGGTCGTCCCGCCACGTCTGACAAAGTTTTGAGGGTTATTTAAGATAGAATTCTAGGTATATTGCTGTAGTGACAGGTTGTCAGCCAATCGCCTAAATTACAATATACTGAAACCCTCGGATCCCTTAGCTGGATTTTACAGCATGCCCGGGAGGAAATGCAGCTGGCACATTCTATGTTTTTCTCTCGCTCCCAGACCAGCATGGAAGAATACAATTATAATTTAATTTATTTTTATTGTTTAGGAATAAAAGCGAAAATACGTTTGTATGGGATTTCACTACTCCGGCAGACTCTTAAGTAGCCTATAAGTACAACCTAACTACTGAAAAACCTCGCCTACGTCAATACATTCGCATTATTACATTAGAAGATGTAATTGTAAATAATTACACACTTAAATAAAATTCTCGCTAATATTAGGAATTTACTATACGGGATGTAAGGGACAGCTGCCCACAAACTAATAGGGGTTCTGTTTGTCAGTCAACAAAACTAAACAATAAAAAAGAAAAGCGGCATATGAAAATAAAATGCTTCTCCATACAAATTGTCTGATCGAGATGGTCGTATATTGTATGGGAAATCAAGTTTTTTTATTTATTTAACAATTTATTGTACACAAAATCATTTGTGTACAGTTTCTACGGAAAAAAGAATTTGGTGAAAATTATTCTATTTCGTTGACTGAGCAATCCCTAGGTATCAGTTTGCTGCTGTCTCTTTCACCCGGTAAGCCTTTTACCTTTATTTATTTATTTTTATTTATGAGCCTGTGGTGTCCTGTAGGAGAAGACGTAGACGACCCCGAAAGAGGTAGCGAGACGAACTGGGCACATATCTTACGGAATTGAGAGAATTGGCACTAGATTGAGAGAAATGGAAGGAAGGGAGAGAGGCCTTTGCCCTGCAGTGGGACACAAGAGGCTCATCACTACACATACATACATATAATTACGCCTTTATCTCTGATGGGGTAGGCAGAGCGTGAATGACCTAACCAAAGGTCGTTCCGCCACGTCTGACAGAGTATTGAGGGTTATTTAAGTAAGATTTGTAGGTATATTTGCTGTAGTGACAGGTTGTCAGCCCATCCACTAAATTGCAATATACAGAAACCCTCGGATCTCTTAGCTGGTTTTAACAGCATGCCCGGGAGGAAATGAAGCTGGCACATTCTATGTTTTTCTGTCGCTCCCAGTCCAGCATGGAAGAATCGTAGTGATTCTTCCATGCTGGACTTACTTTGTAAAAAAAAAACAATATCATAATGAAATGAGTTATTACTATTTCCGACACCTTTCTTTTTACCAAAATATCCAGAATTATTTAAGACTATACTGTTTTTTTATGAACAGGTTAATTGTTTAATAAAGTGATTGCAGTAACTGTTATTAATTAGCATTGCACTTTGTGACCAGCCAACTGTTCACCTTGTGTCGTTTACTTTACGACATCGTAAAAACACGCAAAATACTTCCAAGAGAGAAATTGAGTATTTATGCGCCATTGCGTATGGAACAGTGTGGCGCCGGGTCACAAAAGCAAGCAGATCTTCCTGTGGGCGTCTTAAGGCAGTATTGATACCAAAGAGTAACTTACGTTTGCGGTTTTCATAGAATTTGCCATGCGAAAGTTACTCTTTCGTATGCGCATTGGAGTTCGAGTGATTCAAAAATACGGCTCCTGGTCTATTGCGGCTTGTAAATGATGGTTTAGTCATGTTGAGAGGATGGATGAAAGCAGATTAAGTAAACAGATTTATATGGCGAGTGTGAGTGGGAACGCTGGAAGGGGAAGACCTCGACGAGCGTACCACGACCAAATCTGGGACGTTCTAGGGAAAGTTCAGGTCAGGAGTACCCTAAACCGACGAGAGTGCATGAAAAGATTGATAAATGTAGATGAATCGAAAAAAGTTTGCAAAGACCGTAGTAAGTGGAGGGATGTGATCTCTGCCAGCCCCTCCGGGAAAGAGGCGTGACGTTATGTATATATGTATAAATATACGTATACGTTACAAATTTTACAATTTATCTTAGCATCACTTTCAGAATCGTATAAATAGACCTTTCGAAGGGCACTTTAAGCCGTCGGTCCCGGTCTCTGTCTTCGATAATGATCGTTACTCAAACCACGTCAGAGGCCTAATAGCTGTGCAACTAGGCGGTTTAAAAACTCTGACACCAGGGTTCATTGGGTCGTTTCACTTGAGAATCCACTCGCTAAGAAGAAGATAAGTCACAAGTTGGAGCCACCCGTGCGAAACTCCTAAAATACATCCTTTCATCCTCTTTTAGTATAAATAACTAGTATAAAGTATTAAAGAGTGTCTGTTCGTAGTCCACGGCGCGTGTACGGATAAATAATTAATTATTATTATTACGTAGAGCATGTGCCCATTAAATAATCAGGTGGTTGTGTTTGCCAACATCTGGTTTGCTGTGCTGCGTTAGATAACAACATTTATAGCATCCTCAGCTCAGTCCTCACTCCTCATATAGCTAGACTCGAGTCACATTCTACAGCTAGATTAAACCTATATTTTCAAAAAAAATAGGAGGATAGCTGTAAAAGATGCAATTTGAATACATTTCAGGGAATACTCATGATTTTTTTAAAACTATTAGTAAGAATTATTGTCACCATAGATGAACGGATGTGAGGCCTTAAAGTGGTTAGTTAAAAAGAGAGGTCCGAACTGTCATGTGACGTCATAAGACAGGAGCGCCATACTAATTCCATATAAATTGTCGTTTCGAAGAGAGAGATAGATAGTTTATCTTTATAATGGTATATCTCGGTGATTTTTTCATCAATTTTATTTCTGTTTTCACTGTTCTTTTCATAATTTAAGATGTTTTTAGACAATAGGTTCAGGAACTGAAAATATGTTATATGCACGTTCTCTAATGCTTTCCTTCTGAATGGCAACTGTCGCAGCGCGGCTACCATCCTGAATTTTACACGGTAGTCCTGTCACTTTTAATTTTTTAAGCCGTATAAAAAGATGACAACTAAAATTAAAAGGATATATACCAAAACTAAAAAGAAAAGAAGTTTTTCTTTTTAATATTAAGCTGAAAATAACCAACCTATATTTTATTTCAAAACAGTTCAGCTGTATTTTCGGAGTCTACTTTAAAGGAAAAATGATTGCTTTAGCTGAAGTGGCATAATTTAAGAGCCCTTTATAAATTCTTAATTCTTTATTGTACACACAGATATTCTTAAAATTAACTTAATCTAGATACATTATGTACAAAGGCGAGCTTAACTCAAAATATTTGAGTTGTCTTCCAGCTTACCGTGTGAGAGGAAAAAATATATATAGATATATATATTTTATATGATTAAAATGACAAATTGTTCACATAAATCTTAGGTACGTTCTAAGCATCTTTCAGAAAGAGGCGTTCTTTTGCTATTGTATGTGGATGCGTATGTATGAACCTGTATCGTGATTGCTAATTAAGAATAACATTTTTCGTCACATCCTTACAAAGGTACATGGGGAAAATGCAAATTAGATGTCTACTCTTTTATAACTTATCTGCGCCAATATATGGGATGAATCAAAACAAAATGCTAAGTGTGTCTATTAATAAATGATCATTAAAAACAGAGTACAGTCAACTTATAATTGATTATTTTTTGCGTTAGGTCTGCACTTGTCTCTAATCTAGGCCAGAGGTGACCGAAACAAAGTCTACTGAACTAACTCACCCAGAATCCTTCATTAAAGCCACTGGAATTCCCATGTACTGACGAAAGACAGTAAAAAGATAAGTAAACGTGAATAGGTAAGTAAGCTTTTTGTCACCCTAAACTCCTATTCTTAGAAGTACTCAAAAGTAATTCGAGACACAACAAAATGGGACATTCTGGGAAAGATTTTTTAAAGAAATAGACTTCATGCTTGCTTGCCTGGGAGCAAGAGAAAACATAGAATGTGTTAAATAACTCCCAAAACTTTGTCAGTCGTGGGTCGTGGCGGAACAACCTTTTGTTTAGGTTGTTTACGCTCTCCCTACCCCATTAGGGATAAAGGCCTAATTATATGTATGTATAAAAATATTAGAACTTCATTTACGTGTAGGCATACTGAAAATTTGTACCAAGTCAACATAATATTACTTTGTATAACTAGTGTGTTCGGTGACTATTACAAGCTATTATCATTATCACCTATGTGCAGTTAATAGTTCAAGTTTACTGTGATAAAGCACTTAAAGCACTAGGAAACATGAACCAAACACTTCCTATTGAAAAGCGCAATGTATGTCGAGAGCGGAAGCTTGATAGTTCAGGGTCTGCCCACACGTGCGATTTGTCGCAAATATAATCGCAGAAGTATTTTGAATTTTCGTACATACTAATCTAATCATGCCTTTATCCCTAATGGGGTAGGCAGAGCGTAAACGACCTAAATACAGGTCGTCTGACAAAGTTTTGACTGTTATTTAAGATAGATTTGTAGGTATATTGCTGTAAAATCACTCTACGACGTTAGCTGTATACAAATATGTTCAAACAATTCTTAACACTATAAATAATAAGCAGTATGCGGTAGGATTACTTCTCGATATGAGTAAGGCCTATGATCGTGTTTGTTATTCAACGCTTTTAGACAAACTTTATAAAACTGGGATAAGAGGAATAGCTCATAATTGGTTTAAGTCATATCTTCAAAATCGTTTTCAATATGTAGAGATTAATTACACTAACTTTGACACTAATAAAATAGAATACATAAGATCTGACAGGCTTCCTGTAAATGGTTCTATCCCGCAGGGAAGTGTTTTAGGGTGTTTATTATTTTTAGTATATATAAACGATTTCCTTGGTTTTTAAATAATCACTCCGTCCTTTTTGCAGATGATATATCGGTACTAGTCCCCTGTTCAAATTCAAATGAGTTACATAATCAATTACATTCAACACTTAGTACAATAGAAAACTGGCTAGAATGTCATAACCTCCTCCTAAATCTAAATAAAACGAAATTAATTCAATTCAAGCCCCGACAAAAAGCTGCCTTGCCAATAACTTACCTTTATAATAACACACCAATAGAAACCGTAGACTCAGCTACTTTGTTAGGAATTACTTTGGATTCAAATATAGATTGGAAAAAACACATAGATAAACTTTCAAACAAACTTTCTTCTTTTACATACGCTCTTAGGCATTTAAAACGTGTGACAGATCTTAAAACAGCTCTTACAGCATATTATGCATACGCCCATTCCAGATTATCCTACGGCGTAATTTTGTGGGGTAACTGTACTGATGCAGAGGAAATCTTTATACTGCAAAAGAAATGTATCAGGATACTCACTAATATTGATCAAATGCAATCTTGTAAACCTTTTTTCATTGAACATAAAATATTAACACTTACTTCTATATATATACTTGAATCATGTAAATTCATCAGAAATCACCCAAAATTGTACAGTCCAATGACAGGAATCAAACGAAACAACCGAAACCATAATAAACTACAAGTTCCATTTTCTAAATTAAAGTTAGTTACTTCCGGGCCACATATTATGCTAATAAAAATTTATAATCATATTCCCAATCACATAAAAAATATATAAAAAACATCATTATTCATTAAACATCTGAAGTCCTATCTAATTAATAAATGCTATTATAATATTACAGAATTCTTTAAAGATAGTAATTAATTTAAAAGTGGAAAAAACTAACACTGCTACTCTCATGCTGGTGTTAAATAGTTTAAATAAAACTGATTCAATTAGATTTATTAGTTTAAGTTTTATATTTTTTAAGTTACTTTGAATTGTTATCGTATCTAACTAAGCTCTCTCTCTAAATTGCTGTGCCCTTGCAGGGCGTCACATGAGACTAAAACTGTTATTTATGTATCTTTAAGGTATATTTTTAAGATCTTTTGTGTTGTGACTTGCAATAAACATTTGAATTTGAATTTGAATTTAGTGACAGGATGTCAGCCCTACGCCTAAATTACAATATACTGAAACCCTCGGGTCCCTTAGCTGGATTTTACATCATGCCCGGGAGGAAATGCAGGTGACACATTCTGTTTTTCTCTCGCTCCCAGGCCAGCATGGAATTAGAATTGGAAATTTGTTTGAGCTATTAATGGTCATGGATACCTACTCAACTGAATTAATTCATAATTTCCACTACCAGTTATATGTATAAGTGAACCAAACGATGTTGTTTGCAATAATTTGAGATATAATTTCCTTAGATCACATTTAAAATTTATTTAACGGTCAATTTAAAAAGTTTGTTTTTCTATGCTGATATATTTTTTACTATTAATTGAGAGTTTGCAAATATGACCTTCTTCTTCTTAACTTGTAGGGATGTAGAAAGATAAATCGAGGCTTTTGCCCAGTAATGGGACGACTAGGGATATGGAAAGAATATCTTCGAAACTTTGTTTGATGTGGTGAAAGTGATAGGTACAATTAAAATCTCTCCAGTATATGGGGTAAGAAGAACATCAATGGCTTTAATAAACCGAAGTTTGCCATATCAAGACAAATTTTGAGAAATATTTCTTATAGTACAAATAGTTTTTTTTTTATAGTACAAATCGCACGTCTGCTCAGACTAGCTGTCAGACGAGTCGCAAATAGTCCGCGAGCGGCACGAGCGGCGTGTCACTACGTCCGGTTAAACAACATTGACATTGGAAGTGGTACAGTCGTGACAAAATGTATACAACTGTCACTGATCTTTTGTACAAGACGAATAGGCACTTAAAAGAGTGTTTGGAGCTGGCTAACTTGATCAATAGCGACCTTAAAGTGATATCTCCTTTCGCAGTAGCATCACAGGTTTTCTGGTTAAATCCTTTCTATCGGAATGTCAATGAGTTCATTAAGTCTACATACATACATATAATCACGCTTTTATCCCAAATGTGGTAGGCGGAGCGTAAACGACCTAAACAAAGGTCCTTCCGCCACGTATGACAAAGTTTTGAGAGTAATTTAGGATAGATTTGTAGGTCACCTAATCGCCTAAATTACAATATACGTAAACCCTCGGATCCCTTAGCTGGTTTTTGCTGCATGCCCGGAAGGAAATGCAGCTGGCACACTCTATATTTTTCTCTCGTTCCCAGTCCAGCATGGAAGAAAATAATATTTTAAAAAATAATGTATATTTATTTATTTCAATATTTTTTATTCCCTTATTTATGTAATTATTTGGGAGAAAGTATATACATACATACATACATAAAATCACGCCTTTATCCCTTACGGGGTAGGCAGAGCGTAAAACGCCTCCTAAAAGGCGCTTTCGCCACGTCTGACATAAATTGGGGGCAATTTTAGATTGTAATGTGTATTGCTGTAGTGACAGGTTGTCAGCCCATCGCCTAAATTACAATACACTGTAACCCTCGAATCCCTTTTGCTGACTTATACAGCATGCCCGGGAGGAAGGGCAACTGGAACATTCTATGTTTTTCTTTCTCTCCCAGTCCAGTATGGAAGTTAAAACAGTTTGAAAGTATATAACATTCAAGTAGGTACGTTGTTACAAACTTTTAACCACATCTGTCAAAAAATGCATTTTACATTATAAGTATGACCGCGGCAAGACAAGCAGCTGGTATATTCTTTGTTTTTTTTTTAATTCCAGCATGACACATAATATCACTACATAATATAAAACAAAGTCGCTTTCTCTGTCCCTATATCCCTATGTATGCATAAATCTTTAAAACTACGCAACGGATTTTGATGCGGTTCCTTTTAATGGATAGAGTGATTCAATAGGAAGGTTTATATGTATAATACATGCATAATATAGTTGAGAAACACTGATAATTTCCGAGCGAAGCCGGGGCGGGTCGCTAGTCATCATCTCCCTATGATGACTAGCGACCCGCCCCGGCTTCGCTCAAAAAATGCTTAGCTGTTCGGTTTTTAAGCCTCTTTCTATTCCTTGAGGGATTTAAGATTTGAAATTCTTGGATATTAAATTCTTACGACGGTCTTATTTTGTCCAAACCGGAAGATACGCGAACACAACTTAATCTAATACACAAGATTTATTACAAACACAACCTTTGTTTTGCCATAAAAAGCCTAATTTAATTATCTTAATTCATTTATTTATTATCTATCCAACAAGTAGGAAACAGAACCCAGATCCATTTTTTGCAAATGAATGAATTATTCACAATTTAGAAAAAAAACGGTTTTTGTTTGATTTTTGACGTTATAGTGTGAACAATACCCATTTTAGTTTACAAGGCGAAGGTGACTGCCTTGTATGGTGTATGGAACCTACGCATAAACAAGTTATTTTGAAATGTGATACAGATATTACTTGTATGGAAGGCAAATGATTCTTGATTAACTGGTTATTTGCAGGAAGCTTTCGATTTAACGTTCATTATATGTAAAAAATCGGAAACTTCCTCTAAATACAAATGAACTTCCACTAAGTAAGAATAATGTATTTTTTGTTCTATTAGCATCAGAACATAACAGTGAAGAACAATAAATAATCACGCCTTTATCCCTAATGGGGTAGGCAGGCAGAGCGGAACGACCTTTGTTTAGGTCGTTTAGCCAGGTATGACAAAGTTTTGAGGGTTATTTAAAATAGATTTGTAGGTATTGTAGTGACAGGTTGTCAGGCCATCGCCTAAATTGCAAAATACTGAAATCGGATCCCTTAGCTGGTTACAGCATGCCCGGGAGAAAATGCACATTCTATGTTATTTTTCATGGTCCCAGTCTAGGTTAGAAAGATTCCCAGTCTAGCATGGAAGATAGTTCTGTCGCATATACAGCTCAGCAATGCAAAATCATCAAAATCATTTAACACCCTCTGACCGGAGTCCGGCGTCAAACAGCTTGCTGTGTTCCGTCGGTGCGTGAGATTGCCAGTGCCATAACAGGCATCTTCTGGGTGAGCTCGCTCCATCGTCGACTCTGTCACGGTCATCCCTGACCTAGTGTCTAGAGTCAAGAGCAAACGCATTACTAATAAAATAAAAAAAACATACTCAAAAATTAAAAACAATATTGATACAAGAACACAAATTGAGTTATAAGAGAGGTTATCGTCCTGATGCAAAAATATAATTTAAACTACTTATTATGGTAATACTCATCCAGAAGTGTCTTAATATTATAAAGATAACACAATAGCCCATTATAACATGTGTTTTCCATACAAATTATGAATAAAGAGGCGATTTAACCGTATTAACTCTATTTAGTACACCTATTAGCGCTACGTACAAAAAAAACGCGATGTTTTGAAAAATTCCAATTCGTTTGATTATTTCATATCCGTGAGAATAAAACTATTATGAAGGATATTATGTGAATCTCTGTTATCCGTTCAAGGTTTCAGATAAATATATGTTTGTGGTATTTTTGCGGGCTTTTCCTTCTCTTATGCGTATGTACAGATTAATTATTAATATTATTATGTAAAGAACTGGTTATTACTGGTTAAGTTAGTTAAAAAATATGACCCGTGTAACCTTTTTTATTGTAGAGGAAACTTTATTTACATTAGCAAATCATCAACATAATTATATTAACCTCTAGATAATGAATATGGCTACTTTATATAATAAAATAAATAAGCTGATGTCTAATTGATTTATTGGTTGAAATAGATTAATAATTTACTATAATCCTCCACTTCATTTATATACGCATTTTTTTTTTATTTTTTTTTTATAGGCACCTTTTACGTTACTAGCTATGGCACGTAATTAAATTAACATCCTGTATATAGGATCTATACCTACTATTAGTAACAGAAGAAATATTATTATTTTTGACTTATCAATGCAAAATATTATCACAATCTAATAAAAATATAAATAGCCGGTTACATACAGAAATAAACTGAAGAAAGTAAAAGTTCTTCCACTGCAAGGTCGTTGACCCTTCCGTAAGGTTCTCGACACACTGTCTGAGCTACTATTTAATTGAATTAATATATGTAGTTTTAGGAGTTAATTAAAACCTTCACAAAACAGTATTTTTTTATTTCTAAAATATGGAAATGAACAAATAACATTTTTAACCACAGACGACAAGATTTTTGATTTGTTATTTTTCATATTTTAGGACCATTAAGGTCCGATAAGTGGCGCTCTCATCAGTAAAAAAAAATCATAACTCCATAAAACACAATGATTCATATCCGGTCGAAGAGACTCAAGTAATAGTTATAGAAATAATTTAGAACCTTATAAATTAACGATCCTTAGTTCGTTGTAGTAACAGCTAGAAAAATTGCGATAAACGGCCACCAAAGGCAATTTTTCTACCTATTACTACAACGAACTAAGAATTGCTAATTTATAAAGTACTTAATTACTAAACTATTACTTGAGTCTGTTTGACCAGATTTTCGATTCATTGTGTTTTTAATGAGTTATGATTTTGTAACTGATGGGGGCGCCGCAAGTTAGCCTATATCAGGAGACAACGGTTGAAGCTTTGCCTACCCCGTAAAGAAGTACATAACGTGTGATTCTACATTAATGCATGTCTCAGGAAGTAATAAGAAAACAATAAAATCTCCTTTGCAAATATAAATGAAATTATTGCATGATGAAGCATGCTGTAAAAACCAGCTAAGGGATCCGAGGGTTTCAGTATATTGCAATTTAGGCCATGAGCTGACAACCTGTCACTACAGCAATATACCTGCAAATCTATCTTAAATAACCCTCAAAACTTTGTCAGATGTGGCGGAACGACCTTTGTTTAGATCGTTTACGCTCTGCCTGCCCCATTAGAGATAAAGGCGTGATTATATGTATTTATAAATGTAAGTACAAGATCAATCTTGTCAAATACGTATTTCGTAACGTTTTCTCTGCTCAAAGATTTGTTATATATATATAATACATGTCTCAGGAAGTAATAAGAAAACAATAAAGTCTCCTTTGCAAATATAAATGAAATGATTGTTGCAAAATTAAGCGACAAAAATAATTTGTTGAGTTTCCGTGTCGACTCAGCATCGACAATATTATTACGCATTTTAATGCTGATGGTTGGTGATGAGGTATAAGTATCATTAATGGAACTGTTACATGAATTACTCTATGAGAGTAATAGTTACAAATATTCTACTTTATTGTTCCTAACTTATGGATTGCTAAGGCCTGCTATCCACAAATGTCTAAACTGTTTAGATTCGTGAGATTTTAACTGTTAAGTATGTAACTAATAATTTGTCTGATATATCTAATAATTGCTTTAGATTATTACACATCAAATCAAACCTATAAATCAAATCAAAAATAACATACAAGGCGAATAACATTAAATCAAAATTAGATAATAATATACGAAAACTAAGAATTAGCAATTTCTACCATGCTGGACTGGGAGAGATAGAAAAACATAGAATGTTCCAGCTGCCCTTCCTCCCGGGCATGCTGTTGAAGTCAGCGAAAGGGACTCGAGGGTTACAGTGTATTGTAATTTAGGCGATGGGCTGACAACCTGTCACTATAGCTATACACATTACAATCTAAAATTGCCCTAAATTTTTGTCAGACGTGGCGAAAGCGCCTTTTACGAGGAGTTTGACGCTCTGCCTACCCCGTAAGGGATAAAGGCGTGATTTTATGTATGTATGTATGTAAGAATTAGCAATTATACCTATAACGACTAGACTAGTTGTCTTATAGTGAAAATTGGTACCGAATAAATGCTTTTTTGTTCTTTCTTTTATTATTTCTTTCTTTCTAGATTTTACCTATTTTAAAACTTGCATCGAAAACATCCTATTATAATGTCGTTGACGCTCTGCCTACCCTGTAAAAAAATAATACCCTGGAATAAAGGCGTGTATATATATGTACTGCTCAAGTGTCACAGAGTAGCAGATAACTGTATGATACCTAGTATCACCCAGTGAGAACTTCACTAGTGACCTAATAGGATGCAAGTGTGTCAGGGTCGAGCGGTTAGTGACCCGCCACGCAGTCTGCGCCCGCACACCTCCACAGACAGAGTTGTTGACATCTCTTTTAGGGTCAGAAGGACCTTTGCTGGGTTCGTAAAAGAATGCATTTTTTTTTGACAAAAGTGGTCGAATCATTTTGTATGGGAGGTCCAATAAAAAGAAAATGCTTTTTCATACAAATTGTCTGATTTTCTGAAGAATTTCCTGGTGAATGTTGTTCAGTATCGTTGACTGAGCAACCCCTATCAGTTTGCGGGACTCTGTCCCTTACACCCGATATGCACCCGGATGCGTACTCATAAATGAACTAAAAAACCTTTCCCAAGAAACAGGCCGAAAAACGTGAAAAATGAAATGTTTTCTATAAGCAGCTGCATTATTTATCGGAAGGTTTAATTCCATGCTGGACTGGGAGCAAGAGAAAAAACATAGAAAGTGCCAGCTGCATTTCTTCCCGGGCATACTGTAAAAATCAGCTAAGGGATCTGAGGGTTTTAGCATATTGCAATTTAGGCGATAGGCTGACAACCCGTCACTATGGCAATATACCTACAAACCTTGTTAGACTTGGCGGTACGACCTTTCTTTAGGGCATTTACGCTCTGCCTACCCCATTAGGGATAAAGGCGTGACAATATGTATGTACGAGTATGTATGTAGGTTTATTTTTCTCGTATCTATATCCTATATTCCTTGGTTGAAGTTGTTAATTTTTATCTAGTTATTAGATACTAGAATAAATGTAGTAGAAATAACTTTTTTAAAGCTAAAGAAACTCTAAAGCATCGCTGGTAAAAAAAGCCTAAAGGTCTTTTGAGGTCAGGAATATTGCAGAAATGTGAGGTCGAATTTAACATCATGCCAAATAAGTTAGTCATAAAATTGAGTATTACAGGTTGAGTATACTTTATCTTTATTATATTCATGTAAACATCTTGTTACAACGGAAATGGCAATATTGAATTTTGATGTCTGGATTTTGTGGACACTTTGTTAGCCCTAATATTCGTCAGATTTGGCGTAAAAATTAAGTAGGTCATTTATTCGAGTATTAAGTAGGGAGCTACCGCGATTAAAATATTACTATTAATTAGATAGAAAGTTAAACAATTCAAATTCAACTTGCGAATAAATTAAAAAAATACTACATTAAAGTTAAAAATACGATTTAATATAATGATACTCGACAATAAACATATCAATTTGATGATAAAAAGAGTGACCGAAAAATATAATATTTATTCTACATACATACATATAATCAAGCTTTATCCATAATGGGGTAGACAGAGCGTAAACGACCTAATCAAAGGTCGTTTCGCCACGTCTGACAAAAGTTTTCAGTTTTATATAATCGCGCCTCCATCCCTAAAGGGGTAGGCAGAATGTAAAAGACCCTAACAAAGTTCGCTTCGCCACTTCTGACAAAGTTTTGAGGGCAATTCAAAATAGATTTGTAGGTATATTGCTGTGGTGCCAGGTTGTCAGCCCATCGCCTAAATTACAATATACTAAAACCCTCGGATCTCTTACCTGGAAATGCAGCTAGCACATTCCATGTTTTTCTCTCGCTCCCTGGCCAGCATAGAATAAATACCAATTTATTATGTACTTACCAAATACTTAGGTACTTAGTTAAACTATTTTACACAGTGACTGAGTTAATAGTGACCGTTTATGATCCAAGCAGCGATTGTCAACTATTGCAAATCATTGTGAATAACTTGATTTTGAATGACTTTAAATTGTGCAATTTTGTTCCATAATCGCCAAATAGATATTTAATAACGTGGACGAAGCCCACTCGTTGAGAATTTTAACTAAAAAAATATTTGCAAATAAAGGGTCTTAATTTTGAATCTATACCGGGTGTTTTAAATATGTATGTAACATTCTTATTATGACTTTTAAATAATTAAATTATGGATTCATTGGGTCTGCATACTTGGTTTCATTGTATATTCTTTGATGTATATTTAATGATAGACCCAAAATTGATTATTTTCATTAGCTCAGATGAAAAAAAAAACAAATTTGTTATGACAAAATTACTTCCATGCTGGACTGGGTACGAGAGAAAAACAAAGAATGTGCCAGCTGCATTCCCTCCAGGGCATGCTGTAAAAACCAGCTAAGGGACACGAGGGTTTCAGTATATTGTAATTCAGGCGATGGGCTGACAACGTGTCACTACAGCAATATACCAACAAATACATTTTAAATAACCAAAACCAAATCAAAACTTTGTCAGATGTGGCCAAACGACTATTGTTTAGATCGTTTACGCTCTGCCTGCCCCATTAGAGATAAAGGCGCGATTATATGTATGTATAAATATAAGTACAAAATCAACCTTGTCAAATACGTATTTCGTAACGTTTTCTGTGCTCAAAGATATGTTACGTATATAACTCAAACATAAAGGTTAAGTATTTAAATAATGAATCCTTATATATTTGGACCGAGGAATTTTATTTAAACCAAAGATAAAGCTAATCAGCTATTTGTATGAAAAGGACACTGGTTAAAGGTTAGATTTTTGATCGGCATTTTTAAATAATTATAGCCTGGTCTACGAAGTATTTGTTCTGGCTGCACCACCGTAGACAAAATTCTCGAAGACGGCAGTGGCGAAGGGTCCATACAAGCCAATTCCCGTCGGCTTCCCTTTCAAGAACCTCCACCAAATCCGGAGTTACGTCGAAGAAGAAGGAAGGACTTCTCGATTGATGGACAATGAGTGTCTGATAAGATAGACAGAGCTAGGTTAATTATCTATGAAAGTAATATAAAACCTAATTAATAAAATAAATATCTGATCAAAAGAAATGATTTGCATTCTTGACCGTGATGGCTAGACAATTAAATTTTTCACAGATGGTGTATTTCTGTATCCGCTTTAACATTAAATACTAAAGGACCGGGCGGGACCCATATGCTTTTTGGCGAATACTAAAAAATACCTACTTATTTTTGGGCTACGAGGCGTAGTCTATGCAAACATCGTATGGACCCTTAGAAAAAAAAACATTAGAACTTTATAGTTAAAGTTCTAATGTTTTTTTTTGCTTTGGCTTACCCTTGATAAAATTGCAGCCCTCGCCACTGGTAGACGGTCCATACGATGTTTGCATAGACTACGCCTCGTAGTCCAAAAATAAGTAGGTATTTTTTAGTATTCGCCAAAAAGCATATGGGTCCCGCCCGGTCCTTTAGTATGTAATGTTAAAGCGGATACAGAAATACACCATCTGTGAAAAATTTAATTGTCTAGCCATCACGGTCAAGAATGCAAATCATTTCTTTTGATCAGATATTTATTTTATTAATTAGGTTTTATATTACTTTCATAGATAATTAACCTAGTTCTGTCTATCTTATCAGACACTCATTGTCCATCAATCGAGAAGTCCTTCCTTTTCAATCAGTATTCAAATCAGGTTATTCAAAGGGCCAATAGTACCTATATTGTTCATACAGTGCGACACGGTTCTCTATGAACGCCGGCGGGGGCGCTGCACTATAAGGAGAACTGATAGATCAATGTAACTGCCTCCTTGGTCTAGTGGTCTGAGCCATGGGCTCACGATTCGGAGATTCAAGGTTCGATTCCCAAGGGGAAACACAAAGTTGATATTAATTGTCAATTTACCACTTTGTGAATTTTTCCCTAGGATTTTAGGACAATGCAAGGAGTCACCTAATTGTTGGGAAGAAAAAAAGATTCCGTTCTTCGGATGGCACGGAAATCCGCCGATCCCAGTCGCTGTCTTTGATAGTGGTGGTTACACAAACCATGTCTAGAAGCCTGTTAGGTGTGCTACTAGGCGCTCTGAAAAACTAAGAACTCGCTAAGAAGAAGAATGACAAGTCTCAAAATGGCGGCGTTAGTTCCTTTCTTCGCCACATTCATTTAAAGCGTGGTCGTGCTGTATTCATGGAAACAAGTGATCAGATCAGGCATCCTACTTGCTGATCAGCAAAAAAAACCAACGTAATCGGCCATCAAACCACGCGATATTAATTGCTGGTTCCTGAGATAATTTTGCTGTGCAGGCAAAATACGTATTGTCTTATAAAGGGTCCTTCGATTTTAGATGACTGTTCTGTAAATATCAATACTGGGTGTCAAAGTAAATAGATAATATTTAGACGGAAAGTTTAGTTTACTTTACACGTTTCTTATATGCTTTAACTGCACTCTACACTAGTACCAAAAAAATACCAGGTTTTAGGGACAGCGTCCCGCAAACTAATATGGGTTGCTCAGTCAACGAAACTGAACCTTTTTCACCAGGAAATTCTTTCAGGAGATGAAAAAAAAATACTTCCCATACAAAATTACCACCTCGCTCAAACAATTTGTATGGTCAATTTTCTTTTTCATTTCCTGAAAACCTAGGTTAGGTTAGGTTCCGTTGACTGAGCTCCCCTATCAGTTTGCGGGACGCTGTCCCTTACACCCTGAATAGTGAAGGTACTAGTTGCATATGATTTGGAATGAAGGGGACACTGCGACCTGTAAAGATCTATTGTAGCTATAAATCTAGGCAACAGTTACTGCTATTCCCGGGCATACTGTAAAAAAAACAGTATAGGACTACACCAATACACAGTCCAATTTTGTGGTCATATCATAATTTTCTTGCCCTTGTCCCATTTATTTGGGTCGTTGCTGTATGCTTGAATCATCCATTCATCTGTGTCAGCCTTCAATTCAACATTCACACCCGTTCTAGCTATATCATCTTTCACATAGTCCATCCACATCCAACACTCTTCATCCATCCACATCTCAGCTAATCACATCAAGAAAAAAAAAGTATGACTTAAACACATATATATAATCACAACTTTATCCCTAATGGGGTAGGCAGGGCGTAAACGACCTAAACAAAGGGCGTTCCGCCACGTCTGACAAATATTTGTAGATGTTGCTGTAGTGACAGGTTGTCAGTCAATCACCTGAATTACAATATACGGAAAACCTCGGATCCCTTAGCTGGTTTTTACAGCATGCCCGGGAGGAAATGCAGCTGGCACATTCTATGTTTTTCTCTGACTCCCAGGCCTGCATGGAAGAATAGTATGACTTCATATTGTTAAACTCACTATACAGACAGGAAAATTGTGTAGTAGGAGAATTAATTTAGTAAATTACCCTATAGTACTTAGTTTATTACAATGAAACCTAATTTCGCATGCCTGCCTAACTGCAATTAAATATTGTCTAATTTATAGGTTTCTCTATTATGGCGAAACCTTTATGCATGAGAACATTTTGAAGTGTTGTGTAAAATATTAAATTACCTAGATGTATTTATGAATTTTATGATATCTATCTGCGTTTTGAAAGTTTGAACAATTAAGATATAGTGACGCAAGTTCCATACTTCCCCAAGCTATTGCTTTTAATCTATTGTTTAGTGTAGTTAAATACATATACATACATACTTTTTAGATTTTATACTTGTATACGTATATACACGAGTACTAACAGAAATTCAATGAAAAACATGCTTTTTTCATTAGATCAATATTCGGACGGTTTATTATTTTAAATTTTGAACAATTAAAATTTTGTGACGTAAATTCCATACTTCCACAAGCAATTGCTTTTTATCTATTGTTTAGTGTAGTTAAATACATACATATGACATTTTATATTATTTGATCAACTGTTCAACATTCAAATATTCTTTTCTGCTATTCCGGAATGTTAAGCTGTATAGAAACAGATGGAATATTTAATTTATTTCTACGAGTAATTTTGAAATTGTCACGTCTAACATCTGACACTCTTACAACTACATACATACATACAAACATGTATTCACGCCTTTATCCCTAACAGGGTAGGCAGAGCATAAACGTGCTGAACAAAGTTCGTTCCGCCACGTCTGACAAAGTTTTGAGGGTTATTTAAGATAGATTTGTAGATATATTGCTGTAGTGACAGGTTGTCAGCCCATCGCCGAAATTACAATATACTGAAACCCTCGGATCCCTTAGCTGTTTTTTGCAGCATGAGCGGGAGGACATGCAGCTGGCACATTTTATGTTTTCCTCTCGCTCCCAGGCCAGTATGGAAGAAACCACAACATACCGAAAAAAAATATGGTGTCGAGTCCATCGTTTGTTTATTTTACTAAAAGTTGTCAATTTGTTTGTTACAGACGCGCGTCGATGATGTCGCCCCGTCAACTCATGCGCAACTCCAACATGACGCAGAAGTGGCAGCGGCGGGAAATCTCCAACTTCGAGTACCTCATGTTCCTCAACACTATTGCAGGTGAGGGTTCCTAGATAGACTGTCCACAACGGGAAACTTTAGGGTCTTCTTCTGCTTTCGTGTCGGCAAGAACACAGACTAAAACTTACTTGTCCAGAAAGCGGCTACCGTGGTAGCCCTCTTGTAACTGTCGAGCAAGACCTCACGCGATCAGGTAGTCTTCTTCTTAGCAGAGAATCGAACGACCCGATGAACCCTGGTGAACAAACCGCCTAGTATTGGGCCTCTGATGAGTAACGACCACTATCAAATACAGCGACCGGGACCGACGGCCTAACGTGCCTTCCATTTATTTACTCGATGCCTTCCGAAGCACGGAAACCTTTTTTCTTTGCTGACAATTAGTTGATTTAGCCTGCAATGTCCTGACTAGAGAAAACCTCACAAAGTGATAAATTGGCAAATATCAACTTTGTGTTCACGCCCTGGGAAGCGAACCCAGGACCTCCGGATCGTAAGCCCATGGCTTGACCACTAGACCACGGAGGCAGTTTTAGCAGGTGGTCGAGGACGTGGGATAATTAGTGAGGTGTGCCATTGCCATGGTCCACGTTTACAGCTGGCTTCTGCGCTACTTGAGTACCACAGCGCGCATAGGATATTCTTCTGCCAACTTCAGGGTGCCAAGCTTCCTAGTAGATAAGTCTGGCTGAACTATTCTATAGAAATGCTGCTTAGCAATAAGGCCGCCTATTTGTACTACTATTTGTTTAAATTAATAATTAATATTTCTTCCATACTGGACTGGGAGAGAAAGAAAAACATAGAATGTTCCAGTTGCCCTTCCTCCCGGGCATGCTGTAAAAGTCAGCAAAAGGGATTCGAGGGTTACAGTGTATTGTAATTTAGGCCATGGGCTGACAACCTGTCACTACAGCAATACACATAATATACGATAATAATTACAATCTAAAATTGCCCTCAATTTATGTCGACGTGGCGAAAGCGCCTTTTAGGAGGCGTTTTACGCTCTGCCTACCCCGTAAGGGATAAAGGCGTGATTTTATGTATGTATGTATTTGTTTAAAAAAAAACGTGTCTTTTCTGTGCAATTAAGGATATTCTTATCTTATCTTAACTATCCCATATAATCGGTGGAAGGTTTCGCGCGGGTAAGAAAGGCGCAGTGGTCTACTGACTACCTTTGCAGGGATTACTAAACGTATTAGATATTATACAGGAAAAGATTTACAGCCTGTACTCTGACCTACAATTTAATATGAAAAAAACAATAATACCGCGATAAGCAGCTGCCTAATATTATTACGAAATTAGGTTTTATAGTGATAGAATGATATAGCACGCAGAAGACAGCTATACAATACACCTGCCTGCTATCAAATAAGTTTACACCCATCAAATCCCAGTCAAATAAAAATACTTTTTATATTGATAGACTTTTCTTTTTAAGTATTTTTTTGAAAACTTCTACTATTTGAAAATATTTTTCAAGAGGTCCCTTCCATTTATTTACTCGATGCCTTCCGAAGCACGGAATTTCTTTTCTTGCCGTCATTGTCTTGACCAAACTTTGTGTTCCTCCCGCGGGAACCGATCCCACATCCTACGCATCCCATGATCCCGGGAGCCCCTGACAGACTACTAGACCAGGGAGTCAGTCGTGACGAAGTGCTTTGTTGTGTGTACCTAGGTTTCGCTAAACTCTTTCACTCGGTCAGTTATCGTATAACTGGTGCTAATGGTCACCACTAACCACAAGATATTGCAAGTAACGTTGCCCCATAAACAGTTATAACGTTATATCATGTCGGTTACTAGCTAACTTGCCACGCAGCCCGCCATTTCCTAGATATATAAGCAATCTGGCCTCAATTCTGTCATGCTGGCCTGAGAGCGAGAGAAAAACGTAGAATGTACCAGCTGCATTTTCTCGCGGGCATGCTGTAAAAAAAGCTAAGGGATACGAGGGTTTCAGTATACTGTAAGTTAGACGATGGGCTGACAACCTGTCACTACAGCAATATACCTACAAATCTATCTTAAATAATCCTCAAAACATTGTCAGACGTGGCGGAACGACCTTTGTTTATGTCGTTTATGCTCTGCCTACCCCATTAGGGATAAAGGCGTGATTATATGTATGTATGTGCAATATATGTCTACTGTATCATTTACACCAATTATTTCTATATGTTACATTCGTGGCTCATACGGGGTGTAAGGGACAGCATCCCGCAAACTGATAGGGATTGCTCAGTCAACGAAGCTGAACAACTATCAAAAGGTCTTTTTTTTCAGGAAGTGAAAAGGAGGTGGTAATTTCGTATGGGTAGGTCAATTGTTTATTAAATCTCCTGAAAGAATTTCCCTGTGGAAGTTGTTCAGTTTCGTTGACTGAGCAACCCCTATCAGTATGCGGGACGCTGTCCCTTACACCCGGTATATTTACGTCACCAGAGTTTCTGTGGGAGTTGAAAATACAGTGGTCGCTGGTAGCAACAAGCATTGCAGTCGGAGCTCTATTTCATTGAGCCATCTTATCAATGTGGATTATTGCAACTCCAGTATTGACGACTTCCTTGTCTGACATACATACAATAAATAATTTGCCTCTCAATTTAAGTCTCACTTCCGTATGTCAGCTGGAAGAAATTTCTTAGTAGAAATAAACTGTACCTGTTGTGTGGTTATTCCTTGTGTATTGGCTTTCTCATGTTACTTGTGTACAATAAACAGTAAATAAATAAATACATATAACCACGCCTTTGGTGTAGGCAGAGCGTAAACGACCTAAACAAAGATCGTTCTGTTACGTCTGACAAAGTTTTGAGGGCTATTTAAGATAGATTTGTAGGTATATTGCTGTAGTAACAGGTTGTTAGCCCATATACTAACACCCTCGGATCCCGTAGCTGGTTTTTACTGCATGCTCGGGAGGATACAGCTGGCACATTCTATGTCTTTCTCTCACTCCCAGTGTAGCATGGAAGTACACAGATTGTGTCACAGATTGCATACCAGTTATGATAATTTGTCCATTGTGGTAATCGGAAAATCATCATCGGAGTGTAATCTATTGTAGTTGTTCTATACGTCTATGTCTCTCGTGGATACTCATTAAAAAACTATATATGGAACTTTTATTTATTTCTGGGTATTTAGAGCATCAGCGGCTTTCTACTTCTTCTGTCTTCAACGACGAACCCAGGCGTCAGAGTTTTTAAACCGCCTAATAGCACAGTTAATAGGCCTCTACCATGGTTTGTGTAACGACCACTATAAATGACAGCGACAGTGACTGACAGCCGCACGTGCCCTCCGAAGCACGGAATATTTTTTCTTTTAGACAATCAGGTGATTCGATCAGCCTGCATTTGTCTAACCAAACTGGGTAAATTCTCACAAAGTGATAAATTGGCAAATATCAATTGTGTGTTTCTCCCTGAACCCAGAACCTCCATATTGTGAGCCCATGCCTCTAACCACTAGACCACGGAGGCAGTTACCGGCCTAAATACATAATACGGGCTTTATCGCTAATTCAAGTTTTGAGGGACGCTTTCGGTCACTAATCTTCTGCCATGTTATAACCAGAACTCTTTATTCGTTTGGATATATTATTCTTTAGTTAGGACGACCAGAACCGCTGGCTAGTCTAGTATAGTACTAGTCTATTTTAAGTATTTCTTTCTGACATGCAAGGTTGTCTGGAAGAAATCGCTTAAAATGGTAAAGCATTTAGTTTTTAAGTTTCTTTCATTGTATATTTGTTTAATGCCCAATAAAGAGTTCATCTATCTATCTATGGTTAAATTTGAAAGCCATTTTGAAAAATTTAATAATCTTACGAGAGGAAAGACAATATATTTTATTGATAATTATTTTCTCATAATGGCAACCAATTAAATCAAGCAATCATTACATAATATCCCGTAAAAAGGTAATTTTCGTGAACAAGTACGAAAATGTCCGTCATATCCGATTGGTCTAATTTGAAGTCAATTTCCATAGTTTGGTTAAGTAGGAATTCCTCATTTAGTCTGCTTATTGTGTACCTCAGAGGCGTGGTGGCTGGACCCTTGTACTATCAATCCGAAGGTAGTAGGTTCGCACCCTACTAATAAGACACGCCAAACGTCAGACTTTGTAAGATTGTTCTCAGTTTGATTAGGAAAATGCAGACCAAATCAAAACATTGTCAGACATAGATAATTCGATGCTATGGAGGGCACGTCAAACTTCTCCCTGATCTTGTCTTACAAATCCAGTCAGCAGCCTATTTGAAAACTCTGATACCAGGGCCTATCGGGTCGTTTATCGTTTGTCGAACCTACGACCCACAGACTGAGCGATTGCAGCAGTTATTAACGCGTCATTCGGAATTACGTGACTTGGTATTGTTAAGATCCTGTTTGTAGAAATTATCGGTAAAGGTGAATACACACTTAGCCGTGGAAATGCCGCTTTTGTGATGCGTTTTCAGACATAATATGATAGGATCCTCAATCCATGAAAGTTTGATGATTTAATATTACACACAAAAAGTTACGCCTTTTCCTTGCGGGGTAGGCAGAGCGTAAAACGCCTAGTAAAATGCGTTTTCGCCACGAATAATAAGGGCAATTTTAGATCAGATTGTGTATTGCCATAGTAGTGACAGGTTATCAGTCCACCACCTAAATTACAATACACTGTAACCCTCATATCCCTTCGCGGGATTTTACAGCATACCCGAAAGGAGCTAGCCTAGCTAACACATTCAATGTTTTTCTGTCCCAGTCCATACATACATATAATCACACCTTCATCCCTAATAGGGTGGGCAGAGCGTAAACGACAAAGTTTTGAGGGTTACTTCAGATAGATTTGTAGGTATATTGCTGTAGTGGCAGGTTGTCAGCCCATCGCCTAAATTGTAGTATACAGAAACCATCGGATCCCTTAGCTGGTTTTTACAGCATGCCCGAGAGGAAATGCAGCTGGCAAACACTATGTGTCAAGCATGGAATACGTATATACTTCATAAAGTAGCACGGATAAGTGTGCGTTTACCTTTAGTAGGTTGAACGCGTCGCCTGTAGAGAACTGTAGAGAATCAGTGTTTTGGTCACTGGTTTTGGTCAAGGATTTCTTGGAACTAATAATAATCACGTCTATTTTATCGATGTTACAAACCTTAAATTGATAGAAAGCGAAACAAATTAAAAGCCATGAAGCTGTAAGTGATTTTATCAAATTATTTTAAAATAAATATAGTAGCTCTTTTTTATATGAAAGTGGTATTTTTAAACATGTAGTGAATTTTAGTGTATAAAAATAAAATGCGAAATTAACTATTTAAAAAAAATTATATAATTATAACAATATATTATTAATTTATTTATGATATGAGACATACACTACACATTTTAATTTAAAAAATATTTGACAGACGTAGCAAAAACGCCTTTAAATACGCTACCCCGTAAACGATGAATGTGTGACTTTATGTAATTACGTATGTATTTATTGCTTAGGTAAATAATTCAAATAATCATTTTTATCATAGTTATATTATTTGATAGTTACTTGTACCGGAAAGCAATTTTGCTTTCGGTTCACGGTCGGGTAGTCATTCGGCCGAAATGGCTTTTGGCAAATGTACAAGTTTTCAGTTAGATATAAATATGTTTAGCACGTTTCAACTCACGTGTTCGCAAAAGCAGCTGGTTCGTAAAATCGCATAAGTACGACTGAAATATTTGGAATTTTATCCGTATTGTTACGAGCAAACAAATCCAGTTGTTGTCATTTCAAAAAAGTAAGCATACTAAGGCCCGTGTTAATAAACCACACTTGAGACTGACAGCTAGTTTGAGTTCGTATCAGAAATGTCATTTCAGTGCTCTCAATCTTAAGATTGCTTTATAAATACGAGCCTTAGATTGTTATTTCTTATTAATATTTAATCTTTACCCCTTATATATAATTACCGGTTATTAAGAGTGCAACAAATAGTAATCTGCCTCTCATGTAAAGTCTTTCTTCTGTAGATCAAATGGAAGAAATTATATGTAGAAATAGCGTACCTATTTGATTTAATTCCTTGTGTATTGTGTACAGTTTCATGATAATGCAGGTAGAGGGTTAGTTGGACCTCCTTTTACATTATGTCTCATAAATATGAACATTCTTCCATGCTGGACTGGGAGCGAGAGAAAAACATAGAATGTGCCAGCTGCATTTCCGCCCCGGCATGCTGTAAAAACCAACTAAGGGATACGAGGGTTTCTGTATATTTTGAATTTTAGGCGATGGGCTGACAACCTGTCACTACAGCATTATATCTACAAATCTTTCTTAAATATAACCTTTGATTGGGTCGTTCACGCTCTGCCTATCCTATTAGGGATAAAGGCGTGATTATATGTATGTATGTAATATGAACAAGTATTCCGGACTGCCCCTACCTATTAGAAATTAACATACTTTATCCCTAATTGGGTAGGCAGAGCGTGAACGACCTAAACAAAGGTCCTACCGCCACGTCTGACGAAGTTTTAAGGGTTATTTAAGATAGAATTGTACGTAGGTATATTGCTGCAGTGACAGGTTGTCAGCCTAAATTGCAATATCCAGAAACCGAAGGATCGCTTAGCTGGTTTTTACAGCATGCCCGGGAGGAAATGCAGCTGTCACTTTCTATGTTTTTCTCTCGCTCTCAGACCAGCATGGAATAAATTATTAATGTTAATATATTAGAATTTGAAGTAAATATTATTTCATTATATACCTACGTTTGTACATAACTGCCTTTTAATCGATGAACTGTATGTACTGATGGGTGTTATTTGAACTATTGTATAACGTGTGAGCTTGTACGTCATCATAATTATTGTATACATACATACATACATACATATAATCACGCATTTATCCCTAATGGGGTAGGCAGAGCGCATACGACCCAACAAAAGTCGGTTCCGCCACGTCTAACAAAGTTTTGAGGGTTATTTATGATAGATTTGTAAGTATATTGCTGTAGTGACAGGTTGTCAGCCCATCGTCTAAATTACAATATACTGGTACCCTCGGATCCCTTAGCTGGTTTTTAGAGCATGCCCGGGAGGAAATGCAGCTGGCATATTCTATGTTTTTCTCTCGCTTCCAGTCCAGCATGGAAATAAATTATTGTATATTTGTTACTAATAACGTATTTGTTAATATTCGCAAATGGAAAAAAAAATGGAATATCAAATATTTAATATTTGTTTTTATATTAGCGGATTTAATATTTATCATCAGGTGACCAAGTATATGATAGTAATACCTAATATACCTATCAAATGTGATCTAGCTTTTTGGTCCACTTTTACTTTCGTCTATTAACATACATAAATACACATAATCACGCCTTTATCTCTAATGGGGTAGGCAGAGCGCAAACAACCTAAACAAAGGCCGTTCCGCCACGTCTGACAAAGTTTTGAGGGTTATTTAAGATAACTTGTAGGTACATTGCTGTAGTGACAGGTTGTCAGTCCATCGCCTAAATTACAATATACTGAAACCCTCGGATCTCTTAGCTGGTTTTTACAGCATGCCCGAGAGGCAAACCAGCTGGCAAATTCTATGTTTTTCTCTCGCTCCCAGGCCTGCATGGAAGTAATTCGTCTATTGACACATCAAAAATTGACCATCCAATTATTTTCTAATTAGAGCAGTACAGAACATACCTTTTAAAAACCTCCATAGCCCTCCTGGTCATTTCAGCCGTTACACCCGGCCAGAGTAAAAACACAGCACTGCACCATAGCGAACTATACAACGAAACACTTTTTCACTCCGACGTGTTATACTGTGCAATTTTGTTTTCGCGCGCGCGAATTCGCTCCACTCTCACTTTTTCGGTCTAGTATTACTATTGTTATATTTTTTGTTGTTGTTTATTTGTTAATTGTTTTTTGTTGTTGTTTCGCGAGGCGTGTGCGAAAGTTGGCTAGCCACTGACGAATGGTGATTATGATTGGAATAGGCCGCGGGAAAGTACATTCTTACAGAGCTAAGATGAGACTTAGAGGAGGGCGGCTAGAGATTATTATTAGAGACGTGACGCGTCGTTTTCAGACGTTCTCTGGATCGTCGACCGATGATGATTTTTGGTAATTAGTTGAGTCTTTCTTTCATGCTGGACTGGGAGCGAGAGAAAAACAAAGAATGTGCCAGCTGCATATCCTCCCGGGCATGCTGTATAAACCAGATAAGGGATACGAGGGTTTTATTATATTGTAATTTAGGCGATGGGCTGACAACCTGTCACTGCAGCAATACACCTACAAATCTATCTTACATATGTATATCCTTCAAAACTTTGCCAGACGTGGTGGAACGACCGTTGTTTAGGTCGCTCTGCCTACCCCATTAGGGATAAAGGCGTGATTATATGTATGTATGTAGTTAGTTGAGTGGGATTAAAAGTTATTGAAATGTCGTATGTTCACAAAGAACATATAATCAAATTAACTGTGAGCAAATATTTGAAGACGTCTCTTCTTTACTCTAGTCACTAACCGTCAGATAGACCATAATTATGTTTGTTTTCTTATCTATCAAAACTTTTAATATGTCAAGAAAATTATAATAATATGTCACATCATATACACAGCGCTTCTACGTTATTAAACGATTTTAAACGCAACCTTCACTGGGTCAAAAATGACACCACACCATCCTATCAACTGGACACTTCCTCCAATAAGAGTTGACCTCCCCCCCCTCCTCTCCCGAGTGATAACAAAGGCCTAGGTTTAGTAACGCGTGATGACCCCGCTACCAACACGGTCATATGATGCGCTTCTTCTTCTTAGCGAGTGGATTCTCGAGTCGAACGACCCGATGAACCCTGGTGATAGAGTTTTCAAAACCACCTAGTAGCAGAGCTATTAGGCCTCTGACAAGCAAATAAAGAATTATGACATGGTTTGTGTAACGGCCACTATCAAAGACAGCGACCGAGACCGACGGTTTAACATGCCCTCCGAAGAACCAAATCCTTTTTTTGTTTTCGGACAAGCAGTTGATTCAGCCTGCAATATCCTAACCAAACTGGGGTAACCGCATAAAGTGATAAATTGACAAATATCAACTTCGTGTTCCCCCTAGGAATCGCTCTGACCACTAGAACACGGAGGCAGTTATATGATGCCCTGGTATTCAGCAGGAATGATAACAGGGTAGTATACAACGTAGAAGACTTAAAAACACGGTAAATTCATGCTTCTATCTCTAGTGATGGCCTAGGTGTTGCATCGTACGATAACGCGACCCGCCCCACTACCAAAGGTCATATGATGCCCTGGTATTTCGTTCTAGTGATAACAGGGTAAATAAAGCTTAGATAAAAAAAAAAACTTTTTTCTTCCATGTTGGCCTGGGAGCGAGAGAAAAACATAGAATGTGCCAGCTGCATTTCCTCCCGGGCATGCTGTAAAAACCAGCTAAGGGATCCGAGGGTTTCAGTACATTGTAATTTAGGCGATGGGCTGACAACCTGTCACTACAGCAATATACTTACAAATCTATCTTAAATATCCCTCAAAACTTTGTCAAACGTAGCCGAATCAAAATTACGTAAGTATACAGAAAAAAAACATACTTTTTTTCATTTTGACTAAACCAATTGGTTATGTCAATTTCATTAATATTTACTTCTTCGAAAAATATTCATTTCAATAAGAGTCAGATTTTTAACAAGAAACGTTATAGTTCTACTTCTAACAGAATAATTGAATCATTAAATTAAATCGTGGCATATTACTTACCGATATAAAGACTTCACTAGCAAGTAAATCCATCGCACGAGGATCATCTTTGTTTTCTTTATAAATCAAATACGTACTTTCATAAGAACATTAAGAACACAAGTGTCATAAAATATACCTAAGGTGGTATCAGAGCATAGATGGCGCCCTTAATAGTAAATTATTTGTGTATAATAAATTATTTTTGTCGAAAATTCAAACTTTTTAGTATATTGTAATTTAGGCGATGGGCTGACAACCTGTCACTAAGCCATATACCTTCAAATCTATCTTAAATAACCCACAAAGCTTTGTCAGAGGTGGCGAAACGACCTTTGTTTAGGTCGTTTACGCTCTGCCTACCCCATTAGGGATAAAGGCGTCACTGTATGTATGTATGTATGTAAAATTCAAACATTTTCATTATATTTTACGTTTAGCGGAAATGGCAAGGAATTCTCTATTTTTTACCTATAATATCATATTTCAACTAACCATGTAACAACTGAGCTAAAATTACAACTGAGCTAAAAGTGGTAATTTTTAGCACATTTGTAACACAAAGTTTAGATACTAATTATGAATTATAATATTGTGTGTTATAAAATGATTGTATGATAAAATGTTTGTATTTTCGATCGAATAATTTAAAACTGATGGCGCCTCTGTCGCAGTTCTGTTCGCCCCTTAAACTGCCTGAAACTAGTTTACCAATAACTGCTCTATGTACATTTTACCTAACCAGAAATATTTTGATATGTTACATGCGTCACTGCTTTACATTCACGCGGTTTAACTGAGCTAGTTGCTTACATTTACTTGACAAAGTGTTAATACAGTCGGTAAATAATATAGACACATATGACCACACATTTTCTGCTTTAAATAAGTAGGTTTCAGAAAAAAATACAGGTTACTAATTCTGAGATTCATACGTATAGAAAAACAATCCAAATTTAATTATGTCATGAATTTGGACATCAATAAGGCTGGATTGATCATAAATTCATAATTCATAATATATGTCTGTCTCTCGGGGATTTGCAGAACATCAAAGGCCTGAAAAAAACTGGTTGTGCATTTATTACAGGCAATCAGGTGCATCAGTCTGCATTGTCCTCACCAAACTCTGGAAATTAACATATATCAACTTTTGTTTCTCCCGTCGGAATCAAACCTACGACTTTCGAATCAGGAGTCAACGGCTCTAACGACTAGACAACGGAGGCAGTCAGCAGGAAACTTCAATCCTTGAATTTATGGTGTAACTAACTATGGTGTTACATGATCCCATTGATGATGAAAATAATAACGTGGTTACAGATTAATAATAGCTTTTGTATTATTTATAGCATTAATAAGAGCAAAAAGAGAACCATAGAGACGTTCCCGCAATCTAGTTATCATTATATAGATCTACTTTATTTAAATGTTTTGTTAATGTAGGTAGGTCAATGATAAAGTCATTAAAGTTACAGTTTGCCTCAACTGTTCTAGTTGTCCGACCCTTGGGCATTAGATGTAGATGTCTTAGATTCAATTTCGTCGTTACTCAAACCATATCAGAAGCATAACAGCTGTGCTACTAGGCGGTTTGAAAACTCTGACACCAGGGTTCATCAGGTCGTTCGACTCGAGAATCGACTAAGAAGAAGAAGACAGTATTTTTTGTAATGAACTGAAACCTTTTTGCAATGCTCATTTTTTGGCTTTTATATTATAAAAGCCGGGGACTTCTGTATATTTCAATTTAGGCGATGGGCTGACAACCTGTCACCACAGCAATATACCTTTAAATCTATCTTAAATAACCCTCAAAACTTTGTCAGACGTGGCGGAGTGGCCTTTGTTTTGCTCGTTTATGCTCTGTGTGCCCCATTAGGGATAAAGGCGTGATAATATGTATGTATATTATAAAACATCTTCTATGTTTGTTTGATCATTGTCCAGTGGATTTGAGTGTGGAAGTAAAATATCTGGCGATCATCGAAATACTCTACCTTGATGATAACTTTCACAATACAAGTCAAATCTGAGAAAGTTCATGGTCGCGTGTTGACCTGGTCAGCTGTTCAGCAAGCCGTAGTTATACTGAAGGGTATCCGAACCAGGCCCGTATTGAGTTTAACTACCTTTAGTCACAGGCTGCCCGACGCCATTAGATCATTTATGCTCTCAAAAAAGCGAATGTCTTTGTCTTAAGGCACCTGTGCCTGCTTAACTGCCTCCGTGGTCTAGTGGCTAGTGCCATGGACTCCCGATCCGGAGGTCCTGGGTTCGATTCCCAGGGGGGAAACTCAAAAGTTGATATTTAAAAATTTATCACTTCGTGAATATTTCCCCAGTTTGGTTAGGACATTGCAGGCTGAATCACCTGATTGTCGGAGAAAATGCAGCTGCCCCATATTATATTCGGGCGTTGAAGTGTGCAACTCAGTCCGGCCCTGAAGACTATAGACATTTCTTACAACTTTTGCGACACTCTAGCGCCGCCCCATGCAGTAACTACTTACGTTTGACAATTGACCCACAAGCCTATAGCCGTGAAAATTCTGAAACACTATTGTTACACAATTTTCTCAATGATTGGGGGCAAAAACAAAGGGGCATAAAATATTGCGAAATCTACCTAATTGATTCGTCAAATGCGTGAAGTTGTATATATTTTTTTATTGAATTGAAGATTTTGTACCTATACCTACTATTTTTTTAACGTTGCGTTATCGATACCAACTTGTTATGCGGCCCATAACCTGTTTTTGCTTTAAAACTTTAAAGAAAGTCAACCGCAAAACATATGTTTGTAACAAGGTTATCGTCTGCGGTTCCGAAATTTGAACCTCTGTTAAGTGGCGAAGAAAGAGCATTTTATAAGCTGTAAAACACGTTGTTATCGATAACTTAACGTTAAAAATACCCGGCTGAGGGATGAATCCAGGAAATGGGCAGCAGCGGTCACAGAAAACAAAAAAAATACAAAATTCTTTATTTAAGTAAATTACAGTTCACTTACAAACTAAGGGACGGAGTGTCCCAGTAAGCAAACATTTGCCCGTGTTGGGAGGCACCGCTCTTCCTCAACTAATAATATTTAATACTAACTAATAATAATTATAGAAGCACTACTACTTCATTGATACAGCTTGCATATTTCTAAAGAGAAATACCTATCTTTTATATTTTTTCTCATATTTGTGATTAGTTTATCTAGAGTGGTAGCGTGACATTTTGACCCAAAAAAAAATTACTGCACCACAAGCCCTACGAGTACCTTATTATTTTTTTCTTGAAATGGGTTTGCTCTTGACTCTATAGACACAAAAGTCAGGAATGACCGTGACAGAGTCGACGATGGAGCGAGCTCACCCAGAAGATACATGCTATGGCACTGGCAGTCTCACATACTAACGGAATACAGCAAGCTGTTTAGCGCCGGACTCCGGTGAGAGGGTGGTCGTGAGCCAGGTAGCCCCTTGCGGAGCCTACCACCGCTTTGTTAGGATCGTTCAGCCGGAATTATTCACAGGCTAGCCTGTGTTGCCGTTGCCCGGGGTGGACCACTAGGAGGTAGATCCCATCCCAAAACCTTAACTTGCAACCCTAATCAACCTTAACTTTCCTATAATCAACTGACTGACTATTTCTTTGTTCCAGGACGCACCTACAACGATCTGAACCAGTACCCAGTGTTTCCATGGGTGCTGACGAACTACGAGAGCGAAGAGCTGGACCTCAGCCAGCCTTCCAACTACAGGGACTTGTCTAAGGTAAGAACAAGGACAATCCCCCAGAGATTAACAAGCTACCTACGCGATACATACTGTTTTAATGCCAAAGTGCAAATGCTGGACTGGGAGCGAGAGAAAAACATAGAATGTGCCAGCTGCATTTCCTCCCAGCCATGCTGTATAAAAACCAACTAAGGGATCCGGGGTTTCTGTATATTGCAATTTAGGCGATGGCTAACAACCTGTCACTACACCAATATACCTAAAAATCTATCTTAAATAACCCTCAACACTTTGTCAGACGTGGCGAAACTTTGTTTAGTTTGTAGAGTTGTAATAAAGGCGTGATTATATGTATGTATGTGTTTAAGCAACACACAAGTGCACTCTCTATTCCTTCAATCTCTTATTCTGATGGGACTGACTGATCGACTAGAGAGAAATCAGGCACATGATTGACTTCATTCATCGCTCGATCCACTCAGTTCCAAAGTCAGGACAGATTATTCAGAACTCTATGAGATAAAACAACAGTACCGTGGTTTTGACATTGGATATGACAGGTCGTTTTGTACTGAAATTACATTTCCGAGTCTCAAACACGCTGTCACTCTTGACAGCTGATTATAAATACGGGCCTAAGTGTCCGATGTTTTACTGATCCTTATTTTTTTGTACAGCCAATCGGTGCATTGAACCCGTCACGACGAGCGTACTTCGAGGAGCGCTACAATACGTGGGAGCACGAGTCCACGCCGCCCTTCCACTACGGCACGCACTACTCCACCGCCGCCTTCGTGCTCAACTGGCTCGTCAGGATCGTGAGTATCAACACTTTTATTTACGGGAATCTAGGCGCCAGACAGCGCGCCCGCTTGACGCCGCGCCTTGAATTTAGGCGCTCGACGCCGAGCTCTGAATTTAGGCGCCTGACGGCGTGCCTTTCATTTGGGCGCCTGTCGGCGCGCCCTGCGTTTGGGAGCTTGACGCCGCGCCTTGAATTTAGGCGGGCAACGCTGCGCCCTGCATTTGGGTGCCTCAATTTGGCGCCTGACGACGTGCTCTGAAATGATGCTCCTGACAGCGCGGCGTTTAGTCTCGTGACCAGGATATTGCTGATATCAATAACTGGTTTTATCTCTTGGACATCCCAACATCACTATTATTATTACTTTCGCGCCGCTGGACCACGCAAACTATATAGTTTGTACAGTACCACGCTTTAAATGAACGTGAAAAAGAAGGAACTAAGCCACTGAACTAATATATATATAATCTAATTCTCGTTCAAATGAGATCTCGAAACTGGCGAGATCTGTGACTTTTATAAACTCGCGAGATCTCGCCCTGCATTCCCTAAATGCCACAAATATGGCCGTCGACGCCATTTTTGACAGTTCTCTCAACACGCAGCGCCCGCGCCTACGTTCATTGAAAGCCTAGACGCAGTACTGTAAGTCTATTCTCCTCTGTCTGTTAAGATTAAGATTCCCACAATGATTTCCTGCACTTACTAGCTAAACGTATAGTTAGTCTGTCAGTTTGATGTAAACTGTAAACAACTATGGGTTTTCCAGTCTTAATCTCTTAGCTGAATTGAAACGACATTAATATTTACCTATAATCATTACATTGCAAATAGAAGATTATTAATCGATTAATTTGTGTAAGTATTTAGAACAATAAGATTTTCTTCCAAGTATATATACTTATTTTATTATAGAAACTCCTCCGTGTTCATTGATAGCTTTTTTAATGTCTCTTTTGATTAGATTATTTAATAATATCTATACGTACCAAGGAGAGTCTGATATATAACCTAAGAATTTCTTTCCTGGTGAAACATGTTGAGTTTTGTTGACTGAGCAACCCCTATTAGTTTTCGGTACGTGTACCTGGGGTGACATTTTACTGGCATAATTTTTAATTCCTAATTTACTATAGCATAATGACTGTCACATAACTATAATGTCATTATTAAACTATTACATAATTATTTTGGCATACTGTATTGTAAGCATAATCATATGTTATATGCATATGTTGTTCTATATTAACTTGGACTAATTTTCAGTCGCATAACAGTCATTAGGCATACTACGTATTTATTCCAATAATACAGTAGTACAAGTTGGGTGAGTTTTCTCTATAAAACTTAGATCTTAAATCTAATAAATAGGCATTCAATATTTTCAATACTAACTTTAAAAACAACTCGTTCTAAAAAGACTCGGTTGTTACAGCGGTGCGCTGGATAGTCACACTCGCGATTAATTTGGCTACTTCAATAGAAAAATGCGAAACGGGACAGTAGGTTAAGATAAGCTAAGCTGCGAAAATGTTTATTAAATATACAAAAGATTATAAATTGGCTTCATCACAATGATTTTTTGAAATTTGTAGTTAGTTGTTATGATATGGCACTCTATTTGTATGCCCTGAAATACAATGCTTTGTTATCGTTATGCGTTTATAACGTTATGCAAATTCCAGTTGTGCTTAAAAATATTATTCGTAAACAGTTATGTTTTTTTTTATGTTATGCTAAAATATTGTTGGGTGTAAAAGCATTATGCAAATTTATTTTATTACATGAAATATTATGGAACTAATATGGGACCCGTGTACCGCGTATGTAATTTGTCCTACACCTGGTATGTAATTTACCTCTTTAAGTAATTATTTATGTACCAAACCAATCTCAGTAGCAGAGTAAATTATCCTAATTACAACACGATTTACAGAACATAAATAAATACATAGTTTAGCTAGTTACCTACTCAATTAATATCCTATTTCTTCCATGCTGGCCTGGGAGCGAGAGAAAAACATAGAATGTGCCAGCTGCATTTCCTCCCGGGCATGCTGTAAAAACCAGCTAAGGGATCTGAGGGTTTCAGTATATTGCAATTTGGGCGATGGGCTGACAACCTGTCACTACAGCAATATACGTACAAAACCATCTTGAATAAACCCTCAAAACATTGTCAGACGTGGCGGAACGACCTTTGTGTAGGTCGTTTACGCTCTGCCGACCCCATTAGGGATAAAGGCGTGATTATATGTATGTATGTATGTTTTCCTTTTCCCAGCAATTTTCTTAGTGTTCAGGTTCACAGTGTTTAGTGTTCATTTAGTAGGTAACCGCCATTTTACCTGTCAATTTATATATCGAACGACGAACGACCCGATGAACCCTTGTGTCAGAGTTTTTAAACAGACTACATATTAGTAACAGCTAATTGGCCTCTGACATGGTTTGTGCAATGACTACTAGGTACCAAAGACAGCGAACGGCCTATACCGACGGCTTAACGTCCGCTGAAGCACGAGATATTGTCCTTGCAGGCAATCCGGTGATTTAGCTTGCATTGACCTAACCAAACTTAAAAAATCTCACAAAATTATAATTTTACAAATATCAAACTTTGCTTGTTCGTCCTTGGGAATCAAACCCAAGTCCTCCAGATCAAGAGCCCATGGCTCAGACCGGAGGCATATTAAATTAAATCTTACAAATGTCTTTGTCCACTTTGCATTTTCCCAGCAATTTGCTTACATAGTGTTTATACGTAACTGATGTTTTACCTGTCAATTTATATATCAGTGCGCGCCTGTCATCGTGCGCGGTGCGCGCATGCGTACGGCAACGAGACTTGCGCGCACGTGCGCAAGCGCATATACCTAAACGTTTATAAGTGTATTGACAATAATATTGTTTTTTGTTGCTATGTTGCATGACTTTGGTTTTATATGCAGCGTATGAAGTATTGACCTTTAGTTGCTTAGACGTGTTAAATTAAATACACATAAAAAAAAGTTGGTTAAATTGATCAACGAACTTGTGATTGAGACAATAAAGTTAATGTTAAGATCAATTATTCTGTTGATTGAAATTATTAGGCACTTGGTAGTGGTTATCAAGTAACTTGATTCATTTTTTTTTTTTAATTATTGTCATAAACATTATTTTAAGTGCTCGTATTTAATCAAGTATTTTTTTCGGTGTAGGTACTATAGTGGCTGACACTGCCAATTCGAGAAAAATGCAATCCAGTTGTAAGGGACAGCTTCCTGCAAACTGATAGAAGATGCTCAGTCAACAAAACTAAACAACTTTCACAAATGTTTAACGCTATAGAATCAGGCTGTCAGTCAGCCCATCGCCAAAATTAAAATACCAACACGGTAACCTTTGCATCCCTTTGCCGGGTTTTACAGCATGCTCAGAAGAAAAAGCAGCTGGCACATGTGTTTTTCCTTCGCCCCTAGTAAGGCATCTGAGGGTTACAGTGTATTGCAATTAAGGCGATGGGCTGACAACCGGTCCCTACAGCAATATACCAACAAATCTATCTTGAATAACCCTCAAAACTTTGTCAGACGTGGCGGAGCGACCTTTGTTTGGGTCGTTTTCGCTCTGCCTACCCCATCAGGGATACAGGCGTGACTATATGTATGTATGTATGTATTTGTTGGTATTTTGCTGTAGTGACAGGTTTCAGCCCATTGCATGCGCCAGCTGCATTTCCTCCCGGGCATGCTGTAAAAACTAGCTAAAGGATCCGAGGGTTTCTGTATATTGCTATTTAGGCGATAGGCTGACAACCTGTCACTACAGCAATTATACCTACAAAACTTTCTTAAATAACCCTCAAAACTTTGTCAGTCGTGGCGGAATGACCTTTGTTTAGGTCGTTTACGCTACCCCATTAGGGATAAAGGCGTGATTATATATATGTAAAGAAATAAAGCAAGGTACGCAGAAGCGCAGGCGTCACCATGAATGATGAGACGACATATTCTGACACGCCGCATTTAGTTCTCTAATTGAAACGTAAGCTTCTTTCGGCGATTTTGTGTTGCCATGTCGCCAAGAAAATTAAACTTAGGCTTTATTTCATTAGCATCAATTTCACCCTTTTAAAAAAAATATACTGCTTTCATTTTCAACAAACAATGCTATCGATTCGTAGAGGGCACGATTTAACTAAATCTTGACTAAATAATAAAAAAAAAAATTTCAAATTACTACTTACCTCTACCTACAATAAAGCAGATAATGAAATTAGAAACATTTAGTAACTATAGCTATTATACTTTTATACATTTCCGAAATTAATTTCTAAGTGTAATTTATAACTGGATAGGTTCAGTTTGCGGGAAGCTGTCCCTTACGCCTTGTAAGGGTACAAATGTAGAGACACATTTTAATTTAATTCTAAGTAAAAAAAAAATTACACATCACACATGTGTACACACCAGATAGTACACATCCACACATGAAAGTGCAATCAGTGTGAGTTACCGTTCACATTAGCTGGGTTCTTTCAAGCGTGTGACGTCACAACTGATCGGGAGACGAACGGAAGATGCGCGTGCGCAGATGCGAGGTTCAGGAACGGAATTAGGAGGGTAATTCTCCTGATTGCCGGAAATTATATAAATATGTTCCGCAATAAAACACTGCGTTAGAATAATTTCATAGCTACAAGATTTTTTAATGTGAAAATAGTACATACATTTAATCACGCCTTTATCCCTAATGGGGTAGGTAGAGCGTAAACGACCTAAACAAAGGTTATTCCGCCACTTATGACAAAGTTTTGATTGTTATTTAAGATAGATTTGTAGGTATATTGCTGTAGTGACAGGTTGTCAGCCCATCGCCTAAATTGCAATATACCCTCGGATCCCTTAGCTGGTGATTACAGCATGTCCGGGAGGAAATGCAGAATTCTATGTTTTTCTTTCGCTCCCACTCCAGCATGGAAGAAATGTAATTTATTAATATAAATTAATTCCGAATAAATTAATTGGTCATCGAATGTGTTCATTGTGGTATCTGAATCACAATAAACAATGTCTGACCCAGAATCTTAGTGACCCATATTTTTATTTACATTTTACGTCAAATGTTGCCCCCATTTCGAGTTCTAAATCCATTCCTGCTCCTATCAATAAAATTCGTTGTGACGTCCGACGGAAGGCCAAAAAAGTTAATCGGTTTTAAGGTTATTCAAAATAGAATTCTCAATAATGTTTCCATATTAGACTTATCTTTTTCTGTGATTCCCGGTACAGTCTTTGGGTTCGCATTCAATTAGCATTTTCTGTTTTTATACTAATTAGAAACAGTTATTGAACTTGAAAAGTATGATCTTGTGTTTGAGAGCGTCCGATGGAAGTCAAATATAATATTCCTATGAAATACCCGTTCCTTTGATTCGACTTGTATGTTTAATTTGTATGACTTGCTAACATTAACGTTTGCATGTTTCGATTCAGAGAAACCGGTAGAGTGTTTTAGGTACTTAAATTATTTGCATATATTTACTTCCATGCTGGTCTGGGAGCGAGAGAAAAACATAGAATGTGCCAGCTGCAATTCCTCCTGGGCATGCTGTAAAATCCAGCTAAGGGATCCGAGGGTTTCAGTATATTGTAATTTAGGCGATGGGCTGACAACCTGTCACTACAGCAATATTCATTTATTTATTTAACAATTTATTGTACACATCATAAACACAGGACATAAAAAACAAAGACACAACAGGCACTGCTTATTTCTAAAAAGAAATTTCTTACAGCAGACCTACAGAAGTGATAATTTTAACGAAACGCGGATAAAACGTGCACAAAATTTAATACCTATCAATAAAATAATACTACTGTAAAATACTTATATAATGTAAATATTCCTAGAATTCTATCTTAAATAACCCTCAAAACTTTGTCAGACGTGGCGGGACCACCTTTGTTTGGGTCGTTTGCGCTCTGCCTACCCCATTAGGGATAAAGGCGTGATAATATGTATGTATGTATGTATTATTTTCATAAAGCCGTGACTCCTGCTCTCAAAGATTACACGAAACATTGGTAGGGTGTATGGATAAGTAAAGTGTATTTTTTTATAGACATTTAGAATTTATATACCAATGTATTGGCAGTCCCTAAATTTTTCCATGCTGGACTAGAAGCGAGAGAAAAGCATAGAATGTGCCAGATGTATTTCCTCCCGGGCATGCTGTAAAAACCAGCTAAGGAATCCAAGGATTTCAGTATATTGTAATTTAGGCGATAGGCTGACAACCTGCAACAGTTACATACCTACAAATCTATCTTAAATTACCCTCAAAACTTTGTCAGGCGTGGCAGAACTTGGACTTTGGTTTAGGTCGTTTACGCTCTGCCTACCCAATTGGGGATAAAGGCGTGATTGTATTCACAACCAAATTCAACAATCTGTACTTTTTTTATATTATGCAACAAATAAACAAATTTATTGTGCAAATATACAGTATTTGCACAATATTAAATTATTATAAATTTTATTTATTTATTGTATGCATGTAAATCCGATGCCAGGCAGTTTTTTACGTCTTCCTACATAATACACTTGAATAAAATCTAAGTATTTCAATGAGTTCTTAGTTCTCATTTCACAATGCAGTTCTTATTTCTTTATATATTTTTCCGGATGATACTCATCAAGGCGTCTGAAAGCAACAAGTCTAGGAAATTTCAAAATATTGCAATGCGGAGACAAATTATTAAAAATGTGGTCATAGCAACATAGATGGTCAACGTAGGGTAACGAACAGATATGAACATGCATTTTTTGCGCATACTCTCAACAATTGTATAGTTTGAAGTCTTATCTCCTCTAAATAAGTTTTTGAATGTTATAGTAACAAAAGAAGGACGTTTCTATGTAAGAGAACGTAACTCTCAAAGAATAACTATCTATTTTTTGCGAACTTTAGGTTTAATCTGAAAAACACATATGTAGGTACTTACCTTCTAGTTGCTTCTCTGTGGGTTTCTATACCGGGTGTAAAGGACAGCCTGAACAACTATCACAAGGAAGTTCTTCCAGAAGATGAAAAAAAATTGACCATCCCAAACAAAATGATCAGACAATTTGTATGGAAAAGCAAAATTAAAAATCTAGCGATAGTTGTTCAGTTTCGTTTACTGAGCAACCCCTATCAGTTGGTGGGACACTGTCCCTTGCACCCCATATATTGCTATTTAGACGATGGGCTGACTGAAAACCTATCACTACGAGTCTACGACACAGCTTTCAAGACAACTTAAATATTTGTTTGACTTGACTAAACAAAAAAACTTTACCATCACGCCATTTATTAGTCTGTTGACGCTCTACTACCCCGTAAGGGCCGGGCCGTAAGTAAGGGATATGATCGTTTGTTTTATATCTTTTGACAATGGTGTTTTCTCCCGTTTGTTCGGAAAAAGTTCATTATTTAAAATACGAAACCTACATTCACTCTTTTCGGTCTTCATATTCGCAGACGGTATCGGTTTGTTTGGGATGATCAATTTCTCCAAACGACAACAATGAAATTAACGGCCGCTTCACGAAGTCTTTAAGGATTGTTGATTATTTTAAGGCTGAAGCGCATACGACTTAATAAATTTACAAAATAGAATGAATTAATGAAAATATGAAATGTGCGCCGGTCAAAGGCGCCATGCAAATCTTAAATGTCAAAATATTATGGAGAAATCGCAAGTTTGACGTTTGTTTTTAAGTGTATTATTATTGTTTCCTCACAAAACGAGAGAAAAGAACTATACTTCTCTCAGCCGAAATATCAATTTAATTTCTCGTATGCATTGGAAAGCCTCGACTGCGTTTGGGCCTTCCAACTTTACTCGACCTTGAATTGCTTTTTTTTCGGCCTCGGAGTAATGTGTTATTGTTTGGTGCAGGAGCCGATGACGACGATGTTCCTGGCGCTGCAGGGTGGCAAGTTCGACCACCCGAACAGACTGTTCTCATCCATCGCCATGTCGTGGAAGAACTGCCAGAGAGATACCTCCGATGTCAAGGTTTGTAACTAGAATTTTCCAGCTGCATACTTTTTTGCGACAGTTGCAAGCTATTCAAATGTTATTGATTGTTAAAAAACTTCGACACAACTCAGACAGGGTGTTTTTTTTTTACATTTGTCATAATTTTTTCGATGGTTTTACTCTTGACCCTGGACCAGAGTAGACCAAGAGCCGTATTTCTGAATCACTCGAACTCCCAAGCGCATACGAAAGAGGAACTTTCGCGTGCCATTTTCATGCGAATGTTAATCTTTCGTATGCGACTTGGATTCGAGTGGTTCAAAAATACGGCTCCTGAACAGGCGACGATGGATCTGATCACACACGGAAGAATATTTAATGCATGATTAACGAGCTAACTTTCTTTATCTGTGCCAACAGGAACTGATCCCGGAACTGTTCTTCCTGCCTGAAATGCTGGTGAACTCTGCGGGCTACCGGCTGGGCATCCCGGACTCCCCCTCTGGAGACGTGATCCTGCCGCCCTGGGCCTCCTCCGCCGAGGAGTTCGTCCGCATCAACCGCATGGCGCTCGAGTCAGAGTTCGTCAGCTGCCAGCTGCATCAGTGGATAGATTTAATATTCGGATACAAGCAGAGAGGTAATTTAGATCCTTTATCTCGATCAATTAATTTAATCTCGCCACAAAAGTTACTATAATCTCGATCATTAAAGTGATCGATATTATGTCTCTTTAATTAGTTTTAGTTGACGAAAATTTTATAATTTGTATTTTGGTGTTAGTTATGACTATTGTACATTTGTATTAAGACTTTAATTAAATAAAAAACTATAAGTTAATATTAAAGTGATAAGATGCGCTGTCTTTGCAATATAAATTAACTATACGTAATCTCAATCAATAACGTGATCTGTTACGCTGGCTACGTTTTAGGTTAATATACCTCGTTCAGTAACGTGAAATTTCGCTTCGCTTATGATTTTTAACATAGAATCACAGAAAATAAAAATTGTGGCCGTTTTGATTCCGAATTCAACTCCAACCATTTACCATACATATTATTTACTCTACCCTAGGGCCGGAGGCAGTCCGCGCCACAAACGTGTTCTACTACCTAACGTACGAGGGTGGAGTGAGACTCGACCAGATCACTGAGCCTGTGACACGCGCCGCCATTGAAGACCAGATTAGGAGCTTCGGACAGACGCCGGCGCAGCTCCTGACTGAACCGCACCCGCCCAGGGCTTCCACCATGCATCTAGGTAAGTAACTTTTATCACTAAAATGTAAGATACAACAAATCAAAAATTTCAACGCAGACAGGATTTGAACTTGCAACGTTTGAATACCGTCCCAACGCTCTAGCCAATTGAGCTACTGCGGCGAAATTAGTGTCTGGTTGCTTCTTCTTAGGTGTTCATGTGTGGACGCTAGTGACATCTTTCGTACATATTTACACTAAGGTATACTATTATGACTCCTGTCTGTTGGGAAGCTTTATAAAAGTAGCCTATCATTAATAGCACGTTTAGTATCCCCATGATGTGCGCCCAGATCCTAAAGTGGTGCCCAGCATGGGACTATTCTTTAGATTTATCTCACGGGAGATGGTCTCTTGCTTATTGCTGCCGCCACGCAAAAGCGTTCGCACTTCTGTGTTTCAGCACAGACTATATAAAAGTACTGCATACAGAGCCCGATGGTGTAGTGGATAGGGCCGCTGCCTCCTGAGCGGGAGGTCGTGGTTCGAATCCCACCGCGTACCAATGTGTTTTTCGTTCGTAAAGTTTTGTGTTCCAAAGATGGTTAGATACTGTTCCGTGTACGGATGTGTTTCTACCACAAGATATGACTCGAATAGGAACTTTTTTAGATTCCACAGTGATGAAAGACGGTAAGTAAATTCATACAAAATATGCAACCTAATCTATTCTAACTATTCAGTTACAGTGAACTACTTTAAAACGTTGGTTTAATCAAGAACCAGATTAATCAAGTGATGATTATGACCGGTATAACAAATGTTGTCAACCCTTATAACACGCACACGAACACATACCAAGTGCAACATGCCGTCTGTCGATGTGTGACCAAAATGGCATGATAGTTAGGAGTGTCCGAGCTCTGGTTTCGGTTCGAAAAGCAAGCGAGGCAGTGAAATAGCTGGCACATGAAACAATCAACTTTGGTCTCATGGTGTATAATGTAACGCACTCTGCTATTCCAATAGAATCAGGTGAGCCGTAGATATGCTTAGTTGACGCTGTAGTATAACATTAAAAAACCGGGTGTGTGTTCTTGCAGCGCCGCTGATGTTCGCGGCGGCGCCGGACGACGTCTGCTTGCGGCTGAAGTTGCCGTCCAACGCTGCGGTGGTCCACGTGTCTGCTAACACTTACCCACAGCTGGCTATGCCTGCTGCAGTCACGGTGAGTGAAACAAGTTTAATACAACGTTGTCAAACATCCTATAACATTATCTGAACCTTTGTTTGAGCCGGAAAATTTGTAACTTATATTTTTATACCGGGTGTTTGGTGCATACTTGCCAAAAAGAAATATTCCGCATCTTAAAAAAAATGTGCGCGCTTTTTTTTTATGAAATGCAAATGACTCCCTCGACTTTTCCCTTTTTTTACCTACTACCCTTTTTTTACACTCAACATAAAACAGCACGTTAAATTGAGAAAAGTACATACTTTTCACGGATATAGATTTTTAGTGCAGCGTTTTCATTTCAATTCATTCTGTGAAGATTGGCTTCTTGGCTTCGTGCAGTTCGTGCTATTGTAAAATTTCTCCAACTAGACGTTTAAAAGAAGACTGAAATTTTAAAGCAGTTGTGGTCGTGGTGTGAAATGCTTATGGGTGTTTCGTTCGAACAGGCGCTTGCTACTTACTTTTCTGTTGCATGCATTTGTGTTTCTTTGTGCAATAAAATATCTTGTATTGTATATTTTCACGGCTTGTATGTTTCGTTCGTCCAGGTGAGCGCGGCGCGCGCGTTCGCTGCGCACCGCTGGGCGGGCGGCGGCTGCGCGCACAGCGGGGCCCGCCACGCGCCCGACCACCCGCCGCCCGCCACGCCGCTGCTCATGGACCCCGTGTGGGGTAAGTCACGTTAAACAGCGTGTATTTATCAACAAATAAACTATCGTGAAAAGTCAAGCTCGCTTCGCTCGCATTGCGCGTTTGTTTTTCGAAATCAGGATCGAAAATTCCCGCGAGAAAGGAGTATTTTTTTGTAGACATTCTTCGTTAAATTTCGCACTCGCTTCGGTCGTGTTGCGTGTTCATACGATTGCGTAATAAATTTTGAGAAAAAAACCTGCTCGCTTCGCTCGCTTGGCTCGGATCAGAAGTGCACCCGAACAGGGGTAAAGGAAAAGAGTAGGTAATTTGCGTATGCATTCGATTTTATACAATCGCGTTTTCTTCGCTCGTTATTTTCGCATTTGTTAAACGATTGTGCCTGCCTTATGCTTATTACACATTATGCCGGCGGCAAGCAACATTAGTGTTGGGAGTCTGTCGTTAATATGCCTATCGATAGTATACCTTGAAAAACACGAACAATGTCGATTCGATAGGCCTACCGTTACCAAATTATCAGCAATACTATTGATATCGGGCTATACTATAGATAGATATATTCGGTTAAATATCAAACTTTCGAACGATATAATCGATAGTTGTAAAAACTTCATCCAATACTTTTAATTAATTTGCTAAACACAATCGTATCGTATCAGATTTTTTATTCCACTCGCCACCGCTTTTATGGTATTTAATGTACATTTTTCAATTTTATTTTACTGCTTTCACTACTCTCAGCGAGATTTTTCATTCAGTACAGAAATTAAAGAAACTGATAAACTTTCTAAATTTTTTTTTGATACATATAAGTCGAAATATGGAAAAAGAATTGCTCCCAAAATTATTCGAACTGTCACTTGTATGGTAAGGAAAGTTTATATTTGTTTTATTTTCATACTTCAACCGATGTTCAATAGAGAAAATTGTTCAGTTTCATAGTCTCAACAAGCCCAACGCCTTCATTTACCTATTTTGGCGTCGTTAAGGTGATATTTGAGTTTTTTTTATTTTGTATGGCAGCCATATTGCTTTTTATGTTTACACCTTAAAGTACCTCTGCTTAGGGTGTGTTCCAAAGTTTTCCTCTTGAGAAAAGGGGTGTTTTTTTCAAGATGGTTCTGACTATTGTTATTTTAGAACGACGTAAAGAGACACAAAATACGTATGTATAACAATTTTCATTTCTGCTCATTCGAATCCCACCTGAAAGGTTTATTTGATTATATATAGCCTATGTCCGTCTCCAGGTTCCCATCTATCACCATACTAAATTTTATACCTATAATTTGGCTAGCCGCCGGCATAATGTGTAGTAAGCATTATACGCAATGTTTTAAGTACCTATATTGGAGACTTTTTTATTTATGTTGAAGTAGGGGCGCCATTTTTAGATCTCGCACTACCAAAAAATTTTGATTGGACCGCCGCTGTCCAGTGTGTTACACTTTTGGTCGCGCGTGATTTTTGTTTCGGTTAAATATAGCACTGGTCAAAAATTATATAAATATTTTTCGCTCTACACGAAAACAAGAAGAATATCGTCAAGTTTGTACGTGTTTCAGCCGCGGGCGGTGCTGGTGCGCTGGCCCGGAGACAGCTCGGCGACAACTTCTCGCAGCGAGTGCGAGCGAGAAACAACTGCTTTGTCACCACCGTCGACTCGAGGTAGGTCACAAAATATACCCCCCTTGAAAATTTAGGAATTTGTACCCTCGTATGCCATGCCACCGTAAGAAGCCATTACATGCGTACTGTTGAAACATTTCATGTGACTAACAAATTGGCATAATTAAGGCGCCCAAGCTAAAAAAAAAATAACACAGCCCGTTTTATTTCATTTTAACATCTACCCGCCCTTATTGAAAAACTTCAGAAACCCTGTACTTACTAGGATTTCATATGTTTTCAGGTTCTTAATAGCAGCGGGTTTCTGGGACAACAGCTTCAGAGTGTTCTCCACTGAGACTGGTAAGTTTAGGAATATAAAACATTCTGCGTATATTTAAACAATTCATTTCCCTATAAGTTTGACTAGGTAATATATCGGCCCCACTTCGGGCGCCAAGTAACCGTTACTTGGCGACGCTGCCAAAAAAGTGATTTTCTAATTCTCTTTACACTTTATTTTTGACTTTAAAAAACCTTGTCCGTTACGGGGTAGGCAGAGCGTCAAACGCGAAAGCGAAAGGTATTTTCGCCACGACTAATCTGACAAATATTGAAATCTGTATCACTATAGTGACAGGTTGTCAGCCCCTCGCATATATTACAATACAGTGTAACCCTCGAATCCCTTTGATAATTTTTACATCATGCCCGGGATGAGAAGCAGCTGGCACATTTAGACGACTCCATTATCGAAAATTATCGACACCATCTTTGCTGAACTGCCTCCGTGGTCTAGTGGCTAGTGCCATGGACTCCTGATCCGGAGATCCTGGGTTCGATTCCCAGGGGGGAAACACAAAGTTAATATTTGAGAATTTATCACTTTGTGAATTTTTCCCAGTTTGGTTAGGACATTGCAGGCTGGATCACCTGATTCTCCGAAAAAAGAAAAAGATTTCGTGCTTCGGAGGGCACGTTAAGCCGTCGGTCCCGGTCGCTGTCTTTGATAGTGGTCGTTACTCAAACCATGTCAGAGGCCTGATAGTTGTGCTACTAGGCGGTTTAAAAACTCTGACACCAGGGTTCATCGGGTCGATAGACTCGATAACCCACTCGACAGAAGAAGACCATCTTTTTAACTCCCTTTTTTATGTTTTCCAGCTAAAATAGTGCAGATAATCTTCGGCCACTACGGCGTGGTGCGCTGCGTGGCGCGCTCCGAGTGCAACATCACGTCGGACTGCTACATCGCGTCCGGCGCCGACGACTGCACGGTGCTGCTCTGGCATTGGTCAGTATTAGATAGTGCAGACAATCTGCGGCCCCTACGGCGGGGCCGCTCCGAGTGCAACATCACGTCGGACTGCTACATCGCGTCCGGCGCCGACGACTGCACGGTGCTGCTCTGGCATTGGTCAGTATTAGATAGTGCAGACAATCTGCGGCCCCTACGGCGGGGCCGCTCCGAGTGCAACATCACGTCGGACTGCTACATCGCGTCCGGCGCCGACGACTGCACGGTGCTGCTCTGGCATTGGTCAGTATTAGATAGTGCAGACAATCTGCGGCCCCTACGGCGGGGCCGCTCCGAGTGCAACATCACGTCGGACTGCTACATCGCGTCCGGCGCCGACGACTGCACGGTGCTGCTCTGGCATTGGTCAGTATTAGATAGTGCAGACAATCTGCGGCCCCTACGGCCGGGCCGCTCCGAGTGCAACATCACGTCGGACTGCTACATCGCGTCCGGCGCCGACGACTGCACCGTGCTGCTCTGGCATTGGTCAGTAGTTCACTTCAAAGCAGTTTATTTCACTGTAAAGCGAGTGTGGTTCCGAGCCGAAGAACGTTTTTGTACAATCGCGTTTTCTTCGCTCGTGATTTTGTTAAACAATCAAAATCAAAGTCAAAGTCAAATCATTTATTTCCAAATAGATTCCTTAAAACACTTTTAGAAAGTCACAAGCGAGTCAGTTACAAAGAAAATTATATCTGTGTCACAAAATAAAATAAAACTATATCACAATGAAGAAGAAGCATGAGAAACTCGCACTTTGCGCCCCTCCCTTCGTTTTATCTCCCTTACTTTTGTCCTTCCTATTGTTCAAAATAGGGTTTGTGACCGCAATGTGTGCCAATTTCTTGGGCTTCACTGAAATATCAGAGCTCCATACATACATCTTTGTCATTAGTATAGTCATCTAACTTATAATAGGCTTTCTAACATAATGTGTTTTTAATAGTATCTTTAAATTGATTTTCTGACAAATTTAATACATGGTCAGGTATTTTGTAATAGTATTGTATACTTAGACCTAAAAATGATTTTTAACTTTAACTAACCTAAACTAGGGTTGGTCAATTTTATTTTTGCATCTAAGGTTCCGGTTATGCCTGTCACCATATTTAGTCAAAATATTTATCTGTTTGAACAATTTTCTTAGGGAATCACGACATCTGAGTTTGTAAATTGCTCTAATAGCCCGTTTATGCAAAATAAAAATTGAATCAATGTCAGCAGCGCGGCCCCACAGCAAAATTCCATAGGACATAATGCTGTGAAAATAACTATCGTGGCCTTACTCGCAATGTTTTAAGTACCTATATTGGAGACTTTTTTATTTATGTTGAAGTGAATGTAATTGCTTCCCCGAAGGTGGTAATTTATTTTGTATGGAAAACACATATCTTTTTTATTTCCTATAAGACATCAACCCTTCTCAGTTTGCGGGATGCTGTTCCTCACATGGTTTCCTCTGGCCAGGTCTGCGCGCCGCGGCCGCCCGCAGCATGCTCTCCATGGCGGTGTCTCCGTACCACAGCGAGTCGAGCCACACTCACTACAAGCTCTTCCAGCACCCGCGGAGGTTCCTCCTTTGCTCCCCACTTTGGGGTTTACCGGCACGTACCGGGTAGATTCTCTCCGATAAGGAATTCCCAAGGCAACGCCATAAGCCGAGGTTCGAGTCCTAGTGGGTAGGCAGTTGCCTTTTGCATATAAGGGTGTAGATTGCGTGTAGCAACTCCCCGCCTTTAGTCCGGTGACGCATCACTACATAGTATAAAACAAAGTCGCTTTCTCTGTCCCTATATCCCTATGTATGCGTAAATCTTTAAAACTACAATTTATACTTGCGATTGCCGGCACTTGGTGAAACTCCATAATAATGTTGTTGTAAAAACACCTACTTGTTTCACTTAATATAATTTAATCCTACCAGTTTCGCTAACTTATAGCATCAACAATAATATTGACTATAACTAACATATCAATTGTTGCACTTCGTTCGCTAAATATGAACGGTTTATTTAAAATGTTTTATGTGTTGTGTATGATGTGTATAAAATCCCTGATGATACTGTAAGTTAGCGAAACTGGTAGGATTAAATTATATTAAGTGAAACAAGTTCAAGTGTTTTTAATAACAACATTATATCTATAAAACTACGCAACGGATTTTCATGCGGTTTCTTTTAATAGAGTGATTCAAGAGGAAGGTTTATATGTATAATACATGCATAATATAGTAGAGAAACACTGATAATTTCCGTGCGAAGCCGGGGCCGGTCGCTAGTTATATATACTTTGTAGTATGGTGCAAATAAAAATAAATAAAAGGTGGTTTCCTCTGGTTCTTTGCTTCCATGCTGGCCTGGGAGCGAGAGAAAAACATAGAATGTGCCAGCATTTCCTCCCGTGCATGTTGTAAAAACCAGCTAAGGGATCCGAGGGTTTCAGTATATTGTAATTTAGGCGATGGGCTGACATTCTGTCACTACAGCAATATACTTACAAATCTATCTTAAATAACCCTCGAAACTTTGTCAGACGTGGCGGAACGACCTTTGTTTGGGTCGTTTACGCTCTACCTACCCCATTAGGAATAAAGGCGTGATTATTTGTATGTATGTATGTATGTATGGTTTCCTCTGGGCAGGTCGGCGCGCCACGGCGGCATCGTGGGCGAGGGCGAGACGCCGGCGCCGCGCGTGTCGCTGACGGGCCACGACGCGCCCATCAACGGCGTGCTGGTCTCCGCGGAGCTGGGGCTCGTCATCTCCTCCTCGCTCAGTGAGTATTGCAGTATGTATTCGCATGTATTGCAGTGTTTTATGGGTCTTTAACTGCCTCTGTGGTCTAGTGGCTAGTGCCATGGACTCGATCCGGAGGTCCTGGGTTCGATTCCCAGGGGGGAAACACTTTGTGATATTTGAGAATTTTGTGAATTTTTCCCCAGTTTGGTTAGGACATTGCAGGCTGAATCACCTGATTGTCCGAAAAAGAAAAAGATTTCGTGCTTCGGAGGGCACGTTAAGCTGTCGGTCCCGGTCGCTGTCTTTGACAGTGGTCGTTACTCAAACCATGTCAGAGGCCTGATAGTTGTTTAAAAACTCTGACACCAGGGTTCATTGGGTCGATAGACTCGATACCCACTCGACAGAAGAAGAAGATGGGTCATTCGACTCGAGAATCCACTCGTTACGAAGAAGAAGTGTTTTATGAAAGGTCTACTCTATATAAGCTAGGAGGCTACAAAAAGATCACAAGACTTGAATGGAAGTAAAAAAAACAAATGACCTAAAGACGCCCACTGGAACTCTGATCTGATTTCATCTTGTGATTTGGTCGGAGAAATTCGACTTAATACAATAAGGGGTAATGTAAAGCGGTATAAAATTGCCATGATTTTCATTATCACACTTATTTGTCTACTGTTTATTGTACACAAGTTACATGAGAAAGACAATACACAAGGAACAACGACACAACAGGTACAGCTTACTACACTTAATTTCTTCTATTTCATACCCTTCTTTGAATCACTCAAACAAACCGAATCAAAATAGCGAACACTCTGTACAAACTTGTGATCATCCTCTCGCATCCTCAGACGGGCCGGTGCTGATCCACACGACGTTCGGCGAGCTGCTCCGCGCGCTGCCCCCCGCCGAGGGGGTCTCCGCCCCACAACAACTCGCGCTCTCCCGGGAGGGGGTCGTGGTGGTCGCGTACGCGAGGGGACACCTCGCCGCCTTCACGCTCAACGGACGGAGGCTGAGGAATGAGACGCATAATGATAACTTCCAGGTGAGAGGGCCTACGCAATTTAGCTGATTGTTTCTTAAATCAACAACTTCCCACAGGCATGGGCGTGCCCACGATAGAGCAAATGGAAGCTTACCCCACTATACACAGATGACGATCTAAAGCGTGAACATCGCTCGCGAAGAAATTCAGCGCTTGCTTTACTTTATCTCATTGTTATTTTCTCCACAGGGTAAGTATAGGATAGTGTTACCAGTTACTTTCATTATTAGATTTATATAAATATTACTTCAATGTTGCAGTGCAATAACAGGGTTCTTGTTAATCTAAGAATGTAATACAATAAGATCTATTTGTACAACAAGAAAGCAAATAAATATATTGATGTATGAGTTAACACGCTTTGACCAGTTTGTGAAATCTTGCGCTTGCTACGCTCGCAAAATGAGTTATTATACCTTGATCAGTAGGGTGAAATTTAGCTCCCGTTGTCAAATGAAACAAATAAGGCGGTTTTATTGCTAAGCAGCAATTTCTTCCGTGCAATCTTAGGGCACAGGAAAATAAAATTTGAACTAGCATTAATGTTGACCGTGACCCATTTGTCGCTTGAGAACACGTCTGTAACCTTTAAAATGTTTAATGTTTGTAAATTGGTGGCAAATAAATATTTTATATTCTTTTCCATTTATTTTACAGTTTATTGTAGACATAAACATACACAGAACAATTATATAAGGAACTAAGACACAACAGGCACTGCTTATTTCTACAAAGAAATTTCTTACAGCAGACCTAATAAAAGTGTGATAGCATAAAACTTAATGCAGATAAGACGTTTACTACCATGTTTGATGCCAACAAAATGTTTGTATTGTATTGTATTGTATTGTATTGCAGTGCCTGGTGCTGTCCCGCTGCGGCGAGTACCTGGTGTGCGGCGGCGACGCGGGCGTGGTGGAGGTGTGGCGCGCGTGCACGCTGGCGCCGCTGTACGCCTTCCCGCCCGCCGGCGCGCCCGTGTGCTCGCTCGCGCTCAGCCACGACCAGAAGTCAGTAATACTCAATCATCTTCTTAGCGAGTGGATTCTCGTCTGCTCGCTCGCGCTCAGCCACGACCAGAAGTCAGTAATACTCAATCATCTTCTTAGCGAGTGGATTCTCGTCTGCTCGCTCGCGCTCAGCCACGACCAGAAGTCAGTAATACTCAATCATCTTCTTAGCGAGTGGATTCTCGTCTGCTCGCTCGCGCTCAGCCACGACCAGAAGTCAGTAGTACTCAATCATCTTCTTAGCGAGTGGATTCTCGTCTGCTCGCTCGCGCTCAGCCACGACCAGAAGTCAGTAATACTCAATCATCTTCTTAGCGAGTGGATTCTCGTCTGCTCGCTCGCGCTCAGCCACGACCAGAAGTCAGTAATACTCAATCATCTTCTTAGCGAGTGGATTCTCGTCTGCTCGCTCGCGCTCAGCCACGACCAGAAGTCAGTAATACTCAATCATCTTCTTAGCGAGTGGATTCTCGTCTGCTCGCTGGCGCTCAGCCACGACCAGAAGTCAGTAATACTCAATCATCTTCTTAGCGAGTGGATTCTCGTCTGCTCGCTCGCGCTCAGCCACGACCAGAAGTCAGTAATACTCAATCATCTTCTTAGCGAGTGGATTCTCGTCTGCTCGCTCGCGCTCAGCCACGACCAGAAGTCAGTAATACTCAATCATCTTCTTAGCGAGTGGATTCTCGTCTGCTCGCTCGCGCTCAGCCACGACCAGAAGTCAGTAATACTCAATCATCTTCTTAGCGAGTGGATTCTCGTCTGCTCGCTCGCGCTCAGCCACGACCAGAAGTCAGTAATACTCAATCATCTTCTTAGCGAGTGGATTCTCGTCTGCTCGCTCGCGCTCAGCCACGACCAGAAGTCAGTAATACTCAATCATCTTCTTAGCGAGTGGATTCTCGTCTGCTCGCTCGCGCTCAGCCACGACCAGAAGTCAGTAATACTCAATCATCTTCTTAGCGAGTGGATTCTCGTCTGCTCGCTCGCGCTCAGCCACGACCAGAAGTCAGTAATACTCAATCATCTTCTTAGCGAGTGGATTCTCGTCTGCTCGCTCGCGCTCAGCCACGACCAGAAGTCAGTAATACTCAATCATCTTCTTAGCGAGTGGATTTTCGTCTGCTCGCTCGCGCTCAGCCACGACCAGAAGTCAGTAATACTCAATCATCTTCTTAGCGAGTGGATTCTCGTCTGCTCGCTCGCGCTCAGCCACGACCAGAAGTCAGTAATACTCAATCATCTTCTTAGCGAGTGGATTCTCGTCTGCTCGCTCGCGCTCAGCCACGACCAGAAGTCAGTAATACTTAATCATCTTCTTCCATGCTGGACTGGAAGAGATAGAAAAACATAGAATGTTCCTGCTGCCCTTTCTCCCGGGCATGCTGTTGAAGTCAGCAAAAGGGACTCGAGGGTTACAGTGTATTGTAATTTAGGCGATGGGCTGACAACCTGTCACTAAAGCAATACATATTACAATCTAAAATTGCCCTCAATTTTTGTCAGACGTGGCGAAAGCGCCTTTTAAGAGGCGTTAAACGCTCTGCCTACCCCGTAAGGGATAAAGGCGTGAATTATGTATGTATGTATCTTCTTAGCAAGTGGATTCACGACCCGGTGAACCCTGGTGTCAGGGTTTTCAAACCGCCTAGTAGAGCAGCTATTAGGCCTCTTCTTCTTCTTAGCGAGTGGATTTTTGAGTCAACAAAGTCAAAAGTCAAATCATTTATTTCCAAATAGATTCCTAAGAACACTTTTAGAAAGTCACAAGCGAGTCTATTACAAAGAAAATTAAATTATATCTATGTCACAAAATAAAATAAAACTATATCACAATGAAGAAGAAGCATGAGAAACTCGCACTTTGCGCCCCTCCCTTCGTTTTATCTTATTCTTACTTTTGTCCTTCTTTTTGTTCAAAATAAGGTTTGTGACCGATAAGCCCTGGTGTCAAAGTTTTCAAACCGCCGTGTAGCACAGCTATTAAGCCGCTGACGTAGTTTGAGTATCGACCGCTATCAAAGACGGAGACCGAAACCGAAGGCTTAACGTGCCCTCCGAAGCACGGAATCCTTTTTCTTTTCAGACAATCAGGTGATTCAACCTGCAATGTCCTAACCAAACTGGGGAAAACCTCACAAAGTGATAAATTAAAAAATAACAACTTTTGTTTTCCCCCCCTAGGAATCGAACCCAAGACCTCCGGATCGTAAGCCCATGGCTCTGACCACTAGACCACGGAGGCGGTCAATCAAATTAACTTAAATGGTCTGTGATAACTGACATCCTCTTTTGGTCCATTGACTTATACGCGCCATAATACTCTTTACTCATACATACATACGCTATCATCCCACACAAAAAAATAATATATTTAAACCCAACAAAAGCGTTCGATATCGGCGACATTCTATTTTCGTCACTTTTAAGGAATATGATAGTGTCCGAGGCGTCTTTCTTTATGTTTTTAGAGATTTCTACCTTTGAAACAAGTTTAAATAAACTCGAAATATCTTAGTAAAAACGTATAACAAAGCGTAATACGTATGGTGTTCTGCAAGTTACTTTCATGCTGAACTGGGAGCAAGGGAAAAATATAGAATTTGGCAGCTGTATTTCCTCCCGGTAGAGTCCTCACAGAGAGTTTCTGTATTTTTTTGGTTTTTTGAGAGATCCAACAAAATTAAAAGTCGGAATTTTCTATCAAAATTGGAATCTTAGTAAGAACCATTCTTTTACGTACGGTGTTCCGCAGGGCAGCAGTTTAGGTTCTATACTCTTTTTCACATGATTATTTTGATTCTCAGATTCCTGCTGGCGGGTCTGGAGAACGGTTCGCTGGTGGTGTTCCACATCGACTTCAACCGCTGGCACCACGAGTACCAGCAGCGCTACTGAGCCGCGCTGCAGCGCCCCGCCCGCCGCCCGCGCCCCCCGCCGCCCTGCGCGCATTGCCGCAGGGCTAACATCCTGCACCACCGGTAGTCTGACAGACGGTGCAACCGTACTTGGGAACCGGTTATAGTGGGATGAAACTGGTTATGTTTTAATTGAATGAACAGCTTCATTATGATTAGGCACTTGGCACACTGCTCCGCGATCCGTCAAAAGGGAAGCCGATGGAAATCGTGTTATATGGACCCTTCGCCCCTGTTGTCTGTGGTTTAATTGTCAACACAATGGGAGCCTGGAGCAGATTCTGCCTGAGGGAGCGTGAAGTGTAAAAACCGCGTAGTTGGATACAATTAGTTACAAGTAATTGGCTATACAGCTTGTATTTGTGAAACTTTGTTATTCAATTTAGCGGTTGTATTCTACGGAAGCAAAATTTAACAAACAGTAACATCGGTTATTGCTATGTAACTTTTGTGACTAGTATTTTTTTAAAGTGCTAAGATTAAAATTAACCGGTTTCCAAGCTTTGGGCATAAATTACACTGGGATACGGGGCGTACTCTAATGATATAAATGTAAATTGTAGATACGAAGCGTAAATCAAAGAGACAAAACGTACATTGTAAAGATATATAAAACTACCTACATGAATCATGAAAAACCAGAGCATTCGTAGAGAATTCGTGCGACTGGCATTTCAAATTGTTATATATTTTTAACGTTATTTGTGTGATGTTGTCTGTGTTTTAAAATCACTTTAGCGCGTCCTGAGACACAGATCCAAATAATGTTAAATACAGTTCGTCAAGTGGTTAAATAAACGCGGGCGGCATGTTGGAAGAACTGACAATAATGGCTGCGGCCATGTTGGCGGGATTAGTTCCGTTTTTCGCCGCATCCATTTTAAACCTTGATGTACTAATATAACACAACTGAAATACTATTTATCGCTACGTAACATTCCGGCAAGACTGCTATTGTAAAAAAATATAGTGTTGCCATTTCATGGATATAAATAAATTACTTGTAGTTTTAAGAACGTGTATTGACGGATTTGATGTTATTTTGAAATGCTGTAAGGTTAACATTTTACGAGCAGCGTTCTAAAAAAAAAGTTATGATTTTTTTTCAATCTTAGAATAATTAATAAAGTGAAAAAAGAAAATATGGAAAACGTCGATAAGTACTTTATAAATTTATCAACGCACTTTTTTAAAAATGTTGTTTATTTATTTATTTAGATATCAAGAGAAATTATAGTTTTATTTTTGACATTCCATTTTATGTATTAATTAATAATTAATATTAATAAATTAAATTTATTGTATTATTTTGAAAATATTTAGTGTGCCATAGGCTAGTTTCCAATGCAATGTAAAATCCATGATATTATTACATAAATTCCTTTTCAGATCTCTAAGTAAGACGTCCATTTTATGAAAATTATTATTTTCCCTGAGATTGTACTTAATTATTTTTATCATGAATTATTTTATTTACTATCCTACTGTTATTTTCTCTGTACTTAATTTATCTTGTGTTTATTTTTGCAAGACTTAAATGGTAAGGTAATTTTCTTTTATTTCTAAGGTGGCGGGTAGTACCTATTTTTTCTTTTCGGATGAATTGATTTTGTTGTATTTGGTTTTTATTAAATGGTTATATTAATATTATTATTTTTTTATTTTATTACCCATTGATTTAATTTAATTTATGATTTTAAATATGATGAACTATGCTTGGAATGTAAATTAATAATGCCTAGATCAAGAAACGAGCGCGGAAGTGCCAAGATTTTAGTCATTTTCGCTAAATTAAACTATGTCAATAAAAGTAGCAGGAATTTAGCGTATTTTTTACGGAAAAGCTAACGTTTACTTGTCGCTCGAGTTACTAACGATTGACACGACAAGAAGAAGAAGCGACAGTTGTATACGCGAGAGAAATACGATCATAGGGTCATAGGCTCATAGGCTAGGAAGCAGCGATTCTATGGGACACCCCCCGCATTAAACATTTCTCATAAAAAGTGTTCTAATAATACTTCGTAAAGAAGAAAGAACTATCAATAAAATACTAAGATCATTTTTATCGTTTTGAAATTATTTCCATGCTACTGTGATTTTATCACAGCAGACTCTTTCGCTTTGCGTCTTGCGCGGTAAGTTTCAGTGTTGCCAATAGCAAAACTTGCACAGAAAGTGTCGCCATGATATTATAGAAAATATGCCCAACACCCGGCATTTCTTGTAGTATAGAAAGCTTGGCATTGTAAATTTGTGTTTAATTGTAAATTTGAAGCCATATATATATTTTTGCATCACCACACACGCACCGATATTTTTTTTTGGCGTGACTCGTGCTCTCAAACATTACACAAAACATACCCCCACGGAACAAAGAAGAGGTTCTCAAACATTCGTTTTCCCCTCTCCGCCCCGCGGTATGCTTTGTATAATTTTTGAGAGCAGAAGTCACGCCTTTAGGCTTATCGCACTATTAACTAGATTAAAATTCTATTTCCTACGTCTGTGCCAAACTGTATATTATCAGATTATCGAAAGACAATCAGTGAAATTACGGAAAATAATATAAAATAAAAATCTGTTAAACCCGTACATTCTAACTCTATATTTAACCCATTAATACTAGAATTACTTAGATAGAAATTTATTTCTAGTAAAATCTATAGTCGAATTTTTTGTTGTAGCGTCTTCTAGAAATTGTATAAATAACTCTTGAACCCTTATTCTCACGTCCCACTGTAGTGTTTACTTAGAACCCAATGGTTAACTATTTAGCTGTATTTCAACTATACCTTATGCTGTAGGTTTAGAATTCACGCTATCTATTCTTTCGAACCCAAAACAAATCTGAGGAAAACCTTTTCTAATGCCAGAACATATTAAAATACTGTCTTGATTAATTTTACCCGTGACTTGGCAAAGCTGGCTAAATCTAGAAAATAATTATGAGACCCGCTCCAAAATTACTATGAATTTCAAATGAAAACATCATCTCTGAGAGAGAAAGTATGCATGCTCCAAAGCACTTCAAAGGTAATATAGATGAAGGCATGCAAATAATGTCTCACCAATCTAACCCACATAATTTATTTTTGTACTAACCTTATTTCGAAATAAACTTTTTATTCACATACTCCTATTCTATTACCTTGTTCTAAAAATAAATTCTAACACAGCACTAATTCGAAATCCTTCCAAAATCACGCGAAAATATTTTTTGATCACGCAATCACACGCTGTTGCAATCTGTCCATTATGATAAGTCTTAGATATAGGTCGTGAATGTTGAATTAGAATAAATTATTTTTATTATTTTACTAGAAACTAAGTGACACCTTGTGTATTAATAATCACTGTCCATGTAATTTTAAGCGAAATTCAATTTGTAAGCATTAAAAAAATACAACTTATATCTTCCCAACCATTCTATGATTTTAATTTGATGGATATAGCTACAGCACATAGATAATCTGCTTAGGTACATGGCAAGTATTAGATGCTTTTAAAATTTATTTAATTCACATAAATGTTACTAGCCTTGCCACTAGATATTTAGATCATACATACTACCTACCTACATTACATAAATAAAATGTTGTTGAACGTATTAAAATATAGTTAAAAATATAGATTAGGACTTAGAGTAGCAGCAGTAGGAATAGTGCAAAAGGCGAAACGTAAGAATAAAGGCACTGCCAACATGGAGCGCCTTCATTATTTAGTTGCATTTTTATTCTTCTTTAAATGAAATTTATTCAGATTCCTTTCGTATTTTTACAATGTTACTTGTTACATTCTGCATAATACTTCTACGATTTTTGTTACCTACACTTACTTCACTAGATGTTTATTTCTACTAAATGTAGCATTAGATTTGTTAAATTGTTCTACATTGTTAACTGAGCTAATTGTCTTACATTTTTTAATGTATTAGAATTAAGTAAATAATAATGTATGAAGCACTTGCTTTGTGTAACACTTAGTACATTTTCAAAGTTCTTAATTTTAATTATTATAATATTAGGTAATACTATTTTGCTAAGTTAGGTGAAAATAATGTTACTTTGCGTCTATTGTCATAATTTCATTGGGTTACTGAAAGGGCAGTTTGTCTAAATGAAATTATAATTATTGTTATGCTAAGTATATGGTGCGTTTGTATGTAATGAAAAGATCTTGAGTAATAAATAAATTGCATTGAATATGTGTAAAGTGTTTTATTTGTTTAACTCTGACACCACAGTTCATCGGGTCTAAAAACAAAAAGTTACTAAAAAAAAGAAGAAGGTTTGATGCATAAAACACGTTATTTTATTTTATTAAAACTATTATGTACGGTTTTATAGTTTTGGTAAGGGTAAGGGAAATGCTTGAAAATCCCTTCTCCCATCTGTCCCGCGGAGATATATTTGATTTTGTCGAGCCCTTCGTAGTTCTTAAACTACACGGTTAGATGTCGCTTACGTCACTATGACGTATACATAAGAAAAACTTGATAAATTCGACACTCCCTCTACCGTTTCTGTAGCTCAGTTGGTAGAGTAATGACCCGGCATTGCAGAGACGCAGGTTGGAGTCCTGCCAGAAACGAATTTACTATTTAATTCCTTTCATATTATATGAAATTAAAATAGCATTGTGAGTGCTAAAATCCTCAAAAATATAATTCTGATTAATCCAAAACTTGATTAAAACTTTTTTTTCTCGAGCCATTTTATATATTTATACACATGATATATATTTATATATCATGTGATATATTTTTTTCCCTTGATAGTAAAGTAGGATCTTTAATTATTTCGTTTCATACCCTAATTTTTTTTAATATTTTTATCTCTTTAATTATTATTTTCCTCAGCTGCGAAACAGATAATATAATACTATACTACCTATCACTACATAGTATAAAACAAAGTCGCTTCCTCTGTCCCTATATGACTAAGTATGCTTAGATCTTTAAAACTACGCAACGTATTTTGATGCGGTTTCTTTTAATGGATAGAGTGATTCAAGTGGAAGGTTTATATGTATAATACATGCATAATATAGTAGAGAAAAAATGATGATTTCCGTGCGAAGCCGGGGCCGGTCGATAGTACCATGGACGAATAATACAAGAGGACTGTCAATTTCCATACTAGAGAGCGTACACCGCTAATTAGTACAAAATTGTGTTCTAGAGGGCGCTAGGTAATGCCATCATTTTATGCCGTTGAGTCTATTACCACCGTGGCATATAGGTACCGTGTCTTCGCATAACTATAGTATTTCCAAAGTTTCATATCTTTTAATCGAAGATCTTGTTTTCCCAACACATGCCATTTATTTTTGGAATGTGTTTTTGAATAAAAAGATATGAAACTTTGTTTACCTTTTTTCTACTGAATTGATAAAACTATAATATATGCTGAATGATGACTGATGTTATTAGGATTAATTATTGAACACTCCTACCTAAAAGTTCGGAGATGGTTCGGAAACAAAATAAAAAAAACGCATTCTTTTTCAAAAAGAAGATATTTATTTAATAAGTATTTTCATACCTTCCTTCTGCCATGCTATTTCAAATTGCATTTTTCGGTGATTTTTATTAATCTGTGTATAATAATAAAATGTGTTTGTTAATATGAATCACTTAAAACTTTAAACTGCTTATTCCCGCACCATGCACTAAGCACAGCTTGAATCGCGCGTGGGAACTTTTACAACATTACATGATTACAGTTAGAAAAACAATATAAATATTAAATTAACTTAAAAACGTTAGGTTTGGACTCTGGACTGGACATATTTGTAATTCTAATAAAACATTTTAAGATTCTATGTTCATTACAATAACCATTCGGAAACATGCAATTCGAAATTGATAAATAAATTAATTACTATGAACGTCAAGGCATTTCAAAATAATTTTTGTTCATTAAAAAAAAACAACCGATATTATAGCAAAACTTTATATTATTTAAATTATAGCAAAATATAAAGATCAAAATACTATGGAATCAGATTTCATTGTGTACTGTGGCAACCGTAATTTAGCGCCATCTAGTAAAGTAATTGAAAATTTCCTCTCACATGCCAGTGCAAACAGTAGTGCCATCTTTTGACATTAACAAAATATGGTGTTTTCAATACAAGAAATTCAGTATTTATTTATCAGTATATTTAATGGTGTATTTCTACTTTAATAATCCTTAAAGATATTTTGGTTCAAGTTGTTATTGAATTAATTCACTATTATGTTAATAAAATCATAAATTCCATAACTTCCATGCTGAACTGGGAGAGATAGAAAAACATAGAATGTTCCAGTTGCCCTTCCTCCCGGGCATGCTGTTAAAGTCAACAAAAGGGACTCGAGGGTTACAGTGCATTGTAATTTAGGCGATGGGCTGACAACCTGTCACTATAGCAATACATATTACAATCTAAAATTGCCCTCATTTTTTGTCAGACGTGGCGAAAGCGCCTTTTACGAGGCGTTAAACCATAGTAGAAAGAGGGGGGTACTATGGTTAAACGCTCTGCCTATCCCGTAAGGGATAAAGGCGTGATTTATGTATGTGTGTATGTAAAATTATAAATTATTTCATAATAATAATTAATTAGGTCATAAATTATGACCTATTAACGTCAGAATGGGATTTTTTGGGCAATGCGCTAGCGCCATCTAGCTTTAGCTCGCATTTTGATCTTTTATCGAGATACGCTCTCTAGTATGGCGATCGTCAGTCCTCGTGTATTCTTCGTCCATGCTAGTACGTAATAAAAGCAAGTTCTATTGCGCCCCCCTGTATAATATCAATGGTTGCGACGATATAATATTTCAGTGCGATCAATTATTCTGTGTCATGAGTAGATCATATGCAAAATTGCCACCCGAACTAATCAACCTTGCTCTATGCAAGTCCCTGAAAATACTCGAAAAAAATATTGAACTAATAAATATGGTCCTGCTCACTGCCCAGTTCACTAACTAAAAGGCCTTGATAAGATAATTTATTTATTTGCTTGAACACAGTAATTCATAGGTAGTTTTACAATTTAGGCCTTGTATCAGTGCATATAATCCGATGTCTAGTCATCACATTATATTTCTTTGACCTTGACCTTGAACAATCAGTTTAATTTCAAGGTCAAACAAAAACAGTAAGTTGTGTTTGTGGGAAGGGGTGTAGAGATAAAATTAAACATCAGATATTTTTATGTTTATTTTTATTCACTTGTTGAAAACTTAAAACAATCAATAATTGTGATACTGGCACTTAACTAAATAACACGTGAAAAGGTAATAAGGAAAGAAATTTTTAAAACGAAGTAAACTTTTTCAAATTAAATAGAAATTAACCAAGTTAGATTAAAATGAAATACCCTTTTACCAAATAAAAATAATATGTTTAGCGAACAATTATGGCTTCCTATCAATTAAAACGAAACTGCAGTAAGGAAAGATGTTTAGAAAGTATTAGGATTCACTAATGAAAATGATTCAATACAATGATCATAATATTTTTTATTGGTACATTTTTGTTTTATTTTATTATATCAAATTCGAAAATCAGATTTCTTTAAAGGCGACACAAATATTTATGTATACTTAGGCAATGTAAACAGATTTTATACAAAAAAAGTATTTAATAAATAAGAACAAACATTTGCATCACCTAAAGACATATTTCTAAATGGCTAATATAAACAATTTTTTTTTGAGATTTTATACAATATTAAGTAATAGTTACATGTAACTAAAATTCTAGAACTTATATACAAATAAGACATACTTTATGTACATAAATACCTAAAAATATACAATTAAAATGATGAAAAACTAGTTGTCATTAAAAACAAAACGTATTCGCTGTTAGAAGTCAGGAACTTAACATTTAGTATCACATTTTGTTTAAATAATCGGTTTCAATCAAACCTATGAAACTCAAGTTTCAATAACTAATCAAATATTAGTTTCGTTCAAAACATAGTCATGTAAAAGACAAACTTTATTAGAGCTGTGCTTTTACCGATGTTTATGAAGTATCTTTTAGACTACTTCTCACGTTCACTTCTCACTCATAAAACACAATCATACCTAATTTGTTACTAATTTCATTTACAACTTTTTTTGAAATACACTCAATCATTTTAATTCGCTTTATTTATGTATTCAATAATCATACAACATGCTTTCTAGTCCTTATTTGACGATTCAACAAGTTAAAGAATCTCAAACTTTAAAACTGGAATAAATCTGTAATATAGAACAAATTACACCAAACATTTTCATGATTACATCTTCAAGTTGAACAAAACAACCAAAAAGCATGTTGCATATTCACATCCATACACAATCCATTTATAATGTCCAACACATGTCCAGAATCCAGGTAATTTCCAGAATATATACATAACCCGGTATGAGCTATATCCAAAGCTAATGTCCAAATTACATAACCATAAGAAACATCCCAAACACTAATTAGTAATTAAATACATAGTCGTTGCCTCCGTGGTCTAGCGGTCTGAGCCATGGGTTCTGGACCCGGAGGTCCCGGGTTCGATTCCCGGCGGGGGACAATGACTTTGTGTTGTTGTTTCTAGTTTGGCTACGACATTGCAGGCTGGTCACCTGATTGTCCGAAAACTAAGATGATCCATGCTGTCGGATGGGCATGTAAATAGTCGTTCCTGATTTCTCTCTGGTCGTGTCAGTCAGTCTGTCCCATCAGAATAAGAGATTGAACGAATAGAGAGTGCACCAGTGTGTAGCGCAAACACTTCTTTCCGGAAACCGATCTTTCCGGAAATCGTTGGAAGGACAATTATTACTAGTGGTTATCCAACGACATGTTTCGGGACTTCGGAGCGAACGACTAATAAGTGAGCGACCGTATTTAATTACTAATTAGTATATCTCACTTAAGTTAAAATAAGTTAATCCCAAACACTGTTCAGATTTCATAACCTGGTATTACACTTTGACTTCACATAATAGAGCAGAGCCCGGAGAGTTCGTTCTCCTTGATCAAACATGGGTTGTATTTGATGTCCGATAGAATATCCAGATATATCACGTACACAACACTACATGATAGAGCAGAGGCCGGAGAGTTCGTTGCCCTTGAGCACGGGCGGTTGCCTGGTGAAGGTGGCAGTCTCAAGTCCTGGTTTGAGCGTGTACTCGAGCTCGCTCTCCTCGCCGGGCGGGAGTGGCTCCTCCTCCGCTGATATGTCTTCCAGCATTCTGCGGAACGAGACCAATAGTATATTAGTTTAGATTATAATGAACAAAGAAGAAAATTGTTTATAATAAAATTTTTAGTTTTTACTAACAATACCTAGAATTAATTATTTTTAAGTTTTGCTAACAACTATGGATTTAGAAATAAAATTATTTTGAATTTGAATTAAACAAGTAATAACATCATACGGAATTGGATTCCATCAAATACACAAGTATTATTACTAGTTATTATTATTAGTTATTATTCACAAGATCCGTTAAATAAGGGCAGTTCGATATTAAAAATGAATCTTCAAAGGTCATTAAATACTATGTTTGACCTTGACCTTGAGATGTGACTTTTAAAGTAATATATTTTAAAAAAAGTAAAAATAACATATACTTGTGATCCGATAAATAAACCCTTATTTATAGAACAACAATAAAACTAAATCTACCTACTACCGAGGTCGATAAATATAAATAGTTTTGACCTCAAATAAAGTACCCAACTAGACGAAAAATAAAATAGATCAATAACCAAAAAGACCTGACATAAAGATGACAAATGACAGATTTAAAACCTAGCTAAGCTATACTATTTCCAATTCAGATTTAGAAAAAAGGTAAACAAAGTTTCGTGTCTTTTTATTCATAAACACATTTCAAAAATAAATTATATTTGTTGGCAAATTAGTTAAATTACTAAAACTACTATTTCATTACGTTGTCATACCTAATGACTAAAACTTATTTTAGAAACAAGATTTTCCATTAAAAGGCATGAAACTTTGTTTACCTTTATTCTAAAACTAAGTTGGACTTACTATACCTAGACGAAAAATAAAATAGATCAATAACCAAAAGGACCTAACACAGAGATGACAAGTCATTTAAAATTTTAACTGCCTCCGTGGTCTAGTGGCTAGTGCCATGGACTCCCGATCCGGAGGTCCTGGGTTCGATTCCCAGGGGGGAAACACAAAGTTGATATTTGAGAATTTATCACTTTGTGAATTTTTCCCCAGTTTGCTTAGGACATTGCAGGCTGAATCACCTGATTGTCCGAAAAGAAAAAGATTTCGTGCTTCGGAGGGCACGTTAAGCCGCCGGTCCCGGTCGCTGTCTTTGATAGTGGTCGTTACTCAAAACCATGTCAGAGGCCTGATAGTTGTGCTACTAGGCGGTTTAAAAAACTCTGACACCAGGGTTCGAGTCGATAGACAAGCTATAAATAAATGTCTTAAATCACCTGTCATCGGGCACAGCGCTGGAGATGAAGGTGTTGATGGGCTGCGGCTGCAAGGCCTTGGTGATGTTAATGCGGATCCCGGCGGCGGCGGCGCCGGCGGGCGGCTGCGCGGGCGCCGCCAGCTGCACGTTGCCGTCGATGGAGGACAGCACGGTGGCGCGCGTGCTGTCGATGGCGGGCTGGATGTTGTCTTCCTCCGCTGTTATTATGGGCTCGTCGTCTGGGGGAAATAAATATACACATAAGTGATATGCTATGATAATATTGTTTACAAGCCGTGAATCGGTGTGGCTTTAATTTGGGTGACGTTTTATCTATCCTGTAAACACAATTTTCTTCTTCTTCTCGCAAGAAAACCAGCTAAGGGAGACCAGAGGGTTTCAGTATATTATAATTTAGGCGATGGGCTGCCATGCCAACCTTTCACTACAAGTTATCTTAAATAACTCTCAATGCTTTGTCAGAGACGTGGCGGAACGACCTTTGTTTAGGTCGTTCACGCTCTGCCTACCCCATTAGGGATATAGGCGTGGTTATGTGTATGTATGTATATAATATGAAAGGACAGGAATTAGACATGCTACCTTCGGAATGCCGTTCCACGGCTCTGCCAACTGAGCGGCTGGGGCGCATTTATCCTAGTCTTCCTATGCAAACGTCACAGTGGACGTTAGTTGATTAAACGACATCTCTATATGCACTGTGAGTGCAAAACCATTAAAATTAAATACATATACAAATAAGTGATGATTTGAAATGTTTTTTAAAATGCGCTAGAGTTGATTTCTCATAAATGGACGAAATAAAATTGACGAATAATATTATCCTGCATGATTGATTATGTATGTTTTTATTTGACCTTGAGATTGAACTCGATCAATATTTGACCTTGACCTTGCTCATTTTTATAGCTGATAACTGGACTAACCTAACTCAAAACTACAGACATACATACATACATGTAATCACGTCTTTATCCTTAATGGGGTAGGCAGGGCGTAAACGACCTAAACAAAGGTCGTTCCGCCACGTCTGACAAAGTTTTGAGGGTTATTCAAGATGGATTTGTAAGTATATCGCCGTAGTGACAGGTTGTCAGCCCATCGCCTAAATTGCAATATACTAAAACCCTCAGATCCCTTAGTTGGTTCTTACAGCATGCCCGGGAGGAAATGCAGCTGACACATTCTATGTTTTTCTCTCGCTCCCAGTCCAGCTTGGAAGTTATTAAACTACAGACAAGTTCTGCATATAAAAAATGCTATCTTACCAGGGTCAATGGGCTCCTGTTTGACCTTGACCTGCGAGAAGTCGATCTCGGCCTGTAAGTCTCTCTTCTTCCTCTCCTCGGCCAGCTCGTCGTCCGTGTCCACATCATCGTTAACCTCCACTTCCTCTATGGGCTCCGCTTTCAGCACCACGTCGTCTTCTTCACCCTCGTCGATCTGTGGAAACAACAAGTTCAACTTAAGTTTAAGTTTATTTGTGAAGAATTTAACACCATCCACCTGACTTTACAAGAACGAAACAGACCCACTAACCTGCGCAAGTTATCTTATCTACCTAAATATACCCTGCCTACTTATAACAATGTATACGGTCAAAGAGCAAAACCATACGCGCTCCCTAACATAATGAACAGTATACCTACCGATGTAATGGACAGAATTTTAAATTGTAAGAACAGCAAGCAATGTAAATATTTACTACAAAACCGACGTTACAGAACATACTTAATTTAATATCTCCTTCACGGCGACTAACACCTACTACAAATAAACCCGATGTCGGGTTTACCGTAGATTAAGGTTATCATAAAAAACTGTATTACTTTGTTTCTGGAAAATAAACTAAAAAAACTTATGAATTGAACTTTATTTATTTAAGAGCCTGTGGTGTCCCACTGCAGGGCAAAGGCCTCCCTTCCTTCCAATTGAACTAATAAACATACATACATACATAAATCACACCTTTATCCCTTACGGGGTAGGCAGAGCGTTTAACACCTCGTAAAAGGCGTTTTCGCCACGTTTGACAAAATTGAGGGCAATTTTAGATTGTAATATGTATTGCTATAGTGACAGGTTGTCAGCCCATCGCCTAAATTACAATGCACTGTAACCCTCGAGTCCCTTTTGCTGACTTCAACAGCATGCCATGGAGGCAGCATGCACTAATAAAAAAATATATAATTCATCATCATCATTTAATTAGAAGCTAGCTCTCTCAGTATTCCGCCTTCTCCTTGACTTCCTGGTACGATTAGACCTTAATCTTTACTTTCACTTGATCAATTTAACTTATTACAATTACAGACGTAAATTTAAAATAAACAAAATCTGATTTCACCTAATACTAGGATATTTTTTAGGCAGTACGCAAACTGATAGATTCTCAGACAAAATTTAACAACATTCACAAAAAAAGAACATTTCCATATAAAATTACTACTGCAATCAAACAATTTGTACAAACAAATAATAGAAACAAAGATATTTGTAAAAAGCCTTATTTTGATAATCTTTGAACCTTGAATATGGCCTTGAAGCGGACACATTAGATATATTGAACTTTAAGAGAAAATAAAGGCTAACGTAAAAAATATTTAGGCCAATAGGTCTCATTTGGCGATTTATTTACTAATTTTACTGCCCATCTGACAGCATGGATCATTTTACTTTTCCAACAATCGTGCGATCTGAAAACCACCGAACTAAAAACAACACACTTATGCACTCTCACTACCTTAGGTCAGATGGAAGAGATTTCATTTTAGTTGTTGTGCTATTTTTATGTTTGTGTCCTCTGTATGATCATGTGTACAATAAACTGTAAAATAAATAAACACAAAGTTGTCCCCAAATATAATCGAACCCGGGACCTCTGGCTTACCTCTAGAGGCGGTTCCGCCGGCTTCTCCGGCTCCACGACCTCTACCACAGACTCATTATCCGACTGGGAATTAATTTCATCTGCATCTATCGCTATCGGTTCTTCTTCTTTGTCTTCAATCGCAAATACTTCTTCTGTCAGATTTCTCTCTTCTTCTTCCTTCGTAAGCGATGCCTGTGGACAAATATAAGGTTTGATTTGTAGTAAAGGATGATAGGATTTTTGTTTGAGAATTAAAAGTTATGTATGTAAGGAAAAATATTCATAGTTTTACCAAAAACGGTGACAGGCATAACCGGAACCTTATAAGCAAAAATTAAATTGCCTAACCCCCGTTTAGGTTAGTTACCAAGGTATGACAAAAGGGCTTATGATTTCTATGCAATGTCCGACAGAAATAACTTTTTTTTGTAAATCGTTTAACGCCGACTCAATTTCCTGATCTATCTCCGCATATTCCCTCTTTTTCTTGTTTGTTGTTTTTTTTAAATCGTACGATGATTTTTCAGAATCTAACACGTCTAGTGTGCTAAAGTAGGATGTGTCCGTCCAACAAAACCGTTAATTTTGCGATGCCAACCTTCAATGTTGTTATTAGTTCTGATTATTTCATTTGCACAAGAACAATTGCCGAAATCTTGTTTTTTAAACCACTGAATTTGAAAATATTTGTTGAACTTTTTAATTTTAGTGTCCTTAGGGCTTCTTCCAATAACATATTTATATCCTTCATCTATGTCACTCTGTGGCAAGCGGGCTATCCCGATACATCTTGATACTTGTCTTTTCAATACTCTTGTAGTTATTTTCAGGGATTTCGCTTTTTTCCACAAGCAGCGATTGAAATGATAGTAGCAGCCTTTAAAGATGATTTCAGGAAATGTTTGCTGAAAGGCATTTATAGCAGCTACCTCAAAATCGAGTGTAATTTTAGCTGGTTGGAAATCAGAAATCTGCTTCTTGATCAATTTCAGTAACAATTTATAAGTTACAAATACATTTATTTCCTTTTCGGCAACCTGGTTGCGAAACTCCAGTAATATAAACGCTAGTTGTGAAACAGGAATATAATTTCTTTTTAGGCAACTAGTTGTGTAACAAGAATGTTAATTCTTTTTCAACAACTGGTTGCGAAACTTGGTTGCCAAAACGGCCGGAGGGTAAGAAAATACCTGACCATATATTAAATTTGTCAGAAAATTAATTAAAAGATACTATTAAAAACACATTATGTCAGAAAGCCTATTATAAGTTCACTCATCACAAAGATGTGTGGAGCTCTGATGTTTTAGTGAAGCCTAAGAAATTGGCACACATTGCAGTCACAAACCCTATTTTGAACAATGGGAATGCCAAATGTAAGAATAAGATAAAACGAAGGGAGGGGCGCAAAGTGCGAGTTTCTCATGCTTCTACTTCATTGTGATATAGTTTTATTTTATTTTGTGACACAAATATAATTTTCTTTGTAATAGACTCGCTTGTGACTTTCTAAAAATGTTCTTAGGAATCTATTTGGAAATAAATGATTTGACTTTGAGACTTTGTATCACTACATAGTATAAAACGTATGCTTAGATCTTTAAAACTACACAACGAATTTTGAAGCGGTTTTTAATGGATAGAGTGATTCAAGAGGAAGGTTATATGTATAATACATGCATAATATAGTAGAGAAACACTGATAATTTCCGTGCGAACCCGGGGCGGGTCGCTAGTCTGTGCTATAGCCGACAAGTTTCCCTGACCTTGTAATCCTCGAAGCACATGGGATGGTAGTTGCCCCCCTCGTGCCGCACGGAGTTGCGCAGATGCCACTCCTCCTTGTCCTCGTTGTAGAACTGGTGGAACGTGTCCCCGCAGAGCGCGCAGCGGCTGTCGGCGGGCGCGCCGGCCGCCACGCTCGGCGCCTCCTCGGCCGCCTCCGGAGCACCCTCCGCCTCGCCCTCCGCCCCGCCGGTTTCAAACCAGCTCTTTTCTGTGGACACCATTTTAGGATTATGATAACATAAACATAACATAACATAAAAATACTTTATTACATACATACATACATATAATCACGCCTTTATCCCTAATGGGGTAGGCAGAGCGTAAACTACGTTCCGCCACGTCTGACAAAGTTTTGAGGGTTATTCAAGATGGTTTTGTACATATATTGCTGTAGTGACAGGTTGTCAGCCCATCGCCTAAATTGCAATATTCTGAAACCCTCAGATCCCTTAGCTGGTTTTTACAGCATGCCCAGGAGGAAATGCAGTTGGCACATTCTATGTTTTTCTCTCGCTCCCAGTCCAGCGTGGAAGAAAAAACAATTTCAAGTTTTAAAAACATTAACTTCGAATTCGAGTGTCAAATTCCAAATACTTTATTGCACGTAAGAATAAAACATACAACACAACAGATAACAACAAAATACAAGTACAACATAGGCGGCCTTATTGCTAAGGTAGCAATTTCTTCCAGGCAACCTTTGGGTGAAAGATAAATGCGTAGGGGTAAGCGGGATAGTGCAAGTCTAGTCAAATAAGTATCCTTAATACATTCTATTTTATTTTATTTTACATTGATTAGGATTGAGTCATAAAGCCCCACAGCCACTGAGATCTAGTGTGGCAAACTTTGGATGTTAGGTTAAAAACGCGAAATATTGTGCAAGGAAATATTATAATTTGACTGTTTTATGCATGATGAAAGTCAAAAAATTTGGTTTTATTGTGTAACTATTTGAAGAATCATATCAAAATACATGTTTTAAAAAATTTGGCAATACATACAAGCAGATGAGTTAAGTCAAGGTCATCAAATGATGGTTTGACCTTGAACTGTTCTCGTGGTTGTTTCGTTTTCCTACAGCCTAGTTCCGAGTTGAGAGCATGCACAATGGCAGTCAATCCGCAATACAACTGACTAAATTGTTGAGCGCTACGATTTAATTTAATTCATTCCATCAACACGCTATATATATTATATATGTATATATTTAAATTATATAGCAGTATATTAAGTTTCTTTAATATTTACTAATGGGAATATTTAGCATACTATTCAAGTAATTGTGTTTGTTTTATAATTAAGTAAATTATAATTTATTTTTAACTTCCATGCTGGCCTGGGAGCGAGAGAAAAACTTGGAATGTGCCAGCTGCATTTCCTCCCGAGCATGCTGTAAAAGTCAGCTAAGGGATCCGAGGGTTTCAGTATATTGCAATGTAGGCGATGGGCTGACAACCTGTCACTACAGTAATATACCTTTAAATCTATCTAAAATAACCCCCAAAACTTCGTCAGACGTGGCGGAATGACCTTTGTTTTGGTCGTTTACGCTCTGCCTACCCCATTAGGGATAAAGGCGTGATTATATGTATGTATGTATAATTTATTTTTTCTAATATTTATAATTATGCACGTCGTATCTGCCTCTCAGAATGCTATGTCACTAGAAATAAGCTGTGCCTGTTGTGTCTTTGTTTTATATGTATATCGCACCTTTACAAATAAAGTGACTTAACTAAAATTTTGGGATTTCGAGTTTCTGCAATAAAACGGCCTTTAAAATTATAACTTAGAACCCTAAAAACTTGAAATATTTTTAGAGCATTATCTATCAAACTTTACTCAGAAAAAAAAACTAAGTTTGTAGGGTTGTGAGGTTGTTTTCAAAGATCGTTTTATTGCAGAAAGTCCAAATCCCCATTTTTTGAGTTAAGTCACTTTATTTGTAAAGGTGCGACAAATCAATTCAATTTGTTTATTTATTGTAATTTAGGCGATGGGCTGACAACCTGTCACTACACATTAGCAATACACATTACAATCTAAAATTGCCCTCAATTTTTGTCAGACGCGGCGAAAGCGCCTTTTACGAGGCGTTTAACGCTCTGCCTACCCCGTAAGGGATAAAGGCGTGATTTTATGTATGTATGTATTTTATTGTGTACAATAAACTTTAACAAATAAATACGCTTTTAAGAAGAATGAACCCACCTCTCTCCTCCAGATCCTCCACCTCCTCGTACTGCACCCAGTCGCTGAGGTCGTAGTGCCAGTGTCTGCTGTGAGCGCGCCTCGCAGAGTCCCGTTCTCTCCTACAAAAAAACAACATTTGTTTAGATAGATAGAATCTTTATCACTACAAAGTATAAAACAACTGGACTGGGAGCGACAGAAGAACCTAGAATGTGCCAGCTGCATCTCCTCCCGGGCATGCTGTAAAAACCAGCATGCCCGGGTATATTGTAATTAAGGCGATGGGCTGACAACTTGTCACTACAGCAATATCCAGTTCTATCTGAAACAACCCTCAAACTTGTCAGACGTGGCGGAATGACCTTTGTTTGGGTTGTTCACGCTGTGCCTACCCTATTAGGGATACAGGCGTGATAGTATATATGTATGTAGTATAAAACAAAGTAGCTTTTCGGTCCCTATATCCCTATGTATGCTTAAATCTTTAAAACTACGCAATGGATTTTGATGGGGTTTATTTTAATGGATAGAGTGATTCAAGAGGAAGGTTTTTAAGTATAATACATGTATAATATAGTAGAGAAACACTGATGATTTCCGTGCGAAGCCGGGGCGGGTCGCTAGTTGCACATAAAGTGTACATAAATAAATCACGCCTTTATCCCTTACGGGGTAGGCAGAGTGTTTAACGCCTCGTAAAAGGCGCCGTCGCCCCGTCTGACAAAAATTGAGGGCAATTTTAGATTGTAATATGTATTGCTATAGTGACAGGTTGTCAGCCCATCGCCTACAATACACTGTAACCCTCGAGCCCCTTTTGCTGACTTCAACAGCATGCCCGGGAGGAAGGGCAGCTGGAACATTCTATGTTCTTCTATCTCTACCAGTCCAGCATGGAAGTAAATGTAAAGTGTAGTTAGTGTGAATATTATTGTTGTATGTTTCCCTATCATGAATAAAATAAAACAAAACAACAGGAAATGTGAATCAATGAAATAAAAACTAAAGTACAATGAAGGCGGCCTTATTGCTATGGTAACAATTTCTACCAGGCAACCTTGTTTAAAAGCGGAAACGCCTTATTTTTCCGCAAATGTACATCAGCCCTTAAAGAAAAGTGTGCCAGTCTAGCACGATAGATATAGGATCTACAGAACTGAACTCGGAAGACGTTTAAAATCAGAGTCAAGGGTGCAAGGGCCGAGGGTCAAAAAACAAAGGCAAAAAAATTTATAAAAATTATTTCGAGTATTTATAACATTCACATGAATACACATAGGCACATTAAAAACAACTACAACAAAGGTAGTTCCGCCACGTCTGACAAGTTTAGAGGGTTATTACAGATGATACTAGTATTATTCTTCCATGCTGGACTGGGAGCGAGAGAAAAACATATAAAGCCAGCAGCATTTCCTCCCGGGCATTTTGTAAATACCAGCTAGATATATATGTAGGTTTCAGTATATTGCAATTTAGGCGATGGGCTGACAACCTGTCACTATAGCAATATACGTACAAATCTATCTTAAATAACCCTCAAAATGTTGTCAGACGTGGCGAAACGACCTTCGTATATGTCGTTAACGCTCTGCCTACCCCATTAGGGATAAAGGCGTGATTATATGTATGTATGTTTATGTTTGTATCTTAAATAACCCTCGAAACTTGGTCAGACGTGGCGGAACGACCTTTGTTTAGGTTGTTTACGCTCTGTCTAACCCATTAGGGATAAAGGCGTGATGATTTGTATGCATGGTGTGCTGAGTGACTGACCTGTTCTGTCGGAAGTGCCAGTCGAGATGCTGCGAGTACCGCACGGTGTGCTCGGGCGGGAAGCGCGCGCCGCAGCCGCTGCACTGCATCCCGCCGTACAGCTTAGCTACGAGTCCTGGCTGTTTCCTGTAGGGAAATATATAAGGCCTGATGATGATGTAACGAAACAGGTCGCTTCAATAAATAATATATAGTGGAACTAGTGTTGCTTAACTGCCTCCAAGGTCTAGTGGCTAGTGCCATGGACTCCTGATCCGGAGGTCCTGGGTTCGATTCCCGGGGGGGAAACACAAAGTTGATATTTGAGAATTTATCACTTTGTGAATTTTTCTCCAGTTTGGTTAGGACATTGCAGGCTGAATCACCTGATTGTCCGAAAAAGAAAATGATTTCGTGCTTCGGAGGGCACGTTAAGCCGTCGGTCCCGGTCGCTGTCTTTGATAGTGGTCGTTACTCAAACCATGACAGAGGCCTATTAGCTGTGCTACTAGGCGGTTTAAAAATTCTGACACCAGGGCTCATCGGGTCATTCGACTCGAGAGTCCACTCGCTAAGAAGACTTAAATTGTAAGGTTTTTTAATTAAGGTATTGTTGCACATACTCTTAATTGTTAGCTAGCGCTGTCACTTTCTTAACGTTGACATAAGAACAGAATAGCAAATAGTATCTCTTGCCTTTTAATAGATCCAATTCAATATTGAAGTATATTGATATCATTTATTATTTTTAATGATATTAAAATTTTGTTTATCTATTATTATATCCTTAACACCGAACATGTCCCCATTCTTTCCCAACTTTCCTTAGTCATAATTTAATTTCCTTTTCGCAATTACTTTCCCTACCTTTAATAAAATTAAAATAAAGACCTGACATTGGCACAAAGTTTTTCTAAAGCTATTAAAAAAAAAACGACTTTTACATTCCTAATCTGACATAAGACTGGTTATTATTTGACATATAGGGAGAGTGCTCTATGCTCTATAACATATTTTCAGTATCTGAACTTATTTTCTAAAAATATTTTTAAATAATGAAAAGATCAGTGAAAACAGAAATAAAATTGATCAAAAAATCACCGAGATATACCATTATAAAGATAGACTATCTATCTCTCTCTTCGAAACGACAATTTGTATGGAATTACTATGGCGCTCCTGTCTTATGACGTCACATGACAGTTCGGACCTCTCTTTTTAACTAACCACTTTAAAGCATTATAACTCGTAAACTAATGAATATTTTGCGAAAATTCCTTCACATCCGTTCGTTTATGGTGACAATAATTCTATCTAAAAGTTATAAAAAAATCATGCATATTCCCTATTCTTATTTAAAACGTCTAACGTCAGAATAGGAATGTCAACGTCATGTGTTTATTTGCTATCCTGTTCTTATGTCAAAGTTAAGAAAGTGACAGCGCTAGCTAAGAATTAGTTAAGGAATAGTGCGTCCAGAATTGCCGCCAAAGTCTCCCTCTAACGTCCACCATGGGTAAGATGCGCCTAGACATCTAGACTAGACTTTTGTCTTCGCTTTATCTCTTTCGTTACGCACTTCATAGTGAAAAGGGTAAGCGTTGTCCGTAGACAACTACGAAGATTGTGAAATTACACGATTAACGAATGATTATATGCATTTTCGTGACATTTATGAAATAAAAAAATATACGATCACACTCACAGCCCCCACTAGGATTCCCTGTATCGGGGTGCCATGGACATACACAGAAACAACCACAAAGAACACCCAGTCCAAGAAACAGACATTTAAACTCATCATTCAAATGTTTGCCCCGATCGGGAATCGAACCCGGGACCCTCTGCGTAGCAGGCAATGTCAGTGCCAACTAGGCTGCGCAGTCGTCTGCTGCTGAACTAAAATTACTTAAAAAACTAATAACAAAAATGATGCTGTCTGTAGTTTCAAAACACACTATAAAAATGAGTACAATTTACTTACACTTTCAAAGTCTCCGATCTGAGCAAGTCCACCTTATGTATTTTAGTCTTATCCTCTTTCGGTTGAGCTTTATCTTCTTCTTTCTTCTGTGCCTCCTCTTTATCTTTCTTAGCTTGTTCATCAGCTGGCAGTTGGACAATACCAGTAGCCACTAGCTTCGCAAAGAGATCAGTGACGTTGATGTTGCCTAGTATAGGTAAGGTGACACTTGGTTTCTCTGCTTGAGGAGACGTTTCCAATCCCGGGATCTTCTCCGGTTTGAGGAAGAGAGGTTCCGCGGAGCAGTACTCAGTGGCTGATGATGGAGCCTCTATCTCCATGTTTGATGGCATTACGCTGGCTAGCATGTCCAGGCCTACGGAAGATAATGTAAGTTTAATCTTTTGGAGCTGCTGAAGTATCTACAAGATGATATGACCAATAAATTTTGTTATCCAAATATCATCATCTCCCTAGCCTTATCCCGTATATCACGGTCGGCTACCTAATCTAGGGGATTGAACGAGAGTACTGGTTTTTACACAGAGCGACTGCCATCTGACCTCCAAAGCACGGAAAAAGCGCCGAATAAACGTACATATGAAATTCGAAAACCGAAAAACACATTGGTACATGGTGGGGTTCGAACCACAACTTCCCGCTCAGGAGGCAGCGGCCCTATCCACTACACCATCGGGCTCCTCAATTTGTTATCCAAATAATAAACAGATAATTGGGAAAATATACAGGATGTTAATTTAGGAATTTGGCACACTGCTCCGCTGTCTGTTACGTAGGGCAAATATTCTCTATCTATGGTTTTGTTATTAAACACAATGGGAGCTTGAAATGTTATTATTATAATAGTTTAGTTAATGATAGTTTATTTATGTTTCATAAGATTTTGATTTTTATGTTACGTCTTTATTTTTTGCAGTTTGCTGTATAAACACAAATCTAGGTTCAGTTCGTTTTGGCTTCACGGAAGACCAGCGCTACAAGCAGTTTCCGCCGCTGCTGAGTGCAGAAAATTTTTAGTCACAAAACTTATGTTCTTACATACATATAATCACGCCTTTATCCCTAATGGGGTAGGCAGACCGTAAACGACCCAAACAAAGGTAGTTTCGCCACGTCTGACAAAGTTTTGAGGGTTATTTAAGATAGATTTGTACGTATATTGCTGTAGTGACAGGTTATCAGCCCATCTCCTAAATTACAATATACTGAAACCCTCGGAGCCCTTAGCTGGTTTTTACAGCATGCCCGGGAGGAAATGCAACTGGCACATTCCATGTTTTTCTCTCGCTCCCAGTCCAGCATGGAAGAACAAAACGTACAAAACTGTAATAAAGTAATAATTACCTTGATTTTCTGCCTCGGGACTCGGCGTTTTCGGCGGTCGCTTCGACTCGCCAACATCGTTGTTGAGGACGCTCCCCGGCGCCACGCCCAGCCCCAACCCCGGGGCCACCACGGGCGGCAGGAGGGCCGGCAGCGTGCTGCCCTCCATGTTGGCGATGTTAATGAACCCTGGCTTCACGTTCCTCGGCAGCGCTGAGAATCTAATGAAGAACTTCTCGTTCCCCAAAGTGATCGGTTTCGGCAGATCGCCGAACTCGACTTTGAAAGGCTGCTCGTTGATCAGAACCGTCTTCAAAGCGTCCACAAAGCGGATAGTGAAGAACTGTCTGTTGATAACGAACTTTTGCACCTTAGCGTCGAGGTAGACCGGGCACATTTGCGTGGCATTGACTATGAGGTTGACCTTCCCGGCGACCAGATCTGTCCTCTTAGCTTTCCCGATGTCCACTTGAGGCAGCGGACCCTCAAGATGGACCAGCCTCGGTTTCCCGTCGATGATGACTCCGTAAGGCTGACCCCCGAAGAAGCACTCCCACCATCTCCCGTTGATGAACAGCTCTCGCGTCGGAGCCCCGAATCTGATGTCGAATACTTGATCGTCTATCTCTACTTGTTTGTACGGTTCGTTGAAGGACAGGACTACGGAGTCTTTGTTGTCGAAGGTGACTCTTCTGCAGCCCGGCAAGAATTTAATCTCCCTAGGATCGTCCCAATCCAGCATGATGATAGCGGTGTCTCCGTAGAACCTGATCTCTCTCGGTATGCCGTCGATCTGAATGGTCTTGACGGGGTCCTGGTCGATGTACTCCAAGATCCTGTAATCAGTCGGCGGGATGCTGACTCCCGGAGCGCCGAGAGGCGGCGGCGGTACGTCTGATCTCTCGTAGGGTCTGAGCGGACACTCGCCTTGGCACATTCCCACTTTCGGAGTGGGTAGCGCTAGCGGCATTCTTTGGTTGAACCCGGGGACTCTCTTATCGAACTTGGGTCTGAAGAACGGCGGCTGCAGCGGGCCTCGGAACCGTCGGGGAACGTACTCGTCTATCCTGGGCCGGGGCCCGCGCCACGTGCCGTACATGTACACGCCGGGCCCGGGGGGCGCGGGGGGCAGCGGGAGCAGCGCCGGGCGCCCGCTGGGGGCGTCCCTCCGCATGTCCGAGTCCTGCGGGCAGCCCGGGGCCCCCGGGGGCGGGTCCGCGAAGGGCGCGGGGGTGACCCTCTCGTCGATGTCTCCGAAGTTGTTGTGCGCGTTGGGCGAAGACAGCGGCGACGCGACCTTCTGTTTGTTCAGATGCGCCGCTTTGTGCAGCTTCATTTTGGACAGTTCTAGAGACTCCCTCTGCTTCGCCTCTTTCAGTTTCAGTTTCTCGTTGAGTTGCAACACTTGGAACATCAGCGTGTTGTATTGGTTCTTGTCTAGTTGTCCGTCGCTGAATTGCTCTTTGGCCTGGTTCATGATGATGGAAATGGTCTTTTTGTGGTCTTCCGCGTCGAACTCCTCGGGGTTTTCAGATCTTAAGTCTACGTCTTCTGTGCTAAGTGTGCGCCGTCTTTCTTTTTCTACACCTGAAAGATGATTGAAATGGTTTAGCCAACAAACACAATTGAAAAAATTCTTACGTTTAGTTGTACAAGTTAACAGAGACTTCCGAATTATTGTTTTATTTTTTCAACATTTTTCGTAGCTCTCTAGTATAATACCGGGTGTTAGGGACAGCGTCCCGCGAACTGATTGCTCAGTCAATGACACTGAACAACTTCCAAGGAACTATTTTCAGGAAGTGAAAAAATATTTGGCTTTTCCAAACAAATTGTCCGATCGAGGTAAACATTTTGTATGGAGAGGCCAATTTTTTTTATCACTACGTTTGTTTGCGGAACGCTGTCCCTTACACCTGATATAATGGCCTACTCTTCTAAGACTATCTAGTTTTCTTCACCTATTTTAAAGAAATCAAAGGAAAATAATAGCAATACTTACTCGGCGATTTACTAAACAGCAGCGGCCTGCCCAGCCGGTCCTTGCCTTTAGTCACATCAGCCAGCTTCGCTCTACACAGATCCAGCTTAGACGGCGTCTTCCTAACTTCGTCCATTTCTTTGACTTCATTCCAGTCTTTCTTTGGCGAGCCTATAGGCGAAGTCAGCATCCGATCTCTCTCCTCTCTCGGCGAAGATTGTATTCGGTCAGGTTTAGGCGATATCAACACCCGCCTGTCGCGGTCTTCCCGAGGTGATGATGATAAGCGGTCTTCAGGTAGCTCAGTCTTGTGTTTCGGGGAGGTGATGGAGGGGGGAGGGGGGATGGTTTCCTCCACTTGGGGCAGTTGACGGAGGTCCACATCCTCATTGCCGAATAGCCTGGAAAATACGAGTCTATTTGTAAGAGTTTATGGAGTAAATACTTGTCAATACATAGTATGAAACAAAGTCGCTTTCTCTGTCTCTATGTATGCTTAGATCTTTAAAACTACGCAACGAATTTTGATGCGGTTGCTTTTAATGGATAGAGTGATTCAAGAGGAAGGTTTATATGTATAATACATGCAGAATGTAGGAGAGAAACACTGATGATTTTCGTGCGAATCCGCGGCGGGTCGCTAGTAAGAAATAAAAACTACTAGGATTGCTTCCTAACAGAGGTTTCGAAGAAGTTGTTATTAATAACAAAATATTTATCACAGAACAAATCCCGACTACTATACAAAAATAATTACATTAATTACATAATAAAATTACGTATTGTACAGTACACGTTCGAATTACTCAACTTACGGCACTCTATCATTCATTGTGTAGAAAAAATATTTAGCAAATAAGAGACGTGATTATTTGTTTATTGGAACCATGCCAATATGCTACAATGCATCACATATACGTAACAATATCACGCGAAACTCCTAAAATAGACTAGACAAAAATACATAACAATAGCCAAGAAATGAAGCGATTAATTGCAAGTACGACTGCAGTTTAGCCATATCTGTGTGTGTAAATGTACTTACACGCGCATTGCCTTAGTATGCGTGAGTTCACCATAGAAAACCTGTATTTACGCACACAAGGGCGCGCGCCTGTACGCACAACCACAAGGAAGGCTTAGCTGCAGTCGTGAGATAAAAAACTTGTGAAAATAAATAAAAATATACTTACATATCGATCTTATCCATTTTGCTCCTCTTGGCTTTCCCTTCGACGGTTTCCGTGGAGGAGCGTTTCTGCCCCACGGCGGCGGCTTTCGGCTCGATGGTGGGCAGAACTCTGAGATCCACGTCTCTAACCTCTAGCGGCTCGGAGGCATCTGAAAATGACGCTAAATTTTTATGAAGCCTCAAGTCTTTAGGTAGGTATTACATGACCACTGACCACCCTTTTACCTGTACGGTCACCAAGTCCTGAAGTCACCAGGTAACAACCACGATTAAAGAACTTAATAACGTGTTTTGAGAGAAATATTTTTTTTGCTATTTATTAAATATTAATTCACATTTTTGTATAAAAATGAGGTATGAGAATTTAACGAAGATATAAATGAAATAAATATTTTAATAAACAAATTTTAGATGTATTGTACTTATTATGTTATTTTGTTTGTTATTAACAATAGCAGGAATTAAAATTGAAGCCAATCTTGGAAATTACAATAAAATATAAATCTGTTGGGAATTATTACTCAAAGCACTCAAGAGAAAAAGTTTCTCCTATTTTTTTTATTTTATGATACTTTTTACTTTTTTAAACTTAAAAGAATTTTATGTAATTTCTTCCGCACATAAATAAGCGACAGTATATATACTTAAAGTACCTTATTAAACCTATATAAACTTTACACCTATTTAAGTTACTGTATAGGTGAATTACTAGTTATTTACAGGGTTCTTTTGTATATTTAGACAGTTTATTTCGAGATTTGGAAACTTTTCGTAAGTTAAATAGTATATGGAGAAAAATAAGAGGCCTCAAATTACTCGCTCTCAAGATGATGCTGATGATGATACAATACAGGGTGTCAATTTATTGCATCCATAGCTTACGGGCATTCAGTCGCAAAACGTAGCGGACGCAAAATGTACCCTAGCTAATGTACTCAGTTGTAATTAAGTACAGGGTGCGTGCAAAAGGAAGTTTTTTTTTATTGTGATATTAGGAAAATATCAGTTAGAACCCTTTACCGCATACGAGTTCAAAGTATGACCACCAATTTTTATCAAACTTCGACTCGTATGCATTAATGGTTTTAAAGCTATATACATATAGCTTTGTGTTTATTTTCTAGTACCGCGATTGATAGTTTTCGAGATATTATTTTTGAAAAACCTAGTACACTAGCAATGGGTGAAAGAGTACATATTAAGCTTGATTTTAAGGTGTTTTGAGACTGATATATTAGCGATGGTAGGTACGTTTTGAGTCTGCGATTAAGATCATTGTACCTGGTGGTGGCGCCCCCACCACCATTTTCTTACATTCGTAAAACATAAGACATTTAAAATTAATAATACGAACTACAAAGTTTTGAAAATATCCATATTTTGAGTTATAATTTTTAACGAATGAGGGCGCCACTGCTAGGTATAAATACTTTATAGACTGTTTCCGTAAAGTGCTTCTAAGCTGTAACGCAATTAAATTAACACCCTTTAGGTATACCTAATCATATCACTGATGTATAATCTGATATTTATTCTCGTTTTGACTGCAATAAAATGTCATGAAAGCACGTCACCAAGTGAAAAGACACAAATATAGTTTTTACAACAAATCTCTAAACAAATAAGCGTGGAGACAGCCCACCGAACCAGGGCCTAGGAGATTTCTTCATCAACGACGCGACGGGATAAGTTCCAAATACACATTTTCAGATTACAGAAATTTTCGCAGTAGCTACCTTATTGTAGGTATACGAGCAAGGGCGGATTCAGGGGCACGTGCCCCCAGAACGGTGTTTTTACTGTAGAGGTTCCATTACAGTACATACTTGTGCCTCCCTGGATCCGCCCTTGTATACCAGGACACTGCTGCCTCTACCTGCCTTCTTACCCTAGGGTCAATATTTCGTTGCATTTACAATCTCATATTAGTTATCAATGCGTCTCTTCATCTCTATAAAAATATGCGTAATACTGATTATCCAACTGAACCAATACTTACCAAAATTATTCACTTATCGTATATACCTACATACAATTAAAATAATTCTTGCACGTTCTAGTTAATAATTTGAAAATGTTATTCTTATTGATTAAAGTTTTGTGTGTTAATTGAGAAAATTAAGTACGTGAAGTTGAATCTAAACTGAAAATTATGGACTAAGAAATTGAAGACCTTCTTCAAAGTTTTTTTTTATTTCAGAATAAGGGTGAATTTCTCTAAGTACTTTCATATAGATTTGCTGATTAGATTTCTTTATAATCCTAAATTACAAAAACGACGAATCTACAGGGAGGTAGGTCCCTCTGTATGAAATAGACAAGGGAAGTAATTTGGCGTTACAAACGATACGACTTGTAACACCTGTCACTTTCTATCATGAGAAAACAGAAAGGGAGGGCAATAATTTTAGTCTACCTTTGCAAACCGTACATGAGTGACTACATGCCCCATACCGCACTTATATTAAAATACATTATAATAATTCGGCCTATATTCTGTGGAAAAGCCCATTTATTTTTCGCAAGGCTTTTTGTGCCTAAACGTTTTTGTATCAGCCTAAATTGTTTCACAATAAATCACCAACAGGTCCAACTGGAACAAGCGATGTTTATTTCTTGATTTCTCATACAATGGCTAACGTCATGAGAAATCAAGAAGAAAGTTGAAGAACAAAACAGTTCCTTTTGTTATTTACCTACCTAAATATTTTATATTTCAATAAGGGCGCATTGATTTCAATTGAAAAGATTAAATTATTATTAATTTGAAAAAGAAAATGTAGTCCTATTCGTTTTTGTGTAATAAATATAACTAAGTTACTAATTACCTCGTCACTTTAATTTCCAAGTCAACCAAAACGAGAACACATGTATTTAAAAAGAAAAATGCTTTGAATGATCAGAAACTTCTGTAAGCTATGGTAAAACCCAACTGATTGCAAGTTACAGCATTTTAAACTTGAGAAAAGAAACAGGATAGTAAAAATAAAAAATATCGTAATAATAGTAGCAGTGATCGGTAGCAATGAAAACATCATCTACATACAGAGGAACCAATTACCACATCCAGAGATGACGAAGGGGTCCTGCAAGCTTCCGGCTCCAAACAGGTCTTGATAGAATTCATTCTTCTCCCAATGGCCACTTGAAGTTGTCCAACAGTTGAGCGAAGTGTGGTTGAGTGTTGTTGAGATCACGGTGTGTTTGAAATTCTTGTTTACCACTCGTATACGAATATTTGTTTAGAGACAAGTTGCAAAAACTACGTATTTAGGATGTATTAGTCACCAAAACCTGAGCAAACGTGCTTAAAACTGTGTTCATTATATCTTTTGGTGAAATGTGCTAAACATGTAAACCTTCATAATATAAGTACTTAAATATGTTATTTTTTTTAAAGATAACTTTGAATGGATTAAATAGATATCTTCTTAATAGTAAGGGTACAAAAACCATCGTGAAAACACATCAATATGAATACTCCAAGAGTTGAAAATACTTTTATTTGCACACAATAGTGTCAGTCTTCCGTTCCGCTTACATCTAGTATCACAGTGGTACGACCAGGTTGTTAATGAACCTCTCATTCGAGTAACAAGGAATATCTTACTTGCGGGCTCGGCCTGCGCGCGCGCAGCGGCCGGCGGCGGGCTCGAGGACTTCTCCTTGTTCCTCCTCATGTAGCGCTCCTTGTGGTAGTTCTTGAGTCCCTTGAACACGACCACTTCCGGTTCCTCTGTCTCTTCCGGTTCCGGTCTTACTTTAGGTTTCTTGGTCCGGAGTTGTTTGTCTTTGACAGTTTTGGCTTTCTTCTCCGGGGAGGAGTTGCTGGAGTTGCTGTCTTTGCTGTTGGTCTCGCCGTCTTTCTTTTTCTTTTTGTCTAGTTTGACGTCTTTCTTTCTCTTGACGGGTGAGGGCGCGTCGTCGCGGTTGATCTTGGGAATAGGGGGTAGTTTGTTGATCTTTTTCACGTCGGCGATCTTTTCGAAGTATTTGTCGACGGAGTTTTTGTCGTGGGGCGCCACGTTGATCTCCTCTTTGCACGGTTCGTCAGCTTCAATTTTGTGGTTTTCGTTCTTGCGTCTCTCCCTGGCCCGCTCCCGCCTGTCGCGGAGGCGTTCCTCCGTTCTTCTGTCAAGTCTGGGGTCCGGGCGCGGGGGGCGGGCGGCGGGGCGGGGTCCGTCCGGTTGCACTTCATAGGTGATGACGTTTTTGCGTTTAGTCGCGCGGTCGAGCGGCTTGATGTCGAACACATTGGGCGCGATGTTAGCGGAGGCCGCGTGCGGTGCTGTGTGGGCGGGTGGTCCTGCGCGGGGGGGGTGCGGGGGCTGGCGCGCCAGGCGCGGGTCCCTGCGCGCGCCGGCGAGCGCGGCGCTGACGGGCGCGATGCGACTGCTCGGTTTGGGGACCGGCTGTGGACAATAGCAGGGGTATAATCTACGTGCGCAAGCTTCAAACCGAGCGAACGTAAAATAATAAAGTAAAACAATAAACGATGACAAGATTTAGGAACAAAACATTCGATGTAAAGATCGGTAATAGATAGAACATTGTCATAAATGGTTGACAGCTTTAACTTTTATTTGATAGTTGATTGGAAAATTTGGTTACTTGAATAGGAGGTTTGGTTAAATGATAGGTTTGTTTCCTTGAATGGTAGGTTTTGTTTCTAAAATGAGAGGTTTGATAGCTTGAATGGTAAGTTTGGTTGCTAGAATGATAGGTTTGGTTGCTTGAATGATAGTTTTGGTTGCTTAAATGGTTTGTTTGGTTGCTTGTATAGTATGTTTAGTTGCTCGAACGGTAGGTTTGATTGCTTCAATAATAGGTTTGGTTTTTTGAATTGTAGGTTTGGTTGATAGAAGGATAGTATTAGTTACTAGAATGATAGTATTGGTTGCTTGAATGGTAGGTTTGGTTGCTTGAATTGTAGATTTGGTTGCTTGATTGGTAGGTTTATTTGCTAGAATTATAGGATTATATGCTTGAATGGTAGGTTTGGATGCTTGAATTAAGCAATCAAACGATTGCTTGAATGATTGAGTAGCAGGTTTGGTTGGTTGATTTGATTGGTAGGTTTGGTTGGTTGATTGGTGTATTTGGTAGGTTTAGTGTTCAGCCATAGGTTAGATTTGTAAGTAATCAAGTGAACTCACGGGTCCAAACCTCGCCTTGACCGGCGGCGCCACCACCGGGTTCACCATCGCCACTGGCATGCCCGACGACATCGGCACCAGGCTTGGTTGGTTTATTGGTAGGTTCAGTAGGTTAATTGGTGGGTTTGGTTAGTTGATTGGTAGGTTTGGTCGGTTGATTGGTACGTTTGGTGCGTTAGGTTGCTAGAATATATGGTTGGTGTGTTGGAAGGTTTGGTTAGTTGATTGTTAGGTTTGGTCGGTTGATTGTTAGGTTTGGTCGGTTGATGGGTACGTTTGGTTGGTTTATTGGAAGGTCTGGTTAGTTTGGTTGGTTGATTGGAAGGTCTGGTTAGTTTGGTTGGTTGATTGGTAATGTTTAGTTAGTTGATTGGTATGTTTCGTTTGTTTAATGGAAGGTTTGGTTAGATTGGTTGGTTGATTGGTAAGTTTCGTTGGTTTTTGGAAGGTTTGGTTAGATTGGTTGGTTGATTGGTATGTTTCGTTGGTTTATTTTATGGTTTGGTTAGATTGGTTAGTTTATTGGTATGTTTCGTTGGTTTATTGGAAGGTTTGGTAAGATTGGTTGGTTGAGTGGTATGTTTCGTTGGTTTTTGGAAGGTTTGGTTAGATTGGTTGGTTGATTGGTATGTTTCGTTGGTTTATTTTATGGTTTGGTTAGATTGGTTAGTTCATTGGTATGTTTCGTTGGTTTATTGGAAGGTTTGGTTAGATTGGTTGGTTGAGTGGTATGTTTCGTTGGTTTTTTGGAAGGTTTAGTTAGTTTGGTTGGTTTATTGGTATGTTTCGTTGGTTGACTTGTAGGTCAGCCGTAGGGCCCATACGTTTGGTTTGTTGGTAGCATCGTAGTGAATTACGGGTAGTAAGTAATCAAGTGAATTCGCCACTGGCATGCCCGACGCTATCGACACCAGGCTTGGTTTATGGGTAGGTTCAGTAGGTTAATTAGTGGATTAGGTTGGTTGATTGGTACGTTTGGAAGGTTTGGTCGGTTGATTGGTACGTTTGGTGCGTAGGGTTGCTTGAATATATGGTTGGTTTATTAGAAGGTTTGGTTATTTGATTGGTAGTTTGGTCAGATGATTGGTACGTTTAGTTGGTTAATTGTTAGGTTTGGTCGGTTGATTGTTAGGTTTGGTCGGTTGATTGGTACGTTTGGTTGGTATATTGGAAGGTTTGGTTATTTGATTGGTAGTTTGGTCGGTAGATTGGTACGTTTAGTTGGTTTATGGAAAGGTTTGGTTAGTTGATTAGTATGTTTCGTTGGTTAATTGGTACTGTTTAGTTGGTTGATTGGTACCGTTTGGTTGGTTGTTGTAGGTCAGCCGTAGGGTCCATACGTTTGGTTTGTTAGTAGCATCGTAGTGAATAACGGGTAGTAGTAAGTAATCAAGTGAACTCACGGGTCCGAGCCTCGCCTTGACCGGCAGCGCCACCTCAGTGGGGACGGCGAGCGCCGGCGCCACCACCGGGTTCACCATCGCCACTGGCATGCCCGACGCTATCGACCCCATGGCGGGAGGTACTGTCGCCGTGGCCTGCAGACAAACGAACAATATATATACTTCTATTTTTTTTTTGGGGCACTTTAGGCTAATATAATAATAATAATAAAAACGACCTAGTATGAAGTCACGCTCTGCTTTCTGCTCTGTTAGGTATGTATACCAGGTGGAAGGGTCAGCGTAATGAAAGCTGATAGGGGTTGCTCAGTCAACGACACTTAACAACTATCAGCAGGATCTTTCTCAGGTAGTAAAAAAAAAATTGGCTTTTCCATGCAAATTTTCTGACCGCGGTGAACATTTTGTGTGACAAAGGCTTTTTATTTACTTCCTGAAAAATATGCTGTTGATAGCTGTTAAGTGTCGTTGACTGAGCAACCCCTATCATTTTGCGGGACGTTGTCCCTTACACCTGGTATTAATTCTAAACCAATACAGGCGTGAGAAGACAATATATTTGAACTATAAAACATACACATGTGCATACAATCACACCTTTATCCTTCTTGGGGTAGGCGAAGCATAAAACCCTTAACAAAGTAGTCTTACTAATCTTGATGGTTATTTCAGATACATCAGTATATTGCTCTAGACAGTTTGTCAGTCTATTGTTTAATTTACGATACACTGAAACCTTTGAATCCCTTTGACACACATTCGGTACATTCTGTTTTTTATCGCTTTCAGTCCAGCATCAAAGCATAATTTTATACAAATAAAAGTATAAAGTACAAATGTACTTAAAATAATGTCTATGTTGGATCACGCTTATTCTCTCTACTTTCATTTTTGTTTTCGATCGAGTGTAAAGAACATAATTTTACACTTATTTTATTGCTACTATGAGTTATCTAATCTAATATGTTACTCTGGTAAAACACACACAAAGTTTTTTTTTATCTGTACGTTGATCACTATAAACTCTTGTAATTCGGAAAAAAAAAAGGTTTTTTTTTTGTAATTTTCCATATTCAACTTCACACTAGGAAAACTTAGGTTTTAAAGTTTGTGAAAGGCGTCACATAGTCTACAAACTGTAATAAATAATACTGCATGCCCCAGATAAAAAATGTTCACTGGAATCCATGTAACTATTGTAATTATTTACATGAATAAAGACTTATAAAACAAACAAACAACTAGGAAAACTGTATGACTATGACTAGGTACGATAAACTTAATGCAAGTGCCACTTGTTTGTATGACTCATGTTGAAAATACCCGATGCACTACGCAGTTGCATTACATTGCTTCGATAAGGCATTTATACTTCACTACAAAGTATAAAACAAAGTCGCTTTCTCTGTCCCTATATCCCTATGCATAAATCTTTACAACTACGCAACGGATTTTGATGCGGTTTATTTTAATTGATAGTGTTTCAAGAGGAAGGTTTATATGTATAATACATGCATAATATAGTAGAGAAACACTGATAATTTCCGTGCGAAGGGGGGGGGGGGGGGGTCGCTAGTTAAAAATAAAACACTATCACATGCAAAAAACAAAATAACTCCACCCTCATATATTATATGTACCTTTTTCTTATCTAGCCTATAAAAAAGGCCTCTATAGGTACCTAAGTTTGAAAATTAACATCGTGCAGACGTGCACTGAGCTCGTCAATCCGCTTGGCAGCGTGGTGAGTACGGCAAATACCACCTAAAATCTGGGGATTCTCAGGCCCCATGCAAACTAGTAAAGTTGACGTCATCATCGCCCTAGCCGTATATCACGGGCCGGCTACCTAATCTAGGGGATTAAACGACGGTATTGGTTTTTACACGGAGCGACAGCCATCTGCCCTCCGCATCCCAGAAGGGAAACCAAACCCAATCCTAGATTAGGTCAGAGTTTTCAAGTCGCCAATGCTTAGCACTGGCTTCAGATATAACTTAACGACTAATATCTACGGTATTAAACAATATTAAACGGGGCCAACGGCTAAGCGTGTCTTCCGAAGCTCGGAAGAAGCGCCGAGTAAACGTACATATGAAATTCGAAAACCGAAATCACATTGATATGTGGTGGGATTCGAACCACGACCATCCCGCTCAGCAGCGGCCCTATCTACTACACCATCGGTCTCTTAAAGTGAAAGGGAAAGTAGTAAAGTTGACGTACGATACAAAAACAGTGCTAAAAAAATAGACGACGAGACGATATTCAAATATAAAACAATGCTACCTAAACCTTATCGTAACAAACAGTATCGTAAAATGATGTTTTATTATTTGCGCTTGACTCTCGATCTTGACCTAATTACAGTAATTACACAAAGGTAATAAAGATACATACATACATATAATCACGCCTGTATCCCTATAGGGGTACGCAGAGCGTAAACGACCTAAACAAAGGTTGTTCCGCCACGTCTGACAAAATATTGAGGGTTATTTAAGATACATACAAATGTAGGTATATTACTGTACTGTAACTGCCTCCGTGGTCTAGTGGCTAGTGCCATGGGCTCCCGATCCGGAGGTCCTGGGTTCGATTCCCAGGGGGTAAAACACAAAGTTGATATTTGAGAATATATCACTTTGTGATTTTTTCCCCAGTTTGGGTAGGACATTGCAGGCTGAATCACCTGATTGTCCGAAAAGAAAAAGATTTCGTGCTTCGGAGGGCACGTTAAGCCGTCGGTCCCGGTCGCTGTCTTTGATAGTGATCGTTACACAAAACCATGTCAGAGGCCTGATAGTTGTGCTACTAGGGGGTTTAAAAACTCTGACACCAGGGTTTATCGGGTCCATAGATTCGATACCCACTTGACAGAAGAAGACTGTACTGACAGGTTGTCAGCCTATCGTCTAAATTACAATATACAGAAATTCTCGGATCCCTTAGCTGATTTTTACAGCATGCCCGGGAGGAAATGCAGCTGGCACATTCTATGTTTTTCTCTTGCTCCAAATCCAGCATAGAAGCCGAAACCATGGCAAAATCTACATTAAAGTGTTTTTTGCAACTAACGAAGGTATGGCCTTATAGGCTATTATAAATTGGAAAATTATTTTTAATTTAATGTATCAAATGAAAACGCAATTAAATTATAACTTTGAAAGGAATTAAATGGCTAGAATTGGACGTAATTATTCAATTACATTAGTAGATTAGATAACCAATGTAATTCATTTATTATGTCATACCTACCACATAACGCGTATCATAAATATCGAAACGGTACGTTGTTTTTATACACGAGCAGTAATTTACATCGATTTTCCGCTAGAACGCCTGTGGAAATACCCTTGAAGCGTACAAAATTACAGATTGCTGTTTTTGAATATGATCAAATTGCTACGCAATGAAAAAACACGATATGTGGAGAAAAAAAACCTGAAATACTAGTTTTAAGCAAATACTTTTGCTAAAAGACCAGTCTTATTAATTTCATTTTTAATCTGGAGTAACTCTTTATTTCTTCCATGCTGGGAGCGAGAGAAAAACATAGAATGTGCCAGCTGCATTTCCTCCCGGGCATGATGTAAAAACCAGCTTAAGGATCCGAGGGTTTCAGTATGTTGCAATTTAGGCGATAGGCTGACAACCTGTCACTACAGCAATGTACCTACAAATCTATCTTAAATAACCCTCAAAACTTCGTCAGACGTGGCGGAGAGAAGTTTGTTTAGGTCGTTTACGCTCTGCCTACTCCATTAGGGATAAAGGCGTAATTTATAAGTATGTATGTATATTCTCTTTGTCGTCGAATCTAAAAACATTCTATAAAACCGCCAGTTATTTATGTATTGTCATAAATCCTCATCAGTTTGGACTCAATGCTACATGTGGCGGTTTATGTGGTGATTTAGAAACACCGTCCCACACAGACGTGTTGATTTTCTCAAGACAATAACATTTGTTATCAGAAGTCGTTAGCTATTGTTAGCTAAATAAACGTCGGCCGTTTCGAGGAACGAAGCGTCAGACAATATGACAATGGTATTTTTGAAGACCTGGCTGAATAGATAGATAAATGTAATCAATTGACTTAATGAGCCTGTGGCTAATTATTATATTGGTATTATATTCAGAAACTTTTACTAAGAGAATATTGTATAGCATTCCAACTCTTATTTAAATCCTTTTATGGATTTGTAATTTGTATGCATATTGTTCTAGGATAATACCATGGAATTTTGTTCTATATGAGAGTGAAAACTCAAACTTAAGAAATAGTTGTTAATAATTGATAATTTTGATGTGGTAGTTATTGCTTACTTTAACTGATGAAGATTTATAAGAGAAAATAAAGTTCCAGAAAACTCTCCTTGTAATCTGTAGACTTTTATTTATAACCTTGTGGTTTAGAAATCAATGTATTTATAAGTTTGTGGTTTGGAAATCAATTACTTATGTAATAGTTATCTATCTAACAATGAGTAATGTTATGTGAACATGCACAAGTAAATTCTTTAACACAATGAAAAAAAACAGCTGCACATGATTGCCAATTTAAGAGAGTTCTTTTTTGTAATAAGCTGGCCCCTTATACGCTTATGCAGTTTTTCTTATTATTTGTGTAAAATAAAATGTAAAATAAATAAGAGAAACATACCTTCTTAGCATTTTTCTCCGCCATGGCCAGCTGTTTCTTGGTCTGTTCCAGCTGCATCTCAATCTTCTTCTGCTGCAGCATCAGCAACTCTTGCTCCTTCTTGGCGAGGATGGAACGCATCTTCTCCTCGTCGGACATGACCGGGGTGGGAGTCTGAGTCACCACCTTTGCGGTAGCTGGTGCAGACTGTGGGAGAAAGAGGAATGAGAATTTTGCTATAGATTTGATAAGTGCTTAGTGCTAATCTAATATGGGTTTAAAAGAACTTCCCGCAAGTTGTGGGGGTTGCTGGGGTTAGGGGCATCCCTGGGCTAAGAGGCACCCTCATCAGTCAAAAAAATATAATTCACTGAAAACACATCATCATCCTAGCCTTATCCCTTATCTCACAGGGTCGGCTTCCTAATCAATTCACTGATCAGATTGAGGTTCAAGCAATGAAGGTTATTTAGAACCTCATAAAGTTGCAACCTATACTTACAGATATAAATTTTGCGAAAAACTACCACTTATAACACTTTTGCTATCTGTAACTGCAGAGAACACTGAATTATTAATTTATAATGCTTAATGTTGCAACTTATAGTTTGTTGTAGTTACAAATAGAAATTTTGCGAAAAACTGCCACTTTAACACTTTTGCTCTGTATCTGTAACTGCCCTGCAGTAAACACTTAATTATTAATTTATAATGCTTGAAATAAACTTCAGTACCTATACTTCAATCTGATCTACCGGATTTTCGATTAATCGCGTTTGCAGTGAGTAACGAATTTTTAACTGATAAGGGCACCGGGGATCCCCTTCTTTTTACCAGAAAATTCTTTCAGGAAATGTAAAAAATGTGAGCTTCACATACAAATTGTCTGATATTTTTCTAATATAAATGTAGTTGGACATACATACACTATTAAGTTCATTATTGTAGTCTTAGTTCTTAAACTAAAGATAAAAAACAACTAAAAAACACCTTTTTCAGAAAATTGGGATTTACATGGATGTTTGACTGCCCTGGATGTGGCTGCGCTTGTATCGGCCACGCAGGGTCTATGAGGTTTACTTTCACATCCAGTTGGTAGAGTTTGGTTGCCGGGAACACATCATGCCATGTCTCCCGTAGTTTAAACATTTGTGACCGTACTTTTTCATCAACCTAGAATAGAAATAACATATAGAAACTGCAAATCTTAAAAAAAAGAAAATTGTATAATAAAAAAACACATAACAATGCTATTTACCTGCTTGAAAGTCCTAGTGAACATGTTAACGATGCTTTGGGAGAATTTTGTTGTGTATGCTCCGCCGACATTCTTGATAATGGAATCAACTAAATAGAGAACGGGCAGCTTGATGTCGGGTTGGACCTGTGAGGAAAATTATGTCTAGTCTCCAAGGGCCTCAAGTCTACAAACTTGATCCACACTTATCTTTAACTTTCTTGAGACTGTTTCAAACGGTGCAGGAAAGAATAAGACAAAAGTTATTTGCAGCAACAGTTTAATTTGCACGTGAAAAATAAATAAGAAGTCAGTTTTCAAATACTTTTTATTTCAACAATTTGTCAGTACACAACTGAAATAGAACCAGTTAGAATAAGAATTAATTATTACATACCACTGAAGGTACACCAAGATGGTTTATGCTTATGAACGGAATTTCTTTAAAAAGATAGTGTTAACAGGTATCTCCCATAATAATTTAAAGAAATCAAAACAGATTTATTTATATTTAAAGCCACTACTTTCACTATGTGTTGCAAGAATGACAAATGGAATTGCAACATCATTTCAAAAAGAAAATATCATGTTTTAGTAACCAAAACAATTTAAATCTTTTAATTTAGCACCTCCATAAGAAATAATCGAGAAACAGCTTTGGGAACACAAGATATCTACAGAAATAAATATTGATAAGTTTATCTAATCTACTGAACATTAGTAAGTTGTAACTGCAAATAAGACTTATAATGAGATTGCAGTCTACAGGGAGATACCTATTGCTCTGGACTGGTTACAATTGAGGTCAGATCTGTGTCACTGTTATTGCCAACACGTTAAACCTAGGCGCGCGTCATCAACACTTTCGCCGCCAGAAGCTCACGTGACCCGTGGCATTTTCCTCAGCGCCCGTGCGCCAAACTTTAAAAATGCAAATTCACCTTCTCCAGATGCTTCTCGACGGTGTCAACGATAACCCCGGCGTGTTCCACGTTCTCTTCCGCCAAGATCGTGAGCATGTTGATCAACGGCTTGCTGTTCACAGTCAAGTCCGCGAGGCTTGACGCGTACTCCTCCGAGATTTCCTTCTCCTTCGACATGTTGGCAGGGCGCTCCACACGCTCCTCTCACCATGCCAAGCACTATCTGCCACTGCACATCACTGTAACCAACAGAAAACTGAACTTGAACACCTCTGTTACGTGGTTATTCAACATGGCGAGGTTTCAAAAGGCAACACGTAGTGAACTTACGTTATCACAGATAACACAGTGTTGCGACGTTAAATACGCAACTCGAATGCAATCACCTCACGTACGGATTTAAATGCACATAATTTCGTTTGAAATTAGTCACGTTTAGCTCGGTAATGCACAAAAATGCAGAGCTGCAGACGAACGCGTTTTTCAATCGAGTGACGAAAACAAGATGGCGGATTGCTACTGGCAATAGACAAGATTGTAGAGGAGGAAACGAGGAGGGGGAAATCATAGACTTTGTTGTAGTATGGCTTACTACGCACCCGACAAGTCGGGCAAATTGTTTGTTATCGATACTACCCACCCAACTGAACATGACAGTTATCTATCGAAAACCGGTTTTTGTCAAGCCCTACAGAGAAATAGTTGCGCTGTCATTCTTCTGTCATCGGACAAAAATCATGTTGAGTTTGATCGCGTAATTTGTGAAATAATTCTGGATATAACTTATCTTTGAAGTCGCTTATTATTAGTTAATTATAACGTAAGTACTACTTTATTTTTTTAGAGCTACATTTAGTTTATTCCTTATCGGAGGCATGTCATTCAGAATCTTGATTGTAAAATCACATTTTTTTACTTAATTGACGACATATAACTAGTTTTTCCTCAATAAAAGTCCTTGGTCGTCGTTGTATGTTAATTTTTACATTTATATGAACTCCGGATTTGAAAAACACGCTAGGTTAAGCTTGAAAGTTTTAACCTATAAATGAACATTTTGTTGATTATTGTTCTTGACCTACTGGTCCTATACCGTGCAATTAATTAAGAATACAAGCTTATTCCAATAGGATATTAACAGGACGATAAATCCTATAAAATCTCGTTACTAATTTCACATTTGTTCTCACTGTAAATGTTAACATCTAAACAGTAAGTTAAAAATATTTTTATCTTCCAATCGTCTGATAGTAATGATAGAATATCATATTTTTATCCTACTAATTAGACATTTTCATGTCTAACTGCATTAATATTAAGACCTCAGTTAGAATGTTTTGTGGAGTAATGAGTAAATGTACCTTTCTACTTGACCTAGTTAAAGAGAAAAGTGAAACTATACTTTCATGCATGTGGCAGATAAGGTTGATGAATATCTCTACTCATTCTTTCAGCAAGCTGAATATTTTGCTTATTTTTAACAATATTTGAATCTACATTTCTTGATTATTGTATTTAATTTTTGTGTTTCCTCTGTTCATGTAATCTTTCGAACACAATAATTGTATTGTTTGATGAAATAAATAAATATGTTATTAAAAGGTTGATCCAATATCTTTTCTCATTTTAACAACAAGTTGGATATTTAGCATAATTTTAGGCAATTTGTTTTTAATATACAAACATGATCATTGAAGGGATAAAGGTGTGATTATATGTATGTATATATGATCATTGAATAAAGTCAATAATGTTTTACTACTTAAAACTTTTAAATCTTTTTTGATTGTTATAAATTCAGTATACATTGAGAAATTATCACAATAGAGTTTTCATTAATTAATTGCTCATTACATTACTTAAATATTTGTCTAGTAGTCAAATACTGTTTACCTAATTATATTAATTGACTTCTATTTTCTTTCATTATAGCAATTAAATAGTAATCAAATTACTTAATTGAATATTCATTGTGATATAAATTGGTTATTTCAATTTGTTAATGATTGTTGTAGACTCATCCTTTTGATTTATTAATTTAATATACCATCAATAAATGTACTTTAATAACCTTGATACCTTATGTTGCATTTTAAATGCAACTTTTACAATGTCATTACTGCATTGCCCTTCCAGTGCACAAAAATAACCAACAACTTACTCCATTGTGACCTCCAATTGATTACCTTTTTGGGTTCTTGCTTGATATTGTATTTAAAAACAAAAAGATCAAAATGAAGTCTCAGTCTTCAAAGATCTTGTTTTTATTTACATACTGTGTATCATTTAATTGAGGGGTTATTTTAGTAACCAAATTTAATGTATTCTCTCTTCCTCCTATTACCAAAGAAGTTTTTAAATCTTTATTTACAAAATAAAACAATATTTACAATAATCCAAAGAATATATTTTAAAACCAGAAAATCCTCAAACAAACCAATTAAAATACAATGTTATGGGCAAACAATGCTTTGATTACTACCAGAGAATTATTATATGGTACTTTGTATATTTTCTTCCATGCTGGACTGGGAGCAAAAGAAAAGCATAGAATATGCCTGCTGCATTTCCGTCCGGGCATGCTGTAAAATCCAGCTAAGGGATTCGAGAAATTCAGTATATTGCATTTTAGGCAATGGGCTGACAACCTATCACTAAAGCAATATACCTACTAATCTATCTTAAATAACCCTCAAAACTTTCCCATATGTGGCATAATGATCTTTGCTTAGGTCGTTTACGCTCTGCCTACCCTATTAGGGATAAGGGCGTGATTAATGTATGTAAAATAGAAGACTTACGAAATATGTGATATTAACAAATTTTTGAAGAAACCAATGTTGCCAGGTAAGATCTAATTAAACATTTTGTCCAAACAGAAAATGTCAGACCCCAACCCTCAAGCCGGAGACACAGGCCCACCGAAGGGCATCCCTGCACTGAAGGCCCATGTGGTCGCCAACAAAATTGACGTGGCGCTCTGGGCTATTAGGATCCTGACTGTTCTCTTCACTATCGGCTATGTATTGCCGATTTTCAACAAGTAAGTAGCATTTGCATAATCTATTTATGGTTACTTATCTTAAAAGTTTTAGAATATGTTTAGTTTGAGTATAGTAGAGTCTTTTGTTTTTAAGGAGGTATACTCTAAATTGAGCCAAACATGGTCCAGAATTTGAACTTTTTATATCAGTTAATAGTTGAATTTTCAACAAATCTGTCAACTATTCTCTGGAATATAGAGAACAACATGATTCAAAGATAAAACCTAAAAATACTATGATTACTTTAGGAAACCATCAGTAATATGAAAAGTTCGCGTCGCAATGCCGAATTTGAACTATTGTGGCATTTTTATAAGATGACAAACAACAAAACTTATATAGTATTCACCATAAAATTATGAAGAACATTATAATTAACTTTGTTTTTCTATATATTTTGTGTACAAACAACAAAACTTATATAGAATTCACCATAAAATTATGAATCACATTATAATTAACTGTTTTTCAATACATTTTGTGTACATCGAGATATACATATTATACAAAAATATATGAAATCCGCGGGAAATAGCCCTAATGCTAGAAGAGGACAGTGCGCGCATTCTGTCATTGGTTTGAAACGGACATTTGCCACCAGCACAATGGTCCTTAAACAAGAAAAAAAAATGAACACTTCAAAAATTATATTTATGATATCTAGATTTTTTTCTACTATAGTTAGGATTTTCTTATGTACCTTATCTATTTTCAAGATCAGACTCATTCACAAAGGTTTATCAGCAACTTACAATGGCAACCTATTATTGCCACAATAACAACTCATTAGTTTAAAAACTAGTAAACTAAAGGCAATGTACTATAAACTCTGTGCTAAAGTCTAAAATTAGTATTCATGATTACATGATAATAGTACCTGTGAATAATTTGCCATTGAGCAATACAATCAATAATGTATTGTTACCTTATTAGCATTAGATTCCAACTTGCTTCTACTACAGTAAATATTGGTAATTTTCTCTACTTAAAAATAGCTCTATGATAGTGTAAGGAAGAGCTTCCCACAAACAAACTCTTTCGAAATTCAAAAAATGGCTTCCCATACAAAATGTCTGCTCAAAGAAAAGATAATGTTTCCTGTAAGACTTTCCTTGAGAAAGTTGTTCAGTTTTGTAGACTGAGACTAAGCAACCTTTGTATAAGCTACGCCTTACATCCGGTATAGCATAGCATAGGATAAATCTAGTTGAATTTAATTAACACTAATGGATAAGATTAACACTAATTTATTAAGTGGAATCAGTAATTAGTAAACTCTTTTTTTTAATTGTTTTGCTTTGTGCACAAGTCTAGGTAAATATTATTGCATTACTTAATTGTAAGATACCTAAGATACAGGTTAATATTTACTTAGTTTAGGTATCAATACAATTTTATTTCAGACTCTAATTTAACTTTTAGTACTTATTTTAAGCTTATCAGTTATTGTTTACACGTTTTATTCTATTATATGTCCTTAAGTTAGCAACTAATAAAAAATTTGCTTTTAAAATTGCCCCTTAATAATATTTCATATTGTAAACATTTTTGTTTTTTGAAATAAATTATTATTAAATTACGTTATATTACACGAAAGCTATACTCATTTGTTTAAAAAAAATGTTTATGTTAATTATGAATGGACGCAAGGGCGGCAATGCGTGCGTCAATATTTGAACCTACGACACTTGACAACGTGTGCCATGGCTCTTATGAACTTCGCATCTTCAATCACTACATCACTACATAGTATAAAATAAAGTCGTTTTCTCTGTCCCTATATCCCTATGTATGCATAAATCTTTAAAACTACGCAACGGATTTTGATGCGGTTTCTTTTAATGGATAGAGTGATTCAAGGGGAAGGTTTATATGTATAAAACATGCATAATATAGTAGAGAAACATTGATAATTTCCGTGCGAAGCCGGGGCGGGTCGCTAGTAGTATAAAAAACAAAGTCGCTTTCTATGTCCCTATATCCGTATGTATGCATAAATCTTTAAAACTACGCAACGTATTTTGATGCGGTTTCTTTTAATGTATAGAGTGATTCAAGAGGAAGGTTAATATGTATAATACATGCATAATATAGTGGAGAAACACTGATGATTTCCGTGCGAAGCCGGGGCGGGTCGCTAGTCAATAATATAATAGCGCAAGTAGTATTTATCTAAGGAAGGCGTCGCAAGTTCAAATTCCGTAGCTGTCTTCCTCTGACTCTCCACAGTATTTAGTTTAAAAGCTTGTTTTTCTGGATAATAATCCATACACACAGACAATCACGCCTGTATCACGGGGTAAGCTGAGGGAGAAGCGTCAACGACCTCAGAAAGGAGTCATTTTTTGAACAAAATTTCAGTCCATCTTGCTGATGCCTATCTTGTTATGTTTGCCTTACTATTGTATAGTATTTTTATCTCTCGACTTCTTAGGGAAAGTTTGAAAATAACGGCTTCTCGAGATCTGCCTGTATACCAAGAATTTATTCGGTGTCAACCGCAGAGACTTAAATCGCGCCGGCCACCAAACTTACTCGGTAACCAGCTCAGGCAGGGTGATTTCTGTATTGAAGAGGAGTGGGCGCGCCTATGGAGACCAGACGTAAATGCCGGTTTAGGAGCTTTAATAACACCTGGCGAAAAGCTGCCTGGTTTCGGTCTCCCAAGACCTCAGTGGTGTGCGTTGAATAGGATCCGCACCGGTCATGGCCGCTGACGCAGTACCGCCACCGCTGTGGCTGGACCACCTCCCCTGCTTGTGATTGCGGTGCCGAAGTGCAGTCAGTTAACCACTTACTTAAAGACTGTCCTCTTCGAAAATATCCTGGGAACCTGCATGATTTCATAAGTGTTTCAAATGACGCAACTGATTGGTTGAGAAGCCTAGATATAAAATTATGAATTTGACATGCTTCATATTTGCCATACGAATAAATAAATCTCTCGAGTGCCACTTAGCTTACATGTGTGTGTGTATATGTACCTACACGCACATTACGTTAGTGTGCGCGAGTTCGCCATAGTAACAAACCTGTAGTTACACAAACAATACCACTACAACAAATATGAATGGCCGAGCGGCAGAGTGAGATAAAACAAATATACCAATAAGGTATATGCAGAGATTGCTACCTTAGCAATAAGGCTGCCTGTGTTGTACTTTTATCCTGTTATGTTATCCTTTTATCTTACTATTGTATGTGTTTTCTTAAGTGCAATAGAGTATGTAGTATTATATTGTATATGCACGACTTATGTTCTCGGTAAGAATTGTTATCTCCATAGAAAAAAATATATAAAAGGAGATTCGCAAATACTACTTACGAGTTATGATGATTAATAAGTCGTTGGTTAAAAAGAGTGTAACTGTTATGTAACGTAACACAATGATATTTTAAACATCATTGTGTATATAATATCTAATATCCTATATATAATATCATTGACGTCACATGACATTAGCGCCATACTACTTCCATATAAAATTGTCGTTTCGAAGACAGAGATAGACAGATTAGCTTTATCATTATAAAGCTAATCTGTCTATACCATTGTATATCTCGGTGATTCTTTGACCAATTTAATTTCTGTTTTTGTTATAATATTCGATATATTTTTTTAATAACTTTTGATACCAAAAATATTTTATACCGGGTGTAAGGGACAGCGTCCCGCACACTTAAGGTGTTGCTCAGTCAACGATACTGAACAACTTCCACCAAGAAATTCTTTCAGGAAGTGAAAATAAAAATTATCTTTTCCATACAAAATGTCCACCTCGATCTGACAATCTGTATGTAAAAGCCATTTTTTTTTTCACTTCCTGTAAGAATTTCCTGGTGGAAGTTGTACAGTGTCGTTGACTGAGCAACCTCTATCAGTTTTCGGGATGCTGTCCCTCTCTTACACCTGGCATGCACGACTTATTTTAAATTATCAGTAAGAATTTTCGCAAAATACTTATTGTATTAGTTTACGAGTTATGATGATTGAAAGTCGTTGGTTAAAAAGGGAAATCTGACCTGTCATGTGACGTCACAAGTCAGTTCGTTCCATATCAAATATCGTTTCGACGAGAGAGATAGATAGACTGGCTTTATAATGGTTCTTTGATCAATTAAAATTCTCTTTTCATTTGTTGTATTAAGTTTAACTTCCATGCTGGACTGGGAGCGAGAGAAAAACATAGAATGTGCCAGCTGCATTTCCTCCTGGGCATGCTGTAAAAACCAGCTTAAGGATCCGAGGGTTTTTGTATATTGCAATTTAGGCGATAGGCTGCCAACCTGTCACTACAGCAAAGTACCTACAAATTTATCTTAAATAACCCTCAAAACTTTGTCAGACGTGGCGGAACGACATTTATTTAGGTCGTTTACGCTCCGCCTACCCCAGTATATATGTATGTATTAAGTTTAGATACCAAAAACATTCTCTCCCTTTAGCCCCACATCGGCGTTCTACAAAGCCCTGCTGGCGAACGCGGCGACGTCAGCGCTCAGACTGCACCAGCGCATCCCGGCGCGGGAGATCAGCATATCCCGGGAGTTCCTCGCGAGGTTCTTCCTGGAGGACTCCGCGCATTACCTCTTCTACTCGCTCATCTTCATGAATGTGGCGCCCAACTTGTGTATCCTTTGATAAATTAGTATTTGGTATCATCAGCTCATATACGTGCCCCACAGAGATGCACGAGCCTCGGGTAAATTTAATATTATACATATTTCTTCCATGCTGGACTGGGAGAGAATAGAAGGTTCCAGTTGCCCTTCCTTCCGGGTATGCTGTAGAAGTCTGCAAAAGGGATTCGATGGTTACAGTGTATTGTAATTTAGGCGCTGGGCTGACAACCTGTCACTACAGCAATACACATTACAATCTAAAATTGCCCTCAATTTATGTCAGACGTGGCAAAAGCGCCTTTTAGGAGGCGTTTTACGTTCTGCCTACCCCGTAAGGGAAGAGAAAAACATACAATGTGCCAGCTGCATTTCCTCCCGGGCATGCTGTAAAAACCAGCTAAGGGATTCGAGGGTTTCTGTACATTGCAATTTAGGCGATGGGCTGACAACCTGTCACTACAGCAATGTACGTACAAATCTTTCTTGAATGGCCCTCAAGACTTTGTCAGACGTGGCGGAACGGCCTTTGTTCAGGTCGTTTGCGCTCTGCCTACCCCGTTAGGGATAGAGGCGTGATTATATGTATGTATGTATCATCAGCTCGTTTACGTCCCCACCGAGATGCTCGAGCCTCGGGTAAATTTAATATTATACATACCAGGTGTAATTGACAGCGTCCCGCAAACTGATCGGGGTTGCTCAGTCAACGAAACTGACCAACATTCACCAAGAAATTCTTTCAGAAGATGAAAAAAATATTGATACAAAATGACCACCTCGATCGGACAGTTTGTATGGAAAAGCAAAATTATTTTTAAATTTCCTGGTGATAGTTGTTCAGTTTCGTTGACTCAGCAACCCATATCAATTTCCGGGACGCTGTCCCTTACACCCCGTATTATACATATTTGTATACATTATCATTCATGCTGGACAGAAAGCGATAGAAAAATAGAATGTGCCAGCAGATTTTCTCCCGGACATTCTGTAAAAATCGGCAAAAGGATTCGACTGTAATTTAGCCGGCATGGGCTGACAACATGTCACTACAGCAATACACATTTCAGTCTAAAATTTACCTCTAAAAGACTCCTTTTACAAGGCGTTTCACGCTCTGGCTACCCTGTAAGGGATATCTCAATCTACCAGGTATAGGGACAGCGTCCCGCAAACTGATAGGGGTTGCTCAGTCAACAACACTGAACAACTATCGACAAGTTTTTTTTTTTTTTTTTCAGGAAGTGAAAAAAAAAGGCTTTTCCATAAAAATTGTCTGATCAAGGTGAACATTTTGTATAGAAAAGCCATTTTTTCATTTCGCTTCCTAAAAATAAAACCGCTGATATTTGTTCAGTGCCATTGACTGACCAACCCCTATCAGTTTGCCGGACGCTGTCCCTTACACCAGGTATAATCTCATTGCATTGTATACTGCAAAAAGCTACAAAGACACTTAAAGTCTTAAACTTAGTTGGAATGTTTTAAATAAGAAAACGTTTATTTATTACAAAATTACAAAACACGTTCACGTTCATAAAAATTTTGCTCTTGACAAGTTTAAATAATACCAAGGTGAGCGACCAACCAAGTTGCTCGCGACCTTAGCTCTGTATAAATAAGACGTTATCTCGATTTATATGAGAATACACACCGCGTGTATTGTCACAGGTGGGCTGTGAACTCAAAGGAACGAGAAGAAATATATTATTGAACAACTAAGAGTATTTTACTATTCACAAATTTATTTTTATCAAAATTAAAAAAAAAATAGAGACGGTCACACTCATAGCCCCCACTAGGATTCCTTGTATCGGGGTGCCATGGACATACACAGAAACAACCACAAAGAACACCCAGACCCAGAAACAGACATTTAAACTTATCATTCAAATGTCTGTCCCGGCCGAGAATCAAACCCGGGAACGCACACGTATTAGAATTTTAGCTTGTGTTTTAATTTTTAGCCGACTGCGCAACGCAAAGGAGGGTAATCTGTTTATCAGCCTATTTATGTATGTTTGATCCTCTGTGGCGCTCTGGTGACCAAACGCGTGGGCCGATTTTAATTATTCTTACGTGAATCGATTTGTTTTAATCATGCGACTGTCAGTGACATGATTTTGCCAAATGATATTGCCAGAAAATATGGCAACAATTAGAAGCCATTTTGTAAAAATGGAAGAATTGAAAGTCGACAAACTATGCCGAGTGGAGTATCATTGAATATTTGAAAATCAGGTAGAGTTTTCTTACATCATTTTGTCGTAGAACGATTAAGTTATAAAGCTCAGTTTATATTCTACGCAGTTGGGTTTTTTGAACTTTTTAAATTACTTGTTATTTATTTAGTCTCAATAATGTAAATTTTCAAAAGATACGGACGTAACTCATTAAGAACGATGATAGCCAAAACTCCATTAAACAAACAATATAATTAAATAACGAACATATATCGTTCTACTAAACTAGATATTAAAGTATTTCTTCTTCTTCTTCTTCTGTCGAGTGGGTATCGAGTTCTTCGACCCGATAAACCCCGGTGTCAGAGTTTTTAAACCGCCTAGTAGCACAACTATCAGGCCTCTGACATGGTTTTAAGTAACGACCACTATCAAACACAGCGACCGGGACCGACGGCTTAACGTGCCCTCCGAAGCACGAAAATCTTTCTTTTCGGACAATCAGGTGATTCAGCCTGCAATGTCCTAACCAAACTTAAAGTATTTAAAGCGTATACTAATTAGAATCACTTAATTAGAAATGAACATAACATACATAAAGTCACCCCTTTATCCCTCATGGGGAAGGAATAGCGTAAAACACCTCGTAAAAGACGCCTTCGCTACGTCTGACATAAATTGTGTACTAAAGAGTCCAAATTATTATTTTAGATTGTAATGTGTATCTTTGTACTGATATGTTGTCAGAAATAGAATAACTATTGACATTAAAAATGTCCAACATTACATTTCTTCCATGCTGGACTGGGAGAGATAGAAAATCATAGAATGTTCCAGCTGCCCTTCCTCCCGGACATGCTATAGAACTCAGCAAACGGGACTCGAGGGTTACAGTGTATAATTAAGGCGATGGGCTGACAACCTGTCACTATAGCAACACAAATTACGATCTAAAATTGCCCTCAATTTTTGTCAGACGTGGCGGAAGCGCCTTTTACGAGGCGTTTAACGCTCTGCCTACCCCGCAAGGGATAAAGGCGTGATTTTATATATGTATGTACATTTCCATTTGAAATTAGTACAACGAGCCAACTTCAGTACGATATTGTTCAATTATGATACAAATGATTTATGTCAGACGTGGCGAAAGCGCCTTTTAGGAGGCGTTTTACGCTCTGCCTACCCCGTAAGGGATAAAGGCGTGATTTTATGTATGTATGTATGTCTTATCGAACTCGGACATTATTGGTCTCTATTAGCTAAACCATCTTGATAGAACGACCTTCATACTACATTATTTATTAGAATACTGTTCATGTGTCACATCGAATGTCTAGATTCTAGACTAGATCATGTAAAATAAATCAGAATATATCGAAAGCCCTAAAAATATTAGGGTTTATGCGATGCGTATTGCTGTCCAGGCGACAATTCTATCATAATCATAAATTCATACACACATACAATCACGCATGGTAGGCAGAACGTAAACGACCTAAACAAAGGTCGTTCCGCGACGTTTGACAAAATTTTGAGGGTGAAACCCTCGAACCCCTTAGCTGGTTTTTACAGCATGCCCGGGAGGAAATGCAGCTGGCACAATCTATGTTTATCTCTCGCTCCCAGTCCAGCATGGAAGAATCATAAATTCCAGTGAATTTATTGTGATGCCTATCCGGCAAAGGATATTATATAGGCAATAAGTATAATCATTACGTCGTAGAATATCCAATTCTCAAATTGACCCTTGATCGAAAAAAACAACCTTTCTCAATGCTTTTCCCATAATGTCCTTTTTACAAAATATCCCTTTCGCAGAATGTCCCTTTTAAATAGATTTATTTTAGATAGTGAGCCATTTTGCGATGAGACCGCTTTAATATGTGAAAGCTTTTGTATATTTGTACATACATATAGTCACGCATTAATCCCTAATGGGTTAGGCAAATTCTAAACGACCTAAACAAAGGTCGTTCCGCCACGTCTGACAAAGTTTTGAGGGTTATTTAAGATAAATTTGTAGGTATATTGCTGTAGTGACAGGTTGTCAGCCTATCGCCTAAATTACAATATACTGAAACCCTCGGATCCCTTAGCTGGTTTTTACAGCATGCCCGGGAGGAAATGCAGCTGGCACATTCTATATTTTTCTCTCGCTCCCTGGCCAGCATGGAAGAAAAATATCCCTTTCGCAGAATGCCCCTATTAGATAGATTTATTAGATAGTGAGCCATTTTGCGACGAGGCTGATTTAATATGTGAATGGTTTAATATATTTGTGTTGTATGAATATTCCTTGACTGATAATCAGTGATATTGACTCCAATCTTCTTGTTCGCGTTGCTGCACGCCGCGTCATACTCGCTCACCATCCTTGATGTAAGTATTACCTACCTTTTCTTGTTTTGTTTACTAGCTTCTTCTTCTTAGCGAGTGGATTCTCGAGTCAAACGACCCGGTGGACCCTGGTGTCAGTTTTTAAACCCCCTAGTAGCTCAGCTATTAGGCCTGTGACGTGGTTGAGTAACGACCACTATCAAAGATAGAGACAGAGACCGACGGCTTAACTTGCCTTCTGAAGCACGGAATTCTTCTTTTCAGAAAATCATGTAAATCAGTCTGAAAGCTGGGGAAAACCTCACAAAGTGATAAATTGACAAATATCAACTTTTGTGTTCCCTCCCCTGGGAATCGAACCCAGGACCTCCGGATCGTAAGCCAATGATTCTGACCACTAGGCCACGGTTTATTAGTTCGTACGTAATTCGTCCGGCTGATATGGGTCGTCGGGTCAATGTCAAATCCCGAATTCGGCATTTGTGCTTTGTAAGCGTTTTGCAATGCACAGTCCGCGAAATGTCCCTTTTTTTTCAGCCCACTTCGCGGAATGAGCGTTTTATTTTGCAATGCGCAATCCGCGAAATGTCCCGTTTTTTCGGCCAATCGGGGTTTGAGCGTAACATATAATCATATAATCACGCCTTTATCCATAATGGGGTAGGAAGAGTGTAAACGACCTAAACAAAAGTCGTGCCGCCACATGTAACAAAGTTTTGAGGGTTATTTAGGCTACATTTGTTGGTATATTGGTGTAGTGACAGGTTGTCTGCCCATCGCCTAAATTGCAATATACTGCAACCCTCCAATACCTTAGCTGGTTTTTACAGCATGCCCGGTTTGAGCGTAACATTTGCATTAATCATGTCCAACCAAACGTAACTTTCATCTCAACCATAAAGTTAGTTTTTATAACGTTGCGCTATTGATACCAACGCGTGCGGCCAATAAACAATAAACAGTAAATAAATAAATAAAAATAAATAAAACTGCTGTTACGCAACGGAGTATAGACATATTAATTTCACTTACTACCTACATCGCCTAGCCTATAAGCACAGTTGTGGATTATAATAGCTAGAGTGACAACGCAATGCAATGGCCAGTTTAATGACAATAAGGTTAGAATACAAACGTAACCTCAACTCACAGCGAGTCTATAATTACTGTAATTACAGCTATGGTTATACAGATAGGAAAATGTCCTCTTATCTAAGAGCCGTTTGATGATAATATGCCAAGAAGTAGGAAATAAGAGTTTTTCTTTCGTTGCGTGTTCTGTGTAAATAGATTTAAATATTTGTAATTGATAGAACAAAAGCATGTTACTTTAGTAAATAAAAAATAAATTTATACCATATTTTCAATTTATTATTTAATAATAGTCCTCCCACCGATTTTCGGTGATGGCGGCCTATTTCCCAGAGATTGGGACAGATTGACTGACACGACCAGAGAGAAATCAGGCTCATTCTGATGGGACAGCATGACTGACACGACCAGAGAGAAATCAGGCGCAGGACCGACTATTTACATGCCCATCCGACAGCAAGAGAACACGAAACATACCCCCGCGGGGTAGAGAGGGGGAGGGTTTCTCAAACATTTCCCTTCCCTTCTCTGCCCCGCGGGAGTATCTTTCGTGTTCTCTTTCAGAGCAGGAGTCACGGCTTAACAGACAGACAAACAGTTACTTTCGCATCACTACATAGTATAAAACAAAGTCGCTTTCTTTGTCCCTATATCCCTATGTATGCATAAATCTTTAAGAGTGATTCAAGGGGAAGGTTTATATGTATAAATACAAGCATATTATAGTAGAGAATTTCCGTGCGAAGCCGGGGCGGGTCGCTACTTTATAATATTAATATGGATTCCCAGAGCTGTTTTCTCATGTAATAATTGATCTCCATTGCAGACCCTAGGACAGAACTCAATGTGGGTGGCTCGGCTGCTCATTTCCTTAGTGGAGTTCCAGTCCAGGAACATTCTGCGAGCGGCCGCGCTGGCGGAGATCGTGCTGTTCCCGCTGGTGGCCATCATGGCGCTCTCGTGAGTATACAGTTACACGCCAACTGCCTCCGTGGTCTAGTGGCTAGTGCCATGGACTCCCGATCCGGAGGTCCTGGGTTCGATTCCCAGGGGGAAAACACAAAGTTGATATTTGAGAATTTATCACTTTGTGAATTTTTCCCCAGTTTGGTTAGGACATTGCAGGGTGAATCACCTGATTGTCCGAAAAGAAAAAGATTCCGTGCTTCGGAGGGCACGTTAAGCCGTCCCGGTCGCCACAGGGTTCATCGGGTCGTTTGACTCGAGAATCCACTCGCTAAGAAGACGAAACGCGCCTTCTCCTACATGAAAGGTTGGCAGCGCACTTGTCATTGCTGGTGTCCATGACGGAACTTGTCTGATGGCTTGCCTCTATCGTGCAATAAAAAAACACAATTAGAAAGTTTAATTTTACAGTCCCAGTTGCCAAATATGATGCGTGATGGGTATTGTTCTCATTCATAATCGATTTACAAAACTGTCACGTTCGTATAAGTTACATCATACATACATACATACATATAATCACGCCTTTATCCCTAATGGGGTAGGCAGAGCGTAAACGACCTAAACAAAGGTCGTTCCGCCACTTCTGACAAAGTTTTGAGGGTTATTTAAGATAGATTTGTAGGTATATTGCTGTAGTGACAGGTTGTCAGCCTATCGCCTGAATTGCAATATACTGGTTTTTACAGCATGCACGGGAGGAAATGCAGCTTGAACATTCTATGTTTTTCTTTCGCTCCCAGTCCAGCATGGAAGTATAAGTTAAGCATAAGTTACATCAATGTAGTCTAAATCAGTCAGTCAATAGTACGGGACTGATTGTGCATACTTTATTCTCGTCTTTACTAAAGGGATCCGAGTGTTTCTATATGTTAGGCGATAGGCTTACAACCCCTCACTACAGCAATATGCCTACAAATCTCTTAAATAACCCTTAAAACTTTGTCAGACGTGGCGGAACGACCTTTGTTTAGGTCGTTTACGCTCTGCCTTTGGGATAAAGGCGTGATTATATGTATGTATGTATGACTTTACTAAAAAATAAGAGATCCTAGTAAAAAAACAGAGTGCGTTGCAAACCGTGAGATCTAAGGTGGAATGTCTCTTGAGCAAATTTCACTGGCTCCCTTACCCTTCAGACCGACACTAACAAATACGTTTTCTTTCATTCCAGCGGCTACTGCGGCTTACTAACGCCCTTTGTATACTACTACTTCATAACGTGGCGCTACACGTCGCGGCGCAATCCCTACACGCGCAACACGTTCCGCGAGCTGCGCGTGCTGGCCGAGCACACTGCGCAGCGCCCGAGTGTGCCCGCGCTCTTTAAGAGCGCCATCAACAGCGGCGTGCAGCTGGTGTGCCGTATGGCGCCGCCCATGGAGACTGTGCAGCAGTGAGTGGAAAAACAACTAACAAACAATTGTTACAACTGTTATACTTGACAAATAACTTGTTACACTTGACAAATCAATCACTTGTTTCACTTCACGAATGACTTATTACACTTGACAAATCACTTGTTACACTTGACATATCCCTTATTACACTTGAAATATCACTTGTTACACTTGACATATCACTTGTTACACTTGACATATCCCTTATTACATTTGAAATATCACTTGTTACACTTGACAAATAACTTGCTACACTTGACAAATCAATCACTTGTTACGCTTGACATATCACTCCTTACACTTGACTAATCACAACACGTTCCGCGAGCTGCGCGTGCTGGCCGAGCACACTGCGCAGCGCCCGAGTGTGCCCGCGCACTTTAAGAGCGCCATCAACAGCGGCGTGCAGCTGGTGTGCCGTATGGCGCCGCCCATGGAGACTGTGCAGCAGTGAGTGGAAAAACAACTAACAAACAAATAGCACGGTACATTAGACATGTCAATTGTTATACTTGACAAATAACTTGTTACACTTAACATATCACTTTCCACTTGACAAATCACTTGTTACACTTGACATATCACTTTGCACTTGATATATCACTTGTTACACTTGAAATATCACTTATTACACTTGACATATCACTTGTTACACTTGACATATCCCTTATCACACTTGAAATATCACTTGTTACACTTGACATATCCCTTATCACACTTGAAATATCACTTGTTACACTTGACATATCACTTGTTACACTTGACATATCCCTTATTACACTTGAAATATCACTTGTTACACTTGACAAATAACTTGCTACACTTGACAAATCAATCACTTGTTACGCTTGACATATCACTCCTTACACTTGACATATCACTTATTACACTTGACTAATCACAACACGTTCCGCGAGCTGCGCGTGCTGGCCGAGCACACTGCGCAGCGCCCGAGTGTGCCCGCGCACTTTAAGAGCGCCATCAACAGCAGCGTGCAGCTGGTGTGCCGTATGGCGCCGCCCATGGAGACTGTGCAGCAGTGAGTGGAAAAACAACTAACAAACAAATAGCACGGTACATTAGACATTATCAACTGTTATACTTGACAAATAACTTGTTACACTTGACAAATCAATCACTTGTTTCACTTCACGAATAACTACACTTGATTAATCGCCTGTTACACTTGACATATCACTTTCTACACGTTTGACAAATTAGTTGTTATACTTGACATATCACTTCTTGCATTGCACTTGTTACACTTGATTAATCACTTGTTACACTTGACTTATCACTTGTTACATTTGACTTATCACTTGTTACACTTGACATATCACTTGTTACACTTGGCTGATCACTTGTTACACTTCACAAATCGTTTGTTATACCTACTTAACAAATAACTTGTTATACTTGCATATTAATATTTTTTTCTTTATTTTCAGATAAGGGCGTACTGAAATACTAGTGTGCACTGTTGAAGCCGCTGCGCGTCACGTCAGTCGTCTGACGATCTGCAACCTCTTACACTTTTTACATGTTGAAACAAATAACAAGATATTTTTGAGGATTTTTAACAATGTTATTTTATGTCATATAATAGAAAAGAAAATGATAAATTCGTGTCGGGCAGCGCTCGAGCCTTCAGTTCTTAAACTACACGGCTAGATGTCGCTAACGTCGCTATGACGTGTACATGAGAAAGGCTATGATAAATTCGTCACTCCCACCGTTTCGGTAGCTCAGTGGTAGAGTGAATGACCGGCATTCCAGTGCCCTGCCCGAAACGAATTTATTATTTTCTTTCTTTCTTATTATATGAAATAACAAGATACATCAACGGAATTATTACACTTTATATTCAAATTCAAAATTGACTGAATAATACCGAAATTAGATATGCTTTTTTAACTTCAGCACTGTGTGTTTAAGGACCAATTTTGTGCCAATTTTCTACAGCTTCATACAATTTATCTGTAACTTGTTATTTGTTTCAATATTCGCAATCAAATCAAACTGATGTCGACTTGCGTTCTAAATTGATCTTCAAGAATGCCGTCCCTTTCTTACTTGAAACAGGTGTAAGGGATAGAAAAACAGGATGTAAAATAGTAGGCTCTGAAATAGCGTTGATAGAAAAACAAAGTATTGTGTTCAGTTTTGTATTTTGTTCACTAAGTTGGAATCAGTTTAATACTGTAAGCTCAAATTTAAATTCCCTGTGCTGTGGTCGCACTTAAATGTCAGTATTTGTGCTTTTTAACTTACAATTTACACAACTAAATGTATTTTTCTGCATTTTCGTGTTTTAACAGTTCTTCAATAGTTTAATTTTATAGTATTTCGTTATGGGATCGTATGGTACATAATATTTAACATTTATTTAAGAGACGTGAACAATTTTGGTCCAATAATATTTAAGGAAGGTTAAGGAGTGAACAGTGGCGCGACGGTGGCGCCATCAGTTTTAAATTAATTGTGTCTGAGATACAAATATTTTCATGAATATTCTACGTTTCGCGAGAATTGCAACTAATTCTCTATTTTATAATCCATTATGTAATCATTTGTATTGAGTATTTAAATACTTATATAAAGCTTATATACTTAGTGTAAATAATTGAATTATGGATTATAAAATAGAGTATTAACTGAAATTTTTACAAATTTAAAAATTTTCATGTTATTTTTTTTATTTCAGGCACAATTAAATTAAAAACTGTTGGCGCCACCGTCGAGACACTTTTCGCCCCTTAAGATAGAATAAGCTTATTGTTTTCGAGATTTTCCGACTACAGAGTACATAAAACGTGGATTTTTCTTCCCAAAAATACAATAAATATTTAAGAAGTCATTCTGTATTATTAATATTTGTAACCGGCGAATAGAATTCCACGTTTTAGTTGCCCCTATACTTTGAATAATTTGATTTAGTATGGAAGTATTAAGAATATAGGGGACGCGATGTTTATATACCTTCTAAGATTATTCCTCTTCTGACATATCCGCGGATTTGCTCGCAATTTTTGATCTTTTACTATAACTATGAGACTTTACGGATTTCTTACCGCGATTGAAATGATTTGCCGAGTTCCCGATATTTAGATGCTATTACAAACATCATGATCGCGGGTACACTGGATGGAGAGCACTGCGGGTGGATTTAGGGACACACACATCTGTCTACCCTCAATCTTCTTCGTTTTCCCGGTACACTTTTGACACTGCTGGTCTCATAGTTACAGTGAAAATAACCACGAAAGTTTAAAATTAAGTTCTATGTCCTAGTAAGTATTGCATTTCGGTCACTTTACGTGTCCATTGTGTTTGATCATTCCACATTATGCTTTTCCATACAAATCAACTATCCAGTGTTTATATTTTTATCTTTACAGGATATTTTAATGTTTAGATGATTTACACATAAAAATAACTGGATTTTAAATGGAACTGGTGGATTTTCGGTATATAGGGAGTTAGGAAAATAGCTGACCAGATTTTAAGGTGTCATTCTACCCATGAAACGCGAAACTACCCGTCGAAAAATGCAATTTTTTTTTATTCGTATTTTGACCTATGTTCCTTGGGAAAAGTTGTTCAGTTTCATGGGTAAAATCACACCCTAAAATATGGTCAGCATTTTTTTACTTACTGTATTTTTAATCAAAACTAAATTATGTATTGTGATTAATATCTTTTTTTTACAACGAAAGTATTTGATGAAATGCTGAAACACATTTTGTATTTAATAATAATGTAAATGCACTTGGTTTGGGGTGAATGTAGTCAGGTTATTTTAAAATAAAATGTTAATAAAAATGTCTTGTTTTATTTTTATAATAGTTTTGTTTCCTTATTTCTTTGTATACTGCTATTCTCTTCTTAAAATACCTAAAGGGTAGAGTAGTCCAAGCAGTAGTTCTTCTGTGCTGGACTGGGAACGAGAGAGAAACATAGAATGTGCCAGCTGCATTTCCTCCCGGGCATGCTGTAAAATACAGCTCAGGGATCCGAGCGATTCCTTATAGGCTGACAACCTGTCACTACAGCAATATACCTACAGATATATCTTAAATAACCCTCAAAACTTTGACAGACGTGGCGGAATGACCTTTGTTTAGGTTGTTTACGCTCTGCCTACCCAATTAGGGGTACAGGCGTGATTATATGTATGTATGTATAATTTGTACGTTAGTATTACTAGTTACTCTGCATACAAAATTGAATTATTTCATTACGTAGCGCTTTAATGAAGTTTTTTTTTTTATAATCATTTACAAACAAGAAAGCTACAAATTCCTTGTTTACAAAACACAATTTAACAAGATGTCATTTACATCGCTAAACCTTAATGAAGTTTGTCTCGATGTCATTATGCGCTTACAAGTCAAAACAACAAAACTTAACTTGAAGTCTTATAAAGTCATTCAATACTCAAAAGCGCTCGTTGGCCAAAAAATAATAATTTCGCGAACTGCGTTTTAAAAACGCTCTGTTCGTGAAGTAGCAAACGCTAAAAAAATCCGGATACGGGTTTTGGTTAGCATCAAGGAGTAATAATAGGCTATAAAGGAAGTATTATAAAGGATCATTTTACGAAATAAATTCGTGAAATGATCATTAAACGTGATTCAACATACCGACCAAAAACCGAATCCAGCTTTTGAGCTTTTGGCGTACATGCTACTCCGCGAAATAAATATTCATGTAATCATGGACCAAAACTAAGCTTCCATGCTGGACTGGGAGCGACAGAAGAACGTAGAATGTGCCAGCTGCTTCTCCTCCCGGGCATGCTGTAAAAACCAGCTAAAGGATTCGAGGGTATATTGTAATTTGGGCGATGGGCTGACAACCTGTCACTACAGCAATATCCAGTTCTATCTTAAACAACCCTCAAAACTTGTCAGACGTGGCGGAACGACCTTTGTCTACCTACCCCATTAGGGATACAGGCGTGATAGTATGTATGTATGTATGGACCAAAACTCAATTTAGTTTTCGTCGTTTTGCAACTTAGAGCAACACGGCGAGGCGTACCGTTCCGTTCCGGATGAAAGCACAGATTAGACAGTATTTATGTCCTACGGAATGGAAGGCCGTGTTCATAGATGAAAGAGGCCGTGTTGCTCACAGATTAGACAGTATATATGTCCTACTTGCTCTAAGTTTTGCAATGTATAGTTCGCGATGTCCTTTTTTCTCCCAATGAGCGTATTAGGGTATTGAGCGTAACTATATTATAAAAGACTACTGGTACCGAATCCATGAGGACAGAACTTAACTTTACTACTACGAACTACGAATTGCTATCACAGAGTCTAGCCGGATATGTCCTCGTGATGTTCTCCGGGCACTCCAGGTCTCTCTCCTCATTTATTTTTTATCATTTGGAGATATGGACTAAATCCCAAACAGGGAAGCCGAAACGGATTCGATAAAGACAAGAGTACAATAGAGAGATAGGGAATATTGCAGCCTATTCCATATATTTTATTAAGACAGCCATTGGATCCACCGTAACCAAAAAATATATATATTATAAAACGTAGTGATTATATGCTCAGTGAGGCTCAAGTGAGGAAACGCGTATTCGAATATCGCAACTCCAAGTGGGACCAGTTCGTCTCTGAACTGAAACCAGACCACCTTGCCTTCTGGAAGCTATCCCGCTCTCTCAAATCAGACGAGACCTCTCTCATGCCCCCTCTGATCAGACCCGACGGGTCTCTAGCCTTTGACGATGACGAAAAGTCTGAATGTCTGGCTGACAGTCTCGAGGCTCAGTGCTCGCCCAGCACTCTTCCTTGCGACCCTGACCACCTTCAAACGGTCGACTCGGAGGTCGATCGTCTCTCCTCCCTACCCCCCTCTGACCCTCCGCTCCCTCCCATTACGGAGCAGGAAGTCCGCACCGCCCTTAAGGCGCTCAAGTCTAGGAAGGCTCCAGGACCTGACGGTATTACAAACCGTGTCCTCAAAATCCTCCCTGACCATCTCATTACCGTAATCACCCTCATCCTCAATGCCGCGATGACCAGCTGCACCTTTCCATCTTCATGGAAGGAAGCCACAGTCATAGGCATCCACAAATCTAAAAAGCCTCGCGATCAGCCCTCCTCTTACCGGCCCATCAGCCTTCTCAATCCCCTCGGCAAACTCTACGAGCGGTTGATTTATCGCCGCCTTAAAAATTACGCTGAAAACAGCAGCCTCATTCCCCCCGAGCAATTCGGTTTCCGTTCCCAACATTGTTGTGTTCGTCAGGTCCACCGTCTGGTGGAACATATCACGTCCAATTTTCATGAACGCAAACCCAAACCCACAGGAGCCGTCTTCCTTGATGTAGCGAAAGCATTCGACAAGGTCTGGCACAACGGTCTGGTGTACAAGCTATACCAGCTCGGTGTGCCGGATCGTCTCGTACGTATCGTACGTGACTTTTTGACGAACCGCAGCTTCCGTTACAGAATCGAAGGCGCCCTGTCCACCCCTCGCCCCATTAGAGCCGGAGTCCCTCAGGGCTCTGTGCTATCCCCTCTCCTCTTCACCCTATATACCAGCGACCTTCCCAGTACGCCCCAGACGCAGCTCGCTCTGTTCGCAGACGACACTGCGATCTATGCCTCCTGTCGCAGACCCCAATTACTTGGCAGATACCTCCAGCGCGCCCTAGACTCCGTCGGGAGCTGGTTCCGCAAATGGAGGTTCGAAGTCAATCCCGAGAAGAGCACCGCCGTGCACTTTACTCGTGCCAGATTACGTCGTACCCTCCCAGCTGTAAAGCTGTACGGTCGACCCATCCCATGGTCCAAAGACGCCAAGTACGACGCCAAGTACGTAAGTACTTGGGGGTTACTCTTGACTCCCAGCTTAACTTTGCGAAGCACATCAGGAGAGTCCGAAACCGCGCCAAATTTGTCATGGGCCGGCTCACCCCAATCATACGCAAACGCAGTAAACTCTCCCTTAGAAATAAGGTGAGGCTTTACACTACATGCGTTCGACCCATAATGACCTACGCCAGTGTGGCCTTCAGCCACACCTACCCCACTTATCTGAACACCCTCCAGATAGTTCAAAACAGCTTCTTGCGGAGGGCAACCGGGGCCCCCTGGTACCTCCGCAATTCTGACATTCACATCGATGTCGATGTTCCGTCTCTCAAAGAGTTCATGAAGCAAGCGGCCATACGCTTCTTCGACAAAGCCCCTCACCACCCTAACCCTCTTGTAGTTAGCGCCTCTAACTACGTTCCCCAACCTGCGACTCGTTACAAACGAAGACCTAGGCATGTCCTTACCGACAGCGATGACCAAATTACCCTTGCGTTTAATGCTGCCAATATTAGTCGAGCCACACTCTGCACAAGAGGCGGGGTGCGCGGAGGTCCCTCCTTTGCTCCCCACTTTGGGGTTTACCGGCACGTACCAGGCAGATTCTCTCCGATAAGGAGTCCCCAAGGCAACGCCATAAGCCGAGGTTCGAGCCCTAGTGGGCGCCCTTAGGCAGTTGCCATTTCATTAAGGGTGTAGATTGCGTGTAGCAACTCCCCGCCTTAGCCCGGTGACGCATTATATACACTTTGTAGTATTTTGCAAACAGGTCCATTCAAAAAAAAAAAAAAAAAAAAATTATATGCTCAGTGTATATATTAAACCACACTACCCACCTTTTTTCGATCTTCTTCTTAGCGAGTAGGTTTTCGAGTTGACCAACAGTTTTGAAACTGCCTAGTAGCACAGCTATTAGGCCTCTAAGATCAAAAACAGCGACCAGGGTCCGGGACCGACGGTTTAACGTACTCTCCGAAACACACCTTTTTCTTATTTTCGGATGAAACGAACGATCATCTTGATGCGTTCTGCATATTCAGAACACTTTAACTGAACCGCGTCAAATTATTTATTCCACTACTGGTTGCCTAGAAGATATTGCTACCTTAGCAAAAAAATAAAGCCGACAATTGAAAACAAAACTGTTTATTTTGTTTGTAATTCCTAAATCTTTATCTTTGCATTAAAAAAAACTTCAGTTAAAAAATTTATTATGTTGCAAGGTTAGAGCTTCAGAACGTATTTATTCTGACAGTGACGTTTGCTGTTCTGTTTCCGGCCTTTTCTTTCTCAGCTCCGTTGCAATCATGGCGGTGAACAACATTTCCAAAAAGCGCAAAGTATGTTGAAATCAGTGCGAATTTATACAAAATACTTTTACAGCGTAAATTTACGGTGTTGAATCTATCTATGAATATGCGCCATGAGTGGGATTTGTCAGTGAAACTTGTGATTATTGTGGATGAAAGTCGCTGTGATAGTGTCCTATAACCTCTTGTTTTTACTGTTTTAGTGGCTATTTTTCGACATTATTGTTCAGAATTTACAGTCGTTACCGTCAACACAGACCAAAAGTGCAATATATTTAGTTTTGAGAGCATGTAAGTACGAAACCAAAACATAACCTCTTGGTGAATTTTCAGTTCGTCGGCGACGGAGTGTTCAAGGCGGAACTGAACGAGTTCCTGACCCGTGAGTTGGCCGAGGATGGCTACTCCGGCGTGGAGGTGCGCGTCACCCCCACCAAGTCTGAAATCATCATTATGGCGACGAGGACCCAGAGCGTGCTTGGTGAGAAGGGCAGGAGGATTCGTGAACTGACATCTGTCGTGCAGAAGAGGTTCAACATCCCTGAGCAGTCTGTCGAGCTGTACGCCGAGAAGGTCGCCACCCGTGGTCTGTGCGCTATCGCTCAGGCTGAGTCCCTCAGATACAAACTTATTGGAGGTTAGTTTCAGTGTTTTGTTTATTGCATGTAATGTGTTCATGCTTGGATTGATATTTGCCAAGATTTTAGACATTCTTTCATGTAATGCTTTCTATTTACAAGCATCGTACAAGGTGTAAAGTTGAATGAATGAGCATTCTTAAAACATACTGTTTTGCATTATTTTCATAGTCCTTAAAAAACAAAAACGTTTTAGTTTATGAATGGCATATCTACTCTCTTGGTACCACTCATTTTCATGGTTGCAATATCTTTGTATTTTCTTTCCTATATATATTAAGACACTCCCTGATTAACCTGACATTCCAATCCATTGGTTGTGGTGTTTTTCTTTGGGGGCATATCACTAGCCTTTGAATTTGTGTTAGCTTTAATTCCATGAGGCTATCACAGTGTACGAAGGATACAGTTTCTTTTGTATGCATATTATATTGTAGGCAGGCATTAAACATGCAATTTTTATATAGGAACAATTTCATGGATCAATCTTTTCTATATAAATATTGTAGGTAGCATCATTATGTTGTCTAGACCTAAAGTAAAAGTAAAAAAACATTTATTGCGACACAGAGACAAAAAAACAACAACAAAATAGTTACAGTATTTTATATAAGCCAGTGTCACAATAGGTAATGGGCTCAGCATATGCTGGTCAGATTTACCAACCAGCGCTGGTTTTCAGCCCACACCTTTGTTGCGAACCTTACAATCTAAATGTATTTCAATTTCACAACTCCAGGTCTGGCTGTCCGTCGTGCCTGCTACGGTGTCCTCAGATTCATCATGGAGTCTGGCGCCCGTGGTTGCGAGGTCGTTGTCTCTGGCAAGCTGAGAGGTCAGCGTGCCAAGTCCATGAAGTTCGTTGACGGACTCATGATCCACTCCGGAGACCCGTGCAATGACTACGTGAACACAGCTACCCGGCATGTACTGCTTAGGCAAGGAGTGCTTGGTATCAAGGTAAGATTTGTTTTAACTATCATTTGTATTACTGCTAGGCAAAATTTGAGTTACTTTAGATATCTCACAAGTTAAATCTAATATCCCTTAGAATAGAGGAAATAAAATTAATAAATCTAAATCCTAGTTCATTCTTTTGGTGTCTACTGTAGAATTAAATCTGCAGTTCGGAATTAATATTCTCAAAAATCTTATTTCATAAAGCTTTTACATTGTCAGACAGAAGAGTTCTCTTTGTTCTTCTGCACACCCCTTTTTGTATGTAGATTCACTTGCATTGAAAATCAAGATAAAAATTACTAGTATGCCACAGAATCAGGGGTTGTAGGCTACTCCATGGCCTATGACCTAATTTCTAGTGGCAGAGTGACCAGCATGTTTTATTGGGGGGTCCGTCTGTACGGGTTCTCGTACGGTGCATGTTGAACATTTTATTAATGAAAAATATTTAATTTACATCTAGACTCCCAGTCCTGGCCAAATGATTCCTAAACCCTAACAATATTGTTTTACTCATCTCAACCAATCTACAACACCCATTTCCCCTATTCCAGGTGAAAATCATGTTGCCATGGGACCAGCAAGGCAAGAACGGCCCCAAGAAGCCTCAGCCCGACCACATTCTGGTGACTGAGCCCAAGGACGAGCCTGTGCCCCTTGAGCCCACGTCTGACGTGCGCTCCCTGCCGCCTGCGCCCGCGCCCCCCGTCGTCGCCGCTACCGCTTAGGTGTTAAGCTTACAATAAAAAAAATGTAAAACAACTATATGCTGTGTTTCCTTTTTTTATAACTTTTATTCCTGTTTTGTGTTGCTGGATCATTTTCAGAAGAAAATAGATTTACGTTTAATAAATGCATTTAATTTAACAACAATTAAGATAAATACATATTTACATCAAACATCTACACTTACATATCACAATTATGTGGCCACCTAGGAAATGGCAGAGTATCCTTAATATTATTTACACCACAAATGACTTGTAATAATCTCTCCAAACCTAGTCCAAAGCCACCAGTCGGGATATTCCCAAACCTCCTCAAGTCTAAATACCAGTAAAGTCTTTCTGAAGGTAGTTTTGACTTGAGCTTCTCGTAGCTGTCCTCTCGAAGACTGCCACCAACTACTTCTCCTGTTATTGGTGTGAGAAGATCTAAAGCTTCAACCTGCAAGGAGAAAATAGGGTCTTTGAGATAACAAGTTAGTACATACTGTGAACTAAACAAGTTTGTATTGTAATTAAGTAAGTTATAGACCAAAATACATCCATCACAAGTAAATATTTTTAGCTTAGTTAGATAATGGGGGCAATTCAAATAGGCACACAAAATCACTAAATCCTGACTAAAATTGTTACCTTTCATTTTCTATCTGAAGGAACAGTAACAATTTTTGGTCAAGATTTACTTTAGTTGTGTCCGTAACTAATCAGTACAAATGTTATAATAATAAGGGGCTTTTACATGTTATCAAGAATAAAATTTAATTTGTAACATTCACTGTTAACTTGTAGTTCTTTTAATGTTAGCATTGGCATGTTTTGTAACATGGACATTATTATAATTAAAACTAGTAGTTCTTTATCATAGAAACGGGTAAAGATTACCTTGGTGTTATCATCTGTGCACTCCTTCATGTAAAAAGACTTCTGTTCTTTCGGCCATCTTACAACAAACACGGGAACACCATTGCAATGCTCTACTAATGCCAATTCCTGTTCTTTGTTCAGCCCTGCCTCTGTAGAAGCTATGCCTTTCTTATCCATAATGCTCTTGGCTTCATCATAAGTCATTGATACAAAAGGTTTGTCAACCCAAGAAGGAATTTTTGCCTTATCCTTATCGAGCAACAACAGGTCTTTTTCATTGGAATTTATTGTTTGCAGAAACAGGTATTTCAACATATCTTCAATGACTGCTTGTAGCTTTTCTAAGCTGTCACAGAAAGCTAGTTCTGCCTCTAACATGTAGAATTCTGATAGATGCAGTCTGGATCTAGAGTTTTCAGCTCTGAATGTTGGACCTAAAGTGTAAACATTGCCCATTCCTCTACATATGGCTTCTAAATGCAATTGTCCTGATACAGTTAAAAATGTTTTAGTGCCAAAGTACACACTGTCCTTATCTCTCCCTTCTTGCATCATAGCTTTGACAGTTGCTTCATTATCAGGTTGAATTTTAAAGACTTCCCCAGCACCTTCGCAATCATTAGATGTAAGAATAGGAGTGTGTATGTGCAAATATTTATTAGATTCAAAGAAGTCATGTATGTGTTTTGTGACTGAGTTCCGTATTCTCAATATTGCAGCTATGTAGTTAGTCCTTGATCGAAGGTGGAGGTATTGGCGGACATATTCTGGCGAGTGTGTTGTCCGAGGATTGAATGGATAGCCATCAAGGACTACACAAGAGCCAATAACATTTACATCTTCAGCAAAAAGCTCTAGTTGCCCCCTAGGGCTTTGAGATAGTTTGCCAGTGATGTGCACCGAACTACCGTAAGTAAGGTCATCCGGTTTAAGTTTCTTAGGAATGACGATTTGCAGTTTCTGAGCACACGACCCGTCGCTAACATCGGCGAATACTAATTCTTTTTGAACTCGTAGGTTTCTCACCCAACCCTAAAATGTAAGAATGGATATTTTATTGGTAACATACGAGTATACAATACGCTAATTTAATAATTTGTGTCGTTAAAATAGAAAGAAAAATAGACCTTCACTTCTGCGATTTCACCGACGTTTGCTTTCTCTATAACAGAAGCAATCGCGCTATAACTTTTAGGAGTTTGATTTAGATTTACATACTTTTGAAAATGATTGAATAGTCTCCTTCTGCACCACATTTTCTTTTAGAAAATATATTTTTGGTTAGATTTGCAAAAGTAACCAAAACAGAACAGCTGATATAAATGTTGTCATAAACTTGAGAATTGAGAACCAGCTTTTTTGTTAATTGCATTATGAACGCATCCTTATCGCGTTTTTTTTTGTTCGTTGTCTCAGGACAAGACATGTCGGTCGGGTCGGGTTCCAACGGTTGGGGTTCGGTCTGTATTTTGAATACCGATATAATGTTCCGATAAAAACCGGTAAGAGCAGCACAAGTTTTATTATAGTCTGTTTTTTCTGTCTTCTCATATGTTATGTTATTATTGTGCCGCCAAAGTTGAATGTTATTTATTCTTATTCATAATAATTACTCTTTAAATGAGCTAATATTTACTGTGAAAAATGTCGAAGAGACCTTTCTTTCCACAACAGAGCGGAGACCGAAAAAAGGCGAAACTTGATGTGTCCATTTCGGATCATAACTTTCCTTTGAGTCAAAATGGACCTAATAAAGGTAAAAATCTCAGTTAAATGCCTGGTTTTCACTATATTTGTTTGCTAACTGTTAACACCGATGAATTACATCGTTGTCAATATTCGTTTACATATATATTTTCATTAAAACATACATCTTGTTAGGTTATATATAATTGCAGTCAAAAATATCTCCTATTTTTGCTTTAGAACCGGAACAAAACAACTGGGGTGATGACAATGACGACGAGATCCTCCTGCTGGCCAGTCAGGCTTGCGAGGATGCTTATAATGACATGAGTTCCTTACCGGATTACAGTATGTGCATGCAACCCGTCTCCACCAGCACTCAGCTCTTTGACCCAGGCCCTAGTACGTCAAAATCAACATTTAGCTTCAAAAAAACTAGTGGTATCCCCCCCAGTGTCACATCCAGCACTCTCAAAGACAAATGCAATAGGATATCTTCACCGCTACCAGGGATATCATCAAAAGTATTACCTAAACGAAATGATCACATTGATCTGACTAATGACTTTGTTTTTAATGACAAGATCTTCAAAGGCCAGGACTCTGATTTAGTCTACAAGCAATTACTGCAGCTGCAGGAGGAAAATGCAAAACTGAAGTCTGAAAATGGGAAACTGTTAGAAAAATGTGTGACTAAGGAGGGAGAAGCTTCTATTCTCAGAACTCAGTTAAAGAGTAGTCAAGTGGCTGTGGATAATGCGAGGATGGAGAAGATAAAGGCTCAAGAGAAGGTCCAGATTGAGTGGACGGGGAAACTGAATGCTACCAATAGCCAGATCCATGAGTTGAGGAATCAACTGGATTTCAAGGTCAGTTAATGATAATTTGGCAAAGTTATTTATTTAACTTAGAAAATTACATGATAAAATCATATTTTAAATTCCAATATTTTAAATTAAGCAAATGAAATAAAAAATATTTAATGATTTATAAACAGAGTTATCTATTTTTTGTAGAATTAGTTATTTTTGACATTTAATCATTATAAACACCTACAAACTATGGGTTTTTTATATTTTTTATTTTTGTTTTAGTTGGATTTTTTTAATATATTTTATAGGATCCTTTTACGTTACTGAAAAACCCCCTAAGCTATGGCATGGAATTAAATTAAGACCCTGTGGATATATGATCTCTTTTACAGAACCTGGAGATTATCAGCATCAAGGAAAGATGCAAGATGCTGGAATCCAATAAAGTCAAACTCACCCAGATCACAGTTCCCAACAATGATATCAGTTCTAGGTTTGTATTTTTTGCTTTTTCTTTTTATCTTATGGGTGTCTGTCTTTATTGAATGAATGGAAGAAGAAAACATACTGCGCCAACCCCAAATAATGGGATAAGGGCAAGGGGATGATGTCTGTCTTTATTTATCGACAATTTATTTAACAAATCTTAGTAGTATTTTATAAAATTATTAATGTTAAATGTGTATTCACACAATTTTCTTTTTGAAAATATTAAGGAGTAAATAAGAATTATCTACTATATATTTAAATACTTATACATCTAACAATGTCTTCCATGCTGGACTGGGAGCGATAGAATGCCCGCGGGGCATGCTGTAGAAGTCAGCAGAATGGATTCGAGGGTTAAAGTGTATTGTAATTTAGGTGATGGGCTGACAACTTGTCACTATAATGATACCCATTACCATCTAAAACTGCCCTCAATATTATAGTCAGACGTGGCTAAGGCGCCATTACAAGTCTTTTTACGCTATGCCCACCGCTCTAAGGGATACAGGCGTGACTTTATGGGTACATCTAACAAACATCTGCTACATACAAATACCTTATAGTAAATAGCAGAGAAATCTGTTTAGTTTTACTAGTAATAAGCGATTACTGTTAGTAATTGATCTGCTAAAAATTATAGTTATGTTTTATTTTTCCAGTCAAAGAATAAACAACAGTTTTAGTACAAATGCTTCAGTAAGGAAAGCTAAAGTAGCGTCCAGCAGTGCGCAGACTGAAGATAAAGCACATTTCTTGAAGCTCAACAAAACTTGCAGATCTGGTAAGTTGAGGTCAGGACCTTATATAGAGTTTCGGCAGAACGTCGAACATACGAAAATGGCAGATAGGTGCGGTCGTCTGCTATCTACCAGCCTTAATTATTTATTAACCCAGGCCCCATAGATTATTTTATTAACTTTTTTTTTATACACCGTATTTCACGACTTTGATAATTTCAGAAAAATCTACTAACAGTTGAGAAAAAAAACTAAAAAAAGGTGTTGCCAGTTTCGTCTACCCTACGTAAAGTTTTAGGACTTCAAAGTTTTAAACTCAAAATAAAAAAAATAAAACTCGGTAATAAAAAAAAAACAAAATTAAAAAAATCTATCCTAGGTTGAATCATTTGGGCAGACGACCCCACCTATCTTCTCTATTTGTTTGTAACATTCTGCCGAACACCCTATATAAAGTCCATGTTTTTTTTTTCAGATAAATAGTTATAGGTATTTTTTTTAATATTGTACGATTTTAAGCTTCTATATAGAAGCTATATCTATTTAGAAGCTTAAATACTTGGGTTCGAAACAAGTATCGTTGTTTTATCTCACGACTGCCGCTCAGCCATAATTGTGGTTGTGCATACAGACGCGCCCTTGTGTGCGTAACTACAGGTTTAATATGCCGAACTCACACACTCTAAGGCAATGTGTGTGTAGGTGTACATTTACACACACAAGTATGGATAAGCGTCAGTCGTGAGATCTAAAATAATAATTTTAAAATGCCTAAAACAACAAAACCCTTTACAGAGCCCTCAAATCTAACTCCGATCCTGTGTCTACTCCTTGAAGCAACCACTGACCAACATTCCATCTTAGAATATAACGAGAAATTACAAAAACACACCGAAGCAGCCCGGAACAAATGTAGAGTTTACAGCACATTCCACAGGATAGCTAGTTCTACTACGACAGGGTGTAAGGAAGTAAAAAGTGCTGTAAATGTTGGTATGTTTTATGAGGATCTAACGAGGGTAGCCGCTGGGACGGATGAGGGAAAGGCTTTGGACAATGTGAGTATCATTTATTTTTCATACATACAATCATGCCTTTATCCCTAATGTAATAGAATAGGCAAAGCGCCAACTAACAAAGGTCGTTTCGCCCAGAGAACTGGTTCCGCGTTTGGTTTTGAGCGTTAAGACAGATCTTATACTATGGCTATAGTGACAGGTTGTCAGACCATCGCCTTTATTACAATAAATTGAATCTCTTAGTTGTTTATCCCCTAAATTATATTTAATTTGGCTATGAAACTTTTAAGATTAATTTGAGGTTCCTTTGGTGATGGTTGGTTTTTGGGGTGACTAAAATAAAGGAATTAGGTTTTTTGTAAAATTGAGTACCTATATTTTATTCACCAAGTTTACACAGACTTTAACAAGTTTTTCATCTTGTAGATCCTATCACTGTTTGTGACGGTGCTCCAAGAAGTCCAGGGTCAACTAGAGGTGGTATCTCGCCGGATGACGACTGCATTTCAGAAGGAAATGGATGAGAGGTATATTGACGCTACTGCCTCCTACCTGGTGGTTCATGAGCGTGACTTGCTTTGTGGCAGGTAAGAAAGTATAATATTATATTTCTTCATGGTGTAATTACATTTAAAATTATTGATTTATTCCCCGATCTGGAGCTCCTGGGTTCGATTCTCAGGATAGAACACTAAGTTGATATCTGTGAGATTTTCCCTAGTTTCTTTAGGACAAAGCAGGTAAATGGCCTGGAAGAAAAAATATTCCGTGCCTGAGGGCACGTTAAGCCGTCGGCCCGGTCGCTATATATTTTTACCAAGGTAGTGTTCGTTACACAAACCATGTCAGAGGCCTATTAGCTGTTCCTATTAGGCAGTTTAAAAACTCTATTACTAGGGTTCATTGGGTCGATCGATTCCAAACCCACACGACAAGAAGATTAATATATTTCGGGTATTGAAGAGTCTGTGTTAACTTGTCACTTTGTAATTTCACTTGATATTTTACTAGCTTTCCGGCCGCAATTTCACCCTCGGTGAAAAGTAGCCTATGTTCTATGCCAGGACCTAACCTATATGTGTGCCAAGTTTTATCTCGATCCGTCCTGTGGTTGAAGGGTGATTGTGTAACAAACATTTAAGTATTTAAACATCCAAACTTTCGCATTGGTAGGAAGGACTTTAAATAAACGTCTTATTCAGTTTCTAAAATGTCTTATTAAGGGACATACATACATACATACATATAATCACGCCTCAATCCCTAATGGGGTAGGCAGAGTGTAAACAACCTAAACATATTTCATTCCGCCACGTCTGACAAAGTTTTGAGGGTTATTTAAGATAGATTTACAAATCTATCTATAATAATATACGTACACGTATATTGCTGTAGTGACAGATTGTCAGCCCATCGACAAAGTTACAATATACTGAAACCTCGGATCCCTTAGCTTTAATTGTTCCACAGTTTCAAAATCTTTTTTACACTCTGAATTTAACTGTACTCTGTAAAATTTACGTTGGTTGCTGCGACAGATTTCATTCAGAAGGAAAACAAAAGAAAGTGTATGTGAAATCTATAGGAATTGCATCTGTCAGATCACAGCTACCATCCTAAATTTTACACCATTAGAATTGTCCAGCATTGTTCCATGCTGGTCTGGGAGCGAGAGAAAAACATAGAATGTGCCAGCTGCATTTCTTCCCAGGCATGCTGTAAAACCAGATAAGGGTTCCAAGGGTTTCTGTTTATTGGAATTTAGGCGATGGGCTGCCAACCTGTCACTACAGCAATTATACCTACAAATCTATCTTAACTAACCCTCAAAACTTTGTCAGACGTGGCGGAACGTTAGGCGGTCTACTCTCTGCCTACCCCATTAAGGATAAAGGCGTGATTATATGTATGTATGTAGAATTGACCAGCATTTTGTTTCAGAGCATTATTCAAGGAAGAGCAAGCGATACTCGCCCGTCGGGCCACGGCCGTAGTGGCGCAACTCGCGCGCACGCACACACATGCACAGATGTTTAGGAATAACGACACTGAAACTATGCAGATTATAGATCTCATCAGAAGAATATGTAACCTGCTTGATAGTACGGTAAGCAGTCAATTCTACACCCTTTAAATTAATACTATTGTTCCATGCTGGACTGGGAGAAATAGAAAACCATAGAATGTTCCAGCTGCCCTTCCTTCCGGGCATGCTGTAAAAATCAGCAAAGGGTCTCGAGGGTTTCAGTATATTTTAATTTAGGTGATGGGCTGACAACCTATCACTACAGCAATACACATTACAATTTAAAATTGCCGTCATATTTTGTTAGACGTGGCGAAAGCGCCTTTTACGACTGGATACCCCGTAAGGGATAAACAGAGAATGATTTAAATAGAAGACATATTGCGTCATCGGAAGACATATCGGTTTTAATTTAAGGCAACATCACAGACATAGATGGGAACGTCGATAGAGTATGTGAAACGTTTCCTCCATTTTTAAGGGTAAAATAAACCAATGGTGTCGTAGATATGACCGCTACCTCCTGAGCGGGAGGTCGTGGTTTGAATCCCAATGTGTTTTTCGGTTTCCGAATTTCATATGTACGAGTACATATGAATTTACGGGTAGGAAAACATTGTGAGGAAACCTGCACACACCTAAGAAGTAATTCAAAGGTGTGTGTGAAGTCGACCAATCCGTACTGGGCCCAACTGGTTGACTAAGGCCCGATCGCTCTAATTAGGTTAGGCTTGTACTCCTCGGTCGGGACGGAATATATGAGCTGATAACGAAGGGTAAATTCAGTTTCATTTTCAACAAATTCTGTTTCATCTCCCATTGCAGAGCAAAAGCTTCAAAAGTATTTTTTTGAAACTTGTAAAAAACATTAATAATCATTTTACTATGTTAAAGAGTATATGAATTGTATTTTTCATTTGTTTAATTATTAATTCATTATAGTGGTATGGATTCGATTTTGAATTAATATTAATTATTATTCTTTTTTCCTTTATTATTATTATTATTTGATATGTTATATTTTTGACGAACACATTACGGATGACATAATTGTATTTATTTTATTTTAATTCAATCTCGAAACCTGTAATTGTAAAATAAATGAACTGAACTGAACATTAATTTGATAATTTGTTTCAGTCCTGTGCCATACTCTACAGCGGGTTTCTCCTCTCAACTGCCTTCCTCATCACGCACACACACACAGACACCTCTACAACCGTAGACATATTGAAGCACATGATATGCTCCCGACCAATGCCTTTTGTTTCCTGTGAACTCCTGAAGCTATTGAGGATATTGTCTTTGGATAACAGTTCGATGAGCAAACTGTGTCCGAAGAGTAGTGCAGGCAACTTGAGACTGGATTATGACCAAGGAGTCTTGTTGTATAAGAAAGGTGGGTATTTGGCGATAAAATTTGGTGTCAGAAGTGGGATCAATGACTTACACTAAAATACATGACAAAAATGAATAATCGTAATTGTAATTTTAAACACAGATATATGCTCTTCCATGCTAGTCTGGGAGCAATGGACAAACATAGAATTTGCCAGCGGCTTCTCCTTCAGGGTATGCTGTAGAAGTCAGCAAAGCGATTCGAGGGTTACAGTGTATTGTAATTTAATTTAGTCAGGACGCTTCTTCTTCTTAGCGAGTGAATTCTCGAGTCAAACGACCCGATGAACCCTGGTGTCAGAGTTTTCAAACCGCCTAGTAGCACAGCTTTTACGCCTCTGACATGGTTTTGTGTAGCGACCACTATCAAAGACCGGACCGACGGCTTAACGTTGTCTTTTTTGGACAATCAGGTGATTCCGCCTGCAATGTCCTAACCAAACTGGAGAAAACCTCATAAAGTGGTAAATTGACAAACAACACCTTCCCTCCCCTCCCCTTGGAATCGAACCCAGGACCTCAGGATAGTAAGCCGCTGGACGCTGAATCGCCGTATGTAATTCCAGACTCGTGCTACCTACAAGTACTCCTGAGACAGGTGGAGTCAGCTTTAAAATGCATCGAACAGCAACAACTGACTGAGCAAGCTATAGAAACTGCCACACAGCTAATGGCCGTACACAGCAACTTGGATCACTGCTATACAGCTGAAGGGGACATTTCTACTGGGTAAGATATAGTGAAACAATTCCAGACTAGTTTCATTTATTAGTATTCCTAAGGGAGGCGGAATCCACGCTCAAATGCATCTACCAACAGCAACTCACGGAACAAGCTATAGAAAGATTACACAGCTAATGGTTGTTCACAGCAACTTACACACACAACAGATAGGGGATTACACAATCAACGACACTGAACAACTTTTACCAAGAAAATCTTTCAGAAAGTTTATTTTTTGTGCTTTTCATAAAAAATTTCTACCACGATTAGACAATTTGTATGGCAAAGCCAAAAAAATATTAAATCCTGAAAGAATTTCGAGGTGAAAGTTGTTCAGTGTCGTTGACTGAGCAACCGCTATCAGTTTGTGGGATGCTGCTGTCCCTTACAACCCGTTGGGAAAAGATAATATTTTTTTAAAGTTTACAAAAATGCTCCAAGTTAACACAGAATATTCCAGGTGTGATTGTCAGCTCGTGTTGCTGCAAGTCATCGTATACGCGCTCAGGATATTAGCTGTCATGTGGAAAACTAGTACAAATAACAATGGTAAGTGTTCTCCATTCATATTTATCAATCAATTGCTTCCATGCTGGGCTGGGAGCGATAAAAATACGTACAATGTGCCAGCTGATTCACCCGGGTATGCTGTTAAAACCAGCTAAGGGATTGTAATTTAAGGAAATTGTATTGTGATTGCGGCGATGGGCTGACAACTTATCACTACACCAATTTACAGATTAGAAATAACCCTCAAACATAGTCAGACGTGGCGGAACGTTCTTTGTCCCCATGAGGGATAAAAGTGTGATTGTAAACTTATTTTTTTAATGATGAGTTATTGACACCAATTTGTTTATGGCAAATAAACGCTTTTTTTTTTTTTTTTTGGCCCATCAACAGCTTCTGCTTTACAATTATGCAGAAATTCTAACATATATTTTGCTGTTTCTTAATTTGTTGTTTAAAACAAGTTGTTATCGAAAACGTAGCTTTATTTATGTATCTTCTTTATTTATGTAAGCAAATTAATTCCAGATTCACAATCAACAAGTAGCAGGCTACTATCAGTCTGTACCCTCGGCACGCAACTGTTGTACACGCGGTCACTCAGCGATGTCGAGTTCAACTCGCACTTGGCCCAATACGAGGGCCATCTGCAACACTACGCCGATATCATGAGAACCCATCCGCATACTGACATCTATGGTGAGTTAGAAACACCACTCACACTCACATACATACTAACCTACTAGCCGTGGGGTAGCGGCGTAGAATACTGCCTCCCCATTTCCTACTCGTGGGGGTCGTAAGAGGCGACCGAGAGAACTATCCTCCATAACAACCATACCCAGAGGACAAAACAACAGCATTCCCAAGGAGGGTTGGCATCAAGCAGGCGGCCGGCTGTAAATTTCTGCCAAAACCTATGCAGTATGAACAGTATGAATACGATGCGCGATTGGACTAGGGCGTTCCCCGGAGGCGACGCGCAGGGGCAGCACCCGACTCCTGTGGGAAATGGGCCAGGGTTGTTGCACCTTCCGCAGCGGGTGCAACGTAAGAAGCTAGCACGGAAAGGGAAGGAAGTTAGGTTGAGGTTAGCGAGTCGGAATGTTGGAACGATGACTGGAAGGGGAAGAGAGGTAGCGGATGTATAAAGAGACGAAGGATAAACGTGGCTTGTTTGCAAGAGACTAAATGGAAAGGTGCGAGGGCTAGAGAGATTGGTGAAGGATATAAATTTTACTACTATGGAAGTGATGGAAAGCGAAATGGTGTTGAAATAGTATTGGACAGTGAGTTGAAAGAAAATGTGATGGATGTCAAAAGAGTGAGTGATCGAGTAATTCTTGTTAGAACCATGCTTAACAATTTGGTTCTCAATATTGTTAGTGTGTATGCTCCTCAAACGGATTGTGATGAAAGAATGTAGGATACATTTTGGGAGGATTTTGACAGTGTCATGATGAATGTTCCGGATGGGGAAGAGATCTATGTTGGAGGAGACTTTAATGCGCATGTGGGAAGAATGAACGATGATTTTGAAAGGGTGCACGGAGGTTGGGGTTTCGGCAACCGCAATAGCGAGGGAGAGACTCTTCTACAATCTGCTACCGCCTTTGATCTGGCTATATCAAACACGTGGTTTGAAAAACGAGACCAACATCTAATTACGTACAAAAGTGGCAACCACACGACGCAGATTGATTATATTCTCGTCAAAAAGAGTAAAATCAACTGCGTCAAAGACTCTAAAGTGTTACCAGGCGAAGATTTAGTTTCACAGCATCGGCTTTTATTGATGGAAATTAAACTCAGAGTTCAGACCATTAAGAGTAAGAAATGTCCGTCCCCCAAAATAAAGTGGCATATGTTGAAAAAGGACATATGTGCGAGTAAATTCAGAGAAAAAGTGGTCGATACAATGATAGAGATAAATGATATGAATGATAAAACTGTGAATGAATGCTGGAATAAAAAGGCTGGGTGTATAAGAACTGTTGCGAAAGTTGTATGTGGTGAGTCAAGAGGAAAGAGTATGATAAATAAGGAGACATGGTGGTGGAGTGAGGAAGTACAAACGGAGCTGAGTGACAAAAAAAGGGCGTTCAAAGAGTGGCAGAATACTAGGAGTGGAGATGACGGAGTGAAAGAACAGAAGAAAGCGGTGTACAAAGATTGCAAGAAAAGAGCAAAGCGTGCAGTTGCTATTGCCAGAGCTAAGGCTCAGGACAAACTGTACAAGTCTTTAGACCGTCCTGAAGATCAGAAACAGCTATACCGTATGACAAAAATGAGAGGGAAGAATGCAAGAGGTGTTTCGCATGTAAAATGTATAAAGGATGAGTCTGGAAGGGTTTTAACGAACGACGATGAAATAAAAGAACGCTGGAAGATGTACTTTGAAAAACTGATGAACGTAGAGAATGATTGGAATAGGAATGTGAGGGACGTACCCTTGAATATGGGTTTGGTGAGAGAAATTAGTGTGGAAGAAGTAAAAATGGCGGTACGAAGTATGAAAAATGGAAAGTCTGTTGGGCCGGATGGAATACCGGTTGAAGTGTGGAAGTTGCTAGGTCCGGATGCATGGGTGTGGCCGAGTTTATTCTTCGGTAAGTTGTTGCAAGAGGAGACGATCCCTGACGAATGGTGCAACAGTTTACTAGTGCCCATTTTTAAAAATAAGGGTGATGTGCAGGAATGCAACAATTACCGAGGAATAAAGCTCATGTCACATACCATGAAAGCTTGGGAGAAAATAATTGAAAGAAGGATACGAGACGAGAGTGATATAACACAAAACCAGTTTGGGTTTATGCCTGGTCGAGGTACAACGGACGCCATTTTCGCAATTCGCGTACTATGCGAAAAACACAAACGTGTTCATAAAAACTTACACATGGTGTTCGTTGACCTTGAGAAGCCATACGATCGCGTACCCCGAGAGGTTTTGTGGTGGGCTCTGAAAGAGAAAGGCGTGCCTGGAAAATATGTGGTGTTAATTCGTGCTATGTACGAAAAATGTTGTACACGTGTCCGGTCAGCAGCTGGCACCAGTGACGAGTTCGGTGTGGCTGTGGGCTTACACCAAGGGTCGGCTCTAAGTCCTTACCTCTTTCTGTTGATAATGGATGCCTTGACGTCGGACATACAGGAAGAGGCACCCTGGTGTATGCTGTTCGCCGATGACATCGTTCTCGTCGGCGAAGATGGACTCGAGGTGCAGAGCAGATTGGGGAAATGGCAACAGAAACTGGAGAATGTAGGCTTGAAAATCAGCAGAACCAAGACTGAGTACATGTTCTGCGATTTCGGCGGTCTCTCCAGTCCTGTAGCTTTGACTCTGGATGGGGTAGCATTACCGGTCTGCTCCCACTTCAAGTACCTCGGGTCACAAATCCAAGGTGATGGCGACATGGACCGAGCAGTTACGCACAGAATTAACACAGGGTGGATGAAATGGCGGCAGGTCACGGGAACAACTTGCGACTCCCGAATTCCCCTTAGGCTAAAGGGGAAAATATATAAGAGCATCGTAAGACCTGTCGTCATGTATGGATCAGAGTGTTGGGCGATGAAAGTAATGAATGAAAGAAAGCTTCATGCTGCTGAGATGCGAATGCTGAGATGGATGTGTGGAGTAACAAGAATGGACAAGATTAGGAATGAGTACATAAGAGGAAGCTTGAAAGTTGCGCCCATAACAGATAAAATGAGAGGAAATCGGCTTGCGTGGTATGGACATGTAATGCGGAGGGATGAAAGTCATATAGGTAAAAGGGTATTGAATTTGAATGTCGACGGATATTTGGGAGAGGACGACCGAAGAAAAGATGGATGGACTATGTGAAAGATGATATGTTGAAAACAGGTGTTAATGTCGAACTGACGGCTGACAGGGATGAATGGAAGAAGAAAACATACTGCGCCGACCCCAAATAATAGGATAAGGGCAAGGGAATGATGACTCACATACATACTAACTCACACAACACAATCTACACTCGCATATTAACTCACACAACACAATCTACACAGGCATATTAACTTACACAACACAATCTATATTCTCATATGAACTTACACAACACAATCTACACTCGCATATTAACTTACACAACACAATCTACACTCGCATATTAACTTACACGACACAATCTACACTCGAATATTAACTAACACAACACAATGTACACATGCATATTAACTTACACAACACAATCTACACTCGCATATTAACTTACACAACACAATCTACAGTCGAATATTAACTTACACAACACAAAAACCATTACACTCATATATTTAACTCACACATGATCTCACATACTTGCTCTCAAAAACAAACACAATTTAACTTAAAATACACGCCCACTTACACTTTGGTAAGCCACAGCAACATATTTTACTCACATACTAACTCACACAATGTTCACATACTTGCTCGCAAACACACCCACACACACACACACACAGTACACAACACAATATTAATTACTCATAAAATAAACTCTCACTCGCACTATGGTGAGTCATAGAAACAGCTTTTACTCATATACTAACACACACACACACACACACACACACACACACATAATTACTCACGCACAACCGAATTCTTGCTCTCAAACAAACACATACATGCTCACGCATTAACAGACTGGTTCACACACAAACTTATACTTGCACACATTAGTTTTTCGAATATTCTGACTGTACTAATTTTAGACTCTTTCAAATTTCCAGCGAGCATGTTGTCGGAGCTGTCGGGCTCGTTCCCGTCCTGCCCGGAGGAGGGCGCGGGGAGTGCGGGGGGCGCGGGGGCGGCGGGGGGCGCGGGGGGAGGGGCGGTGCTCCACCAGCCCTGGATCAAGAGCTTTGGTAACTTCTCCATCGCTGACTGAACTAGCAGTATACTAAAGGGCAATCTTCTTCAACAACAACATGTCAATTGTTGCACTTCGTTCGCTAAATATGAACGGTTTATTTAACATATTTTATGTGTTGTGTATGATATGTATTTAATCCCTGATGATGCTATAAGTTAGCGAAACCGGTAGGATTAAATTATATTAAGTGAAACAAGTACAAGTGTTTTAATAACAACATTATTCTTCAAAAAGATTTATGTAACGTGGCTAATCTAAAATTTACATATACGTGTTATTTTATCTCAGGACTGCCGTCCGGAAATTGTTGTGATTGTGCGTACAGACAGACACGCGCCTGCGTGTGCGGAACTATAATATTGACTGTCGCCGAGCGCACACACACTAAGGCAATGTGCGTGTACATACATTTACACGCGCGAGTGTGCAAAGCGGCAGTTGTCAGATAAAACATGTGTAAAAACATACTAAAATATTACGTACATGCGCACCGAAGTAGATTAGCATAGGCCCAAGGAAGGAACCAGTTTCATATACAGGTGTTACTGTAAATAGAAAAATACATACATATAATTACGCCTTTATCCCTAATGGGGTAGGCAGAGTGTGAACGACCTAAACAAAAGGTCGTTCCGCCACGTCTGACAAGGTGTTGAGGGTTATTTAAGATAGATTTGTAGGTATATTGCTGTAGTGACAGGTTGTCAGCCCATCGCCTAAATTGCAATATACAGAAACCCTCAGATTCCTTAGCTGCTTTTTACAGCATGCCCGGGAGGAAACGCAGCTGGCACATTTTATGTTTTTCTCTCGTTCCCAGTCTGGCATGGAAGAATAGAAAAATGTGAATTGTAATGCTAAATTATTTAGGAAACTTTTAATAAAAGTTATTCCCTTTAAATATTTTATTTCCTACTGCTGACATGGAACTATATTCCACTGGGATATCGTATGAATTACCTTCAAATATTTAACATTGTAAATACGAGTATTGACTTAAGTGTAATTACTGATTTAAGTTTAAATTAAAATATTTTGTACAAAATATTAATTAAAGGAAATTATTAAAACAATTTAATTTCAACATGGACTATCTTTTATTTTTGCGTATAATTATAATATTTATAATACAAAATGACTCACTAAATTTTTCACGAAAATAAAATTTTATAATAATAAATTATAACTAATGCAGACATACTTTACGACAAAACTTTATATAACCAAATACCTTTATATTTTTAAGTTTTACTAGTATTATCTTTATATTTTTTGTAAACAAAAATGTTTTTGACCAAGTATGTAAATCACAAAATAATAACAAATCAGTATAAAATGATGTTGTAAATTGCAATGTCGCAAAATAGATTGGTCTTATATATATTATGATATAAATACCTCAGTACTTTTTTAGGAATGTCTATTGAACCAATAAATTAAAAATACCTTGGTTTATCACATAAAATGCAGTACATATAAATAGCCATTTTATTATTAAAAAGAACTTGACAAAACAGCAGAGAAAATACTGTTTTTGTTTTATGCAATGGGTTTTATTGCACAATAATTATAAGGTTTTTATAATATGTGACGTAATTAATGTAAAACCTTTACTGATAATATTGATTAAATCTGTGTGCATTTTTAAGTCTTATGAAAGGATTCTTTTAAATACTCAATCTAATTAAAACAACTGACAAATTCCTTAATTAATTAACATTACGTAACAGCCTGGCCACAGGGCTTTTCTCCAGCGAATATTGCCTGGTTATCGTTCAAATAAACGTCTTGCGGATAACACAAAACGTTAGCAATTTGGTTTGAACAAGCGAATATTCTCTGCGGAGAATGTCCTATACCAGGTGTGAGGGACAGGGTCTCGCGAACTGATAGCGGTTGCTCAGTCAATGACACTGAACAACTATTAGCAGGATTTATTTGCAGGAAGTGAAGAATAAAATTAGCTTTTCCATACAATTGTCTGATCGAGGTGAACATTTTGTATGGAAAAGCCTTTATTTTTTCTCTTCCTGAAAGAATTTGCTGGTGGAAGTTGTTCAGTGTCGTTGACCGAGCAACCCCTATCAGTTTGCGGGACGCTGTCCCTTACACCTGGTATCCAGGCCGAAAATCTCACAGACTATGTACCTATTTACCTATGGCTTAGGAGCAGTGGTTACCGCCGCCGGCACCGCTGGCGCCACCGTCGACGTCGAATGATAGTCCACCGACGGTGTATGAAAGAAATACAACATGAACCCTGTCGCTAACAACAAGTGGAAGGCTAAGATACACCCGACCAGTATTAAAAAGTATTTTGATTTCCTCAATGCGGGTAGAAGCCAAAAGATGAGAACCGCCCCGGACACGCACGCCGCTGTGATGACGAACATCCACTGCAGCCAGGAGACTTGGATGGTCCACAGCACCGCGATCGGGATGTAGATGGACAGAGAGTAGCCGTACAGGCAAAATAGAGAGATCATTGTCGGCGATGTTGATGTCTGTAACAATTTACATAAGGTTATTTTAAGATTCTTCCATGCTGGACTGGGAGAGATAGAAAAACAGAATGTTCCAGCTGCCCTTCCTCCTGGGCATGCTGTTGAAGTCAGCAAAAGGGAGGGTTACAGTGTATTGTAATTTAGGCGATGGGCTGACAACCTGTCACTATAGCAATACATATTACAATCTAAAATTGCCCTCAATTTTTCTCAACACCAACATCTTGTAACAAGTAAACTCAAAAACTATTGTTCACCCTGCGAAACATAGGCTACTTTTTACTGCAAGAAAATATCAGATTCCCATCAACTCATTAAACAGCAGCACAAAATGCTCATAAAAAAAAATGAATGCTGTGAAAAAAATAATATAACTAGGCTCTATAGTATTTCCAATAGCCACTAGAATAAATCTTTCACTAGATGTGATCAAAATCATGTTTCTAAAATAAATATTAAGTGTTGGCAAATCAGTTAAATTACCAAAACTATTATTACTTTGTGTTTTCATATCTAATAGCTAATACTTATTTTAGAAACATGATCTTCATTTAAAAGACATAAAATATTATTTACCTTTATTCTAGTAGCTATTTGTAAATACTATATGTAGATAACAATACAAACCTGAGTCTCTATCTCATCTTGACCGTCTGATACAGTAGTCCACTTCAAGGCAGCCCATAAAGCGAGGGGCACAATCCATACATAGCAGACAATAGCAGTAGCAGCGTAGGATACCAGGTGGAAGTCATAACGCCACTGAACAGCTTTGTTTGCATTCTGAAGGTAGCTGGAAATATTACCACTTACAGCTATAGTAAATATCTGAAAATAAATTAAGATAATTATGGTTACTATGCACAAAATCCAAACTCTAACTTTGTGTAAAACTAGTCTTCTTTCATTTTGATTTTTTAAGATAGAATTAGTGTTTAGTCCAAGAAATTATTACAGTTGTAGGTTCAGACTAATACATGAACAAATTGCAATAAATTTTGTCACTATCTTAAATTGAGAATATAAGAGATAGAATATCAACAGTCAACAGTTGATTTCAGTGCTGGTTAGGTTAGTATATGACTACTTTTATTCAAATAAGTGTATTTTTTTCAATTTATTCATGTAGCTCCTTACCAAGGTAACAGAAATCCATATTGGTCCATACAAATCAGGCTTTCCTTTGATGCGTTCGTCGAAATAGTTCCTTGATACTCTCTGGGGTAGCACTGAAGATATAATTCTTTCTACAACTTCATTTGTATGCACATCAAAATACTTCTGATAATATTCTATGGTCCAGAAGTTGTGATTAGCTGTTGGAAAGTATAAAGAAAGAATTATAAGTAACACAGTTTATTGTAAAATGATAATAAATAAATACAATACAGGTGCTGAATACTGCTTTATAATTGGGGCATAATCTCGATAAAATTTGCTGAAGCATAGTTGATTTTCTTGATGATAAATAGGTTATTATATGAAAGTACGATGTTGTTTACTTACTCTGAGGTGTAGCTTGCGTTTCCTCGGCTTCTTTTGGCTCCTCGTAAGAGTAATTTGGGTTGTAATTAGGATTAGACATGGAATTGTTGAAAGAATTTGTGTGCACAGCTTCCACGTCAATGCGAGCGCTCCTGTCGTTGTGTTCAGGAGAATAATCTTGGAAATTCAAAAGATCACTTGTATTTACGTTCGACATGGTGATAAAACTGAAAATCCTAAGAAATTTAGAAGATTTAGGCGTATTTTATTTTCATATTCGTCACATCAATAATGTCAATTGTCACTTTGACTTTACTTTTCTAAATTAAAGTGTAGTGATGTAGTTCGTTTACCGACATTTATGTCCAACATGTTGGGCGGTCGGGTAAAATATTTACCGGTTTTGCACAGCAACCATAGACAAGGTAGACCTATAAATACGGAAAGTTTGTATTTCAAATAAAATTGTCTTTGGTTTAGTTCTTCGTGGAATATCGTTCGGAGTGGTCGTGTAAAATGTCTGAAGGATATAAACTTGGTGATTTAGTATGGTATGTAGCTGAAAGTAATGCTAAATTATCCACTTTGTAGTGTAGATAGTGTCAAGTACAAATAATGTGTGTAATGTGTTTGTTTCAGGGCAAAAATGAAGGGCTTCAGCCCGTGGCCCGGCCGGGTAAGCTTCGCCGCTTTTATCCTCTACACCGTATCAATCCCAAGAAAGCACTTTCTTTCTACATTTACCTATCACGTTTATAAACATTAACGACATTTCACTTGAGTACTTTGTTGATAAGAGAAAAAAAAAGTAAACAATGTATTTATAGGCGGGAAATGCTTTATTATTACGTGTCAGGACGCCTGAGGACGCTATGACGCGGATAACTAGCATTTTGATCATAATTGGACACTCCGAACACTTTTACATGGCCACTAGCAAGTACAACTCATAATCGGTGATACCTGTTGTTAATAACCTAATTATGTTTGTTGTGGGTTTCAGGTAGCGATCCCCACGCCTGAGTTGAAGCCGCCGAAAAAGGCGACCAATATCCAATGCATTTACTTCTTTGGGACTAACAACTAGTAAGTATACTCCTGAAATCAACTGATTAATCAAGTTCCCAGCCTTGCCATGAGCAAATAGCCTAAGCTGAAACTGTTGATAGTTCTTTGACCCTGTGACGTCATATTACACTGAAAAAGAAAGGTCTTATCTCCAGGTAAGTACACTAAACTGTTCAAAGATTATAGGTCTTTATTTTAATTTAATGACATTTGAAAAAAAAAAAAGGAATGTTGTAATATAATACCAATGGTTTTATTCTTACACTTGTCATCATGTTCATGATGGTCATGGTTTTATTTACTTTAATAAAATTAATTATATATTTTTTGTACACACATACATATAATCACGCCTTTATTCCTAATGGGGTAGGCAGAGCGTAAACGACCGAAACAAAGGTCGTTCCGCCACATCTGACAAAGTTTTGAGGGTTATTTAAGATATATTTGTAGGTATATTGCTGTAGTGACAGGTTGTCAGCCCATTGCCTAAATTGCAATATACTGAATCCCTCGGATCCCTTAGCTGGTTTTTACAGCATACTCGGGAGGAAATGCATCTGGCACATGGTATCTTTTTTTCTCGCTCCCACGCAAGCATGGAAGTAGTTTTTTTCGTAGCCTGTATCTTATATGTCAAAATTTATCATCAATCTTTATCTTTTATGGTAAAAGCAATAATATCAACCTGTATTACATTTATTAATACTGTATTTTAAAACTACAACAAAGTTGCTGTTTCTTTCTTTACTATTTACTAGCGACCCGCCCCGGCTTCGAACGGAAATTATCAGTGTTTCTCTACTATATTATGCATATAAACCTTCCTCTTGAATCACTCTATCCATTAAAAGAAACCGCATCAAAATCCGTTGCGTAGTTGTAAAGATTTATGCATACATAGGGATATAGGGACAGAGAAAGCGACTTTGTTTTATACTATGTAGTGATATCAACCACTATACATCCAATATAAGGCAGGCGGTATTTACTTCCATGCTGGACTGGGAGAGATAGAAAAACATAGAATGTTCCAGCTGCCCTTCCTCACGGGCATGCTGTTGAAGTCAGCAAAAGGGACTCGAGGGTTACAGTGTATTGTAATTTAGGCGATGGGCTGACAACCTGTCACTATAGCAATACATATTACAATCTAAAATTGCCCTCAATTTTTGCCAGACGTGGCGAAAGCGCCTTTTACGAGGCATTAAACGCTCTGCCCACCCCGTAAGGGATAAAGGCGTGATTTATGTATGTATGTATGTATGGTATTTCCCATACTTACCCCACTAGTATAGGCTAATTGGTATGCTGTATGTATATTGTATAAAGTTCTATTTTATTAATATTTTTGTACATACATACAATCTCCCCTTTATCCCTAATGGGGTAGGTAGAGCGTAAACAACCTGAACAAATTGTTCCGCCACATCTGACAAAGTTTTGAGGGTTATTTAAGATAGATTTGTATGTATATTGTTCTAGTGACAGGTTGTCAACCCATCGCCTAAATTACATATTGCTCTAGTGACAGGTTGTCCGCCCATCGCCTAAATTACAATATATTGAAACCCTCGGATCCCTTAGCTGGTTTTTACAGCATGCCCGGGAGGAAATGCAGCCGGCATATTCTATGTTTTTCTCTCTCTTCCAGGCCAGCATGGAATTTATAAAGTAGCTTTTTGGAAGCAGCAAGTGCTATATATATCTTATTTCAGGACCTAACAAATATGTGTAAAAAGTTTCATTCCAGTTTGTCAATAGTTTTTATATTTATTTATTACAATATACATATAAAAAACAATGCAAATATTGGCCCTTTATATATATAGATAAGTAATCATTCTACAGAAGAACATAACAAATTCACAAAAATCTGGTAAACCTGGGAATGTTAGGAAAACAGAATGTGCCAGCTGCATCTCCTCCTGGGTATGCAGTAAAAACCAGCTAAAGGATTCGAGGGTTTTAGTGTATTGTAATATAGGCGATGGGCTGACAACCTGTCACTACAGCAATACACAGATTTATCTGAAATGACCCTCAATACTTGTCCGACGTGGCGCAACGACCTTTGTTTGGGTCGTTGACGCTCTACCTACCCCATTAGGGATAAAGGCATGATTATATATATGTATGTATAATTTGAGCAGCTTTATTGTTGTGAAAGGTATATCTACCAGTGACCTGTAGCCTAATTAGCAAGCAATAGGAATTCAGATTCAGTTTTTTGTGTGCACTGCCAGTTTCTACAGCTTGTTCTGACTAGTATGCCGGCTGCATGTGTAGCCTTTACATTAAATATCTTTTCCAATAAGATCCTCTTTATCTGCCAAAACTCAAAATCTGAGGCCCAGTGGAGGTCTGAATATTAATTGTCTTTAACATTGTTGTGAATTATATTTCCTTGTCTATCTCGATCCTCCAATACCTACCACCGGTCTTCCAGTCCCTCACGGCATTCCAATCCCCATGACCAACAACCCATGACCCCACGTCTCGACAACCCACGACCCTGTCTGGACAACCCTTGATCCTACGTATCTGCCACCCACGCCCTCACGTCTCAACAACCCATAACCCCGCGTCTCGACAACCCATGACCCCACGTCTCTACCACCCACGACCCCACGTCTCAACAACCTACGACCCCACGTCTCTACCACGCACGACCCCACGTCTCAACAACCTACGACCCCACGTCTCTACCACCCACGACCCCGTCTGAACAACCCATAACCCCGCGTCTCGACAACCTACGACCCCACGTCTCTACCACCCACGACCCCGTCTGAACAACCCATGACGCCACGTCTACAACCCATGACCCCACGTCTCTATAACGCATGACCCCACGTCTCGACAACCCACGACAACCCCGTCTCAACAACCCATGACCCCACGTCTCTATAACGCATGACCCCACGTCTCGACAACCCACGACGACCGCGTCTCAACAACCCATGACCCCACGTCTCGACAACCCATAACCCCACGTCTGTATAACGCATGACCCCACGTCTCTATAACGCATGACCCCACGTGTCGACAACCCACGACGACCCCGTCTCAACAACCCATGACCCCTCGTCTCTACAACCCATGACCCCACGTCTCTATAACGCATGACCCCACGTCTCTATAACGCATGACCCCACGTCTCTATAACGCATGACCGCAAGTCTCTATAACGCATGACCCCACGTCTCTATAACGCATGACCGCAAGTCTCTATAACGCATGACCCCACGTCTCTATAACGCATGACCCCACGTCTCTATAACGCATGACCGCAAGTCTCTATAACGCATGACCCCACGTCTCTATAACGCATGACCCCACGTCTCTATAACGCATGACCCCACGTCTCTATAACGCATGACCGCAAGTCTCTATAACGCATGACCCCACGTCTCTATAACGCATGACCCCACGTCTCTATAACGCATGACCCCACGTCTCTATAACGCATGACCCCACGTCTCTATAACGCATGACCGCAAGTCTCTATAACGCATGACCCCACGTCTCTATAACGCATGACCCCACGTGTCGACAACCCACGACGACCCCGTCTCAACAACCCATGACCCCTCGTCTCTACAACCCATGACCCCACGTCTCTATAACGCATGACCCCACGTCTCTATAACGCATGACCCCACGTCTCTATAACGCATGACCCCACGTCTCTATAACGCATGACCCCACGTCTCTATAACGCATGACCCCACGTCTCTATAACGCATGACCCCACGTCTCTATAACGCATGACCGCAAGTCTCTATAACGCATGACCCCACGTCTCTATAACGCATGACCCCACGTCTCTATAACGCATGACCCCACGTCTCTATAACGCATGACCGCAAGTCTCTATAACGCATGACCCCACGTCTCGACAACCCACGACGACCCCGTCTCAACAACCCATGACCCCACGTCTCAACAACCCATGACCCCACGTCTCAACAACCCATGACCCCACGTCTCGACAACCCATGACCCTAAGTCTCTGCAACCCACGACCCCGTCTGGACAATCCATAATCCCACGTCTCGACAACCCACCGACAACTTATAACCCCACGTTTCGGCAACCCACGATCCCGTCACGACAACCTATAACCCCACGTCTCGGCAACCCACGATTTCATCTCGATAACTCATAACCCCACGTCTCGACAACTCATAACCCCACGTCTCGACAACCCACGACGACCCGGTCTCGACAACCCACGACGACCCGGTCTCTACAACCCATGACCCCACGTCTCTATAACGCATGACCCCACGTCTCGACAACCCACGACGACCCCGTCTCTACAACCCATGACCCCACGTCTCTATAAAGCATGACCCCACGTCTCGACAACCCACGACGACCCCGTCTCAACAACCCATGACCCCACGTCTCGACAACCCACGACGACCCCGTCTCAACAACCCATGACCCCACGTCTCGACAACCCATGACCCCACGTCTCGACAACCCACGACGACCCCGTCTCAACAACCCATGACCCCACGTCTCGACAACCCATGACCCTGTCTGGACAACCTATGACCCCACGTCTTTGCAACCCATGGTCCCGTCACGACAACCTATGACCCCACGTCTTGGCAACCTACGATCCCGTCACGACAACCTGTGACCCCACGTTTTGGCAACCTACGATCCCGTCACGACAACCTATGACCCCACGTCTTGGCAACCTACGAACCCGTCACGACAACCTATGACCCCACGTCTTTGCAACCTACGATCCCGTCACGACAACCTATGACCCCACGTCTTGGCAACCAACGATCCCGTCACTACAACCCATGACCCCACGTCTCTATAAAGCATGACCCCACGTCTCGACAACCCACGACGACCCCGTCTCAACAACCCATGACCCCACGTCTCAACAACCCATGACCCTACGTCTCAACAACCCATGACCCCACGTCTCGACAACCCATGACCCTGTCTGGACAACCCATGACCCTACGTCTCAACAACCCATGACCCCACGTCTCGACAACCCATGACCCTGTCTGGACAACCCATGACCCTACGTCTCAACAACCCATGACCCCACGTCTCAACAACCCATGACCCCACGTCTCGACAACCCATGACCCTGTCTGGACAACCCATGACCCCACGTTTCAACAACCCATGACCCCACGTCTCGACAACCCATGACCCTGTCTGGACAACCCATGACCCCACGTCTCTACAACCCACGACCCCGTCTGGACAACCCATGGCCCCACGTCTCGACAACCCATGACCCTGTCTGGACAACCCATGACCCCACGTCTTTGCAACCTACGATCCCGTCACGACAACCTATGACCCCACGTCTTGGCAACCAACGATCCCGTCACTACAACCCATGACCCCACGTCTCTATAAAGCATGACCCCACGTCTCGACAACCCACGACGACCCCGTCTCAACAACCCATGACCCCACGTCTCGACAACCCATGACCCTGTCTGGACAACCCATGACCCTGTCTGGACAACCCACGATCCCGTCTGAACAACCCATGACCCTGTCTGGACAACCCATGACCCCACGTCTCAACAACCCATGACCCTACGTCTCAACAACCCATGACCCCACGTCTCGACAACCCATGACCCTGTCTGGACAACCCATGACCCTACGTCTCAACAACCCATGACCCCACGTCTCGACAACCCATGACCCTGTCTGGACAACCCATGACCCTACGTCTCAACAACCCATGACCCCACGTCTCGACAACCCATGACCCTACGTCTCAACAACCCATGACCCCACGTCTCGACAACCCATGACCCTGTCTGGACAACCCATGACCCCACGTTTCAACAACCCATGACCCCACGTCTCGACAACCCATGACCCTGTCTGGACAACCCATGACCCCACGTCTCTACAACCCACGACCCCGTCTGGACAACCCATGGCCCCACGTCTCTACAATCAACCCACCGCCAACTCATAACCCCACGTCTCTGCAACCTACGATCTCATCTCGGCAACCCATCGACAACTCATAACCCCACGTCTCGGCAACCTACGACCCCGTCACGACAACCTTTAACCCCACGTATTGGCAACCTACGATCCCGTCACGATAACCTATGACTCCACGTTTTGGCAACCCATGATCCCGTCACGACAACCTATGACCCCACGTCTTTGCAACCCATGATCCCGTCACGACAACCTATGACCCCACGTCTTGGCAACCTACGATCCCGTCACGACAACCTGTGACCCCACGTTTTGGCAACCTATGATCCCGTCACGACAACCTATGACTCCACGTTTTGGCAACCCATGATCCCGTCACGACAACCTATGACCCCACGTCTTTGCAACCCATGATCCCGTCACGACAACCTATGACCCCACGTCTTGGCAACCTACGATCCCGTCACGACAACCTGTGACCCCACGTTTTGGCAACCCATGATCCCGTCACGACAACCTATGACCCCACGTCTTTGCAACCCATGATCCCGTCACGACAACCTATGACCCCACGTCTTGGCAACCTACGATCCCGTCACGACAACCTGTGACCCCACGTTTTGGCAACCTACGATCCCGTCACGACAACCTATGACCCCACGTCTTTGCAACCTACGATCCCGTCACAACCTATGACCCCACGTCTTTGCAACCTACGATCCCGTCACGACAACCTATGACCCCACGTCTTTGCAACCTACGATCCCGTCACAACCTATGACCCCACGTCTTTGCAACCTACGATCCCGTCACGACAACCTATGACCCCACGTCTTTGCAACCTACGATCCCGTCACAACCTATGACCCCACGTCTTTGCAACCTACGATCCCGTCACGACAACCTATGACCCCACGTCTTTGCAACCTACGATCCCGTCACAACCTATGACCCCACGTCTTTGCAACCTACGATCCCGTCACGACAACCTATGACCCCACGTCTTTGCAACCTACGATCCCGTCACAACCTATGACCCCACGTCTTTGCAACCTACGATCCCGTCACGACAACCTATGACCCCACGTCTTTGCAACCTACGATCCCGTCACAACCTATGACCCCACGTCTTTGCAACCTACGATCCCGTCACGACAACCTATGACCCCACGTCTTTGCAACCTACGATCCCGTCACAACCTATGACCCCACGTCTTTGCAACCTACGATCCCGTCACGACAACCTATGACCCCACGTCTTTGCAACCTACGATCCCGTCACAACCTATGACCCCACGTCTTTGCAACCTACGATCCCGTCACGACAACCTATGACCCCACGTCTTTGCAACCTACGATCCCGTCACAACCTATGACCCCACGTCTTTGCAACCTACGATCCCGTCACGACAACCTATGACCCCACGTCTTTGCAACCTACGATCCCGTCACAACCTATGACCCCACGTCTTTGCAACCTACGATCCCGTCACGACAACCTATGACCCCACGTCTTTGCAACCTACGATCCCGTCACAACCTATGACCCCACGTCTTTGCAACCTACGATCCCGTCACGACAACCTATGACCCCACGTCTTTGCAACCTACGATCCCGTCACAACCTATGACCCCACGTCTTTGCAACCTACGATCCCGTCACGACAACCTATGACCCCACGTCTTTGCAACCTACGATCCCGTCACAACCTATGACCCCACGTCTTTGCAACCTACGATCCCGTCACGACAACCTATGACCCCACGTCTTTGCAACCTACGATCCCGTCACAACCTATGACCCCACGTCTTTGCAACCTACGATCCCGTCACGACAACCTATGACCCCACGTCTTTGCAACCTACGATCCCGTCACAACCTATGACCCCACGTCTTTGCAACCTACGATCCCGTCACGACAACCTATGACCCCACGTCTTTGCAACCTACGATCCCGTCACGACAACCTATGACCCCACGTCTTTGCAACCTACGATCCCGTCACGACAACCTATGACCCCACGTCTTTGCAACCTACGATCCCGTCACGACAACCTATGACCCCACGTCTTTGCAACCTACGATCCCGTCACGACAACCTATGACCCCACGTCTTTGCAACCTACGATCCCGTCACGACAACCTATGACCCCACGTCTTTGCAACCTACGATCCCGTCACGACAACCTATGACCCCACGTCTTTGCAACCTACGATCCCGTCACGACAACCTATGACCCCACGTCTTTGCAACCTACGATCCCGTCACGACAACCTATGACCCCACGTCTTTGCAACCTACGATCCCGTCACGACAACCTATGACCCCACGTCTTTGCAACCTACGATCCCGTCACGACAACCTATGACCCCACGTCTTTGCAACCTACGATCCCGTCACGACAACCTATGACCCCACGTCTCGGCAACCCATGATCCCGTCTTGACGATCCCTGTGTATCGCCTAAATTGCAATAAACAGTACAGATTCCGTATTTCCGTGAAAGAAAGAAAAACAGTAGTATAGAAAGAAATACTGTATGTATCGAGATAAACTTATCTTCTTCCATGCTGGCCTGGGAGCGAGAGAAAAACATATAATATGTCAGCTGCATTTCCTCCCGCGCATGCTGTAAAAACCAGCTAAGAGATCCGAGGGTTTCTGTATATTGTAATGTAGGCGATGGGCTGGCAACCTGTCACTACAGCGATATACCTTCAAATCTATCTTAAATAACCCTCAAACTTTGTCAGACGTGGCGTAACCTTTGTTTAGGTCGTTTACGCTCTGCCTACCCCATTAGGGATAAAGGAGTGATTATATGTATATATACTTGTCTGTATCTGTGGTTGATTTGTTGTGGTCACCCTAATAGAAAGAAAAAAAGTAGTAAAGAAAGACAGCATGTATCGAGATATACAGGTGTAAGGGACAGCGTCCCGCATACTGATACGGGTTGCTCAGTCAACGAAACTGAACCACTATCTCAAGGAAAACCTTTCAGGAAATTAAAAAGAAATGCTTTTCCATACAAACTGTCTGATTGAGGTGGTCATTTCGCATGTTATATAGGGGAAACCCGGAGGATCTCTATCATAATTTACCACCGGAGGCTGTTGACTGGCTGCGTGGCTTTGATGTAGATCTTTAATTGCCTACAAACTATACTACATGTTATACTATTTCGTATGGAAATGTCAAATTTGTATTTCATCTCCTGTAAGAATTTCCTGTTGAATGTTGTTCAGTATCGTTGACTGAGTAACTCCTATCAGTTTGCGGGATGCTGTCCTTACACCTAGTATTTTATTTATTTTATTTTATTTGGGGAGCTTACAGCAACATTTACAAATTATTAAAGTAAACATAATAAATAAATGCCAATTACAAGCTTCCACATATAGAAAGAAAATTGCTTAGTCTAACTTAAAAATAATGAATAGTATATTTAATAAAAATAAAATAGTAATAATGAATGTACCTGCTGTGTCTGTGCTCATCTTAATACTGGACTAATCACCATCCTTGCCAACAGTGCGTGGATCGAGGAGAACAATATCAAGCCTTACCATGAGTTCAAGGACACTCTGATCAAGTCCTGCAAGACGGTTGCCTTCAAGGAGGCCGTCGCTCAGATCGAGGATTTCATCGTGCACCCTGAGGTAAGGTCATTCCAGCTGTCCAAGCGGTTACCTAATCAAGGAGGTTATTGGTTTTTGCACCGAGCGACTGATATCTGACCTCGGCAACCCCAACAGTTAGTGGTCAACCCAGCTGTGAAAGTTTTCAAGTTGACTAATATCTACGATATTAACCGGGATCGGGACCAAAGGCTTAGCGTACCTTCCGAAGCACGGAAACTCTTAAGTTGTTATATCACTACCGGTCACCCATCCATGGCTTAAACACGGCAATGGCGATAATTGCTTAACATTCGACTGGATCGAAGACAACAACATAAATCCTTACCTTACCAGGAGTTCAAGGAGACTCTGATCAAGACCGTTGCATTCAAGGAGACCGTCGCTCAAATCGAGGATTTCATCGTGCACCCTGAGGTAAGGTCATTCCAGCTGTCCAGGCCTTTTCAAAGCAATATAACATGGGCCTTTACATCATCTGTCTAGTTTAACCTTTTCCTGAAATTGTTGGCTACCTAATTTAGGAGCTAGAACGAGGATTTTTACACCGACTGTCAACAACCAGACCCAATCCTGGATTGGACTTTGCCAGTTTAGTCGTCAACTTAGCTGTCAAAGTTTTCAAGCCGCCAAATCGCCTCTAAAATGGTTCTACGATATTAACCGGGAGCGGGACTAACGGCTTAACGTACCTTCCGAAGTACGATAAAGTTGTTATATCACTACCGGTCACCCATCCATGGTCTAAACAAGGCGAAGCTGTCCCATACACTATAACCTGGGCCTTTTCTCCTTTTCTTTTTGAGTAAATAGGCATCATCTATTCTAATTAATCGATTATCTATACCAGTGTTGTTGCGAATATTCGCGTACGCATCTGCATTTATGCGGATCTTCCGCATGAGTTTGGACATCCGTATCCGTATGAAATCAAAGCAGATTTGTTGTGGAGATGAGGGTCAAGAAATGTCAGAAAATCGTAGCAATGACAGAGAATTTCTCAATATGAAAGGTTTTTAAGACCCATTGGCCTTATATTTTGAAACAAAATAAAAGTCTATTTGTTTTAGTTACTTTCTGTGCTATATCGGCACAAAATTAATAAACGGCTAGTGCCATGGACTCCTGATCCGGAGGTCCTGGGTTCGATTCCCAGGGAGGAAACACAAAGTTGATATTTGAGAATTTATCACTTTGTGTTTTTTTTCCAGTTTGGTTAGGACATTGCAGGCTGAATCACCTGATTGTCCGAAAATAAAAAGATTTCGTGCTTCGGAGGGCACGTTATGCCGTCGGTCCCGGTCGCTATGTTTGATAGTGGTCGTTACTCAAACCATGTCAGAGGCCTGATAGTTGTGCTACTAGGCGGTTTAAAAACTCTGACACCAGGGTTCATCGGGTCGATAGACTCGATACCCACTCGACAGAAGAAGAATAAATTAATTTTGAAAATCTTAACATCCACATCCTTGATCAATACAATACAAAATTCTTTATTGCACAAAGAAACACATACAACAGAAATAAAAAGGAACAAACGTGACACTACAATATAGGCGGCCTTATTGCTAAAGCAGTTTTGCAAGCAATTTATACCAGTCAACCTTTGGGTATAGAAATTGTACAAGCAGAAAGCGGGATAGTGCATAAATTCAAATTCTTTATTTTGCCTACAATGATAAAAGTTCTTAAAAAAAAGGTCTTTAAAAATAGGTCAGTTGAGGTACATGAACCCTGTTAGGGTATTGCATATTACTACATATAATACTTAGACAATTCAATTTCATTGCTGTAACGCTTAATTATTTGCGAAGTAAATTGAATCGAGGCATGAACTATAGCCAAGTCCCCTCCTCCAGAACTTCGAAGACCTGGACGACCACACGCGCAATGCCGAGGAGGAGTTCGACAAGCTGAAGGATGTGCTGGATAACGAGGAGCAGGAGAAGGAAACTCCTGAAGAAGAGACGCCAGCCAAGAAGAAGGGAACGCCTAAGGTGAGCTTATAGACATAAATACATACATATAGTCACGCCTTTATTACTAATGGGGGAGGCAGAGCGTTAACGACCTAACCAAAGGTCGTTCCGCCACGGCTGACAGTTTTGAGGGTTATTTAAGATATATTTGTAGGTATATTGCTGTAGTGACAGGTTGTCAGACCATCGCCTAAATTGCAATATACTGAAATCCTCGGATCACTTAGCTGTTTTTTTAACAGCATACCCGGGAGGAAATGCGGCTGGCACATTCTATGTTTTTCTCTCGCGCCCAGGCCAGCATGGAAGAAGAGCTTATAGAATAGAAATACGTTTATTTTAGACACAACACAAATTAATCAAATTAAATAAATGTAGAGAAAGTATTATGTCTAAAAATGGTCTTCACTCCGCCAATTTATTCATATTTATTACAATACAAGCTTACAGATTATTCCAAAGCGCTTATACGTTAATTTAAAAGCTAACTACTGACCAACTTATCCTATTTAGATATATGCACTTTTTTTACATATCACACTATAACTATCATAAAATAAATCTACATCTTTTGTTACAAGCAGCACAGCTAACTGCTTGTAACGCTGGTCTTCCGTCAAGCCAAAACACATAAGTACCTATGTGTTATAAAATTATGTATAATATGTAGGCGAACTGCATAAAATAATGAAGTTACATTTAAATCAAAGTCTTATGAACTGAAATATTATAATCACAAAAAAAGTTTAATCTAATTAAAAAATATAATTAAATTTTTATAACTTATACAATTCTAAAAACATTGTAAGTACTACACAGTACTAGGTTTTATGAAGTTTTCTCGTGCGTGGGCGGCAGTTGGACCTCGGTCTCAAAGTCACAACACGCGATCAGGCGGGTAGCTAGCTACCCTTATCCCATCCGTCGTTACTCAGCTAACTGGCCTCAACATTAAACCCCCAAAACTTTGTTTCTTCGATGCTGGACTGCGAGCGAAAGAAAAACATAGAATGTGCTAGCAGCATTTCCTCCTCATTTACGCTCTGCCTACCCCATTAGGGATAAAGGCGTGATTATATTTATGTATGTACTTTGTTACTATTTGAATTTCACTTGCATTGCCAAGAAAAAACAGTTTATGAGGTGCAGAACAAGTTGATATCGTAAATAAATATGAGAAGTAAGAAATTAAAAATTCGCCGCAGGCAGGGTTTGAACCTGCGACATTCGGAATGCCGTTTAATCGCTCCGCCAACTGAGCTACCGAGGCGGTAGTCAGGATGGCGAATTTTTATACATACATATAATCACGCCTTTAACCCTAAAAAAGGTCGTTCCGCAACGTATAAAACAGTTTTGAGGGTTATTTAAGATAGATTTGTAGGTATATTGCTGTAGTGACAGGTTGTCAACCCATCGCTTAAACTGCAATAAACAGAAACCCTCGGATCCCTTAACTGGTTTTACTGCATGCCTGAGAGGAAATGCAGCTGGCACATTCAATGTTTTTCTGTCGCTCCCAGTCCAGCATGGAAGAAATGGCGAATTTATTCCTTTTTACTTCTTTTTATCACGTCATAATGGACGTTAGCGATAATTTCTTCACTTCTCATATTGTTATGAAATAAAATAGCACTGTAAGAGCAAACATACTCAAAATAATGTTGATATCGGTAACTCAAGGTTAAACAAATTATAGTTATAACATGCACAAACAACATGAAAAAGACAAATTAACAACCTTTGTAAACATTTATAGATCCGCTTGTCGAAGGTGAAGGCTGTCAAACGGTCGTCCTCGACCGGAGGCGGCGCCGGTAAGGCCACGCCCAAGAAGAAGAGCAAGACCACTCTGTCCCGCTCCTACACCGACACGGAGGAAAGAGACAAGCCGAGCATGCTCAACCACTCCTTCAGCAAGAAGAGCAGCCTGCTGCATCGCCCCTCCAACATATTGAGACCTGTAAGTATCACTACATAGTATAAAACAAAATCGCTTTCTCTATCCCTATATATGCATAAATCTTTAAAACTAGGCAACGGATTTTGATGCGGTTTCTTTTAATGGATAGAGTGATTCAAGAGGAAGGTTTATATGTATTATACATGTATAATAGTAGAGAAACACTGATAATTTCCGTGCGAAGCCGGGGCGGGTCGCTAGTATAATATATAGAAAATAATTTAGTTGTCTGAACTTATTTAAAAAAAAATATCCACAATCATTCAATAGCCTTTACAATGTGGTCAGCTAAAGAGTGAAACTAACACTTGAACTCATTATTATTGTTTGCCTATGATTAACTATACCGGGTGTAAGGGACAGCGTCCCGCAAACTGATAGGGGTTGCTCAGTCAAAATTGTGCTGTTAGTTTATTTTACTGAGCAACCCTTATCAGTTTGCGGGATGCTGTCCCTTACACTCTGTAGAATGAAACTAACACTAGAACTCACTATTATTGTTTGCTTATGATTAACTAGATTTTTTTAAGATTGTGTTTTTTATTTAGGAACAATCTCTGTTAACTTGTGAGACATTACTATTTTTATGTTTATTTAATATAAATTACTTTTTTTATTTATTTTAGATTCAAAACAATGTTGCTATAAACCAATACCTATTGTAGAATATAGGCTGGTCGCTTTTGATTTTATCTAATGCTGATTGACTTCTAACAAGATCCCTTTTGGCCCTTTTAAAATTCCTTCTTACTGTATTTTTGGTAACCTATTGTTTCCTTATCTATTACGTATTAATGTAGGACATGATTCATGCACAAATTCAATGTACATTAAATTAAACTAACGCGTTACGAAACTGCAATGTACATCTTTAAAAAGATAGATGTATTAAAAAGCAGAAATCTTACAATTATTTAAAAAAAAAATCTTTGTGTTTTTTTTATTATTTTCCATTTAGGCATTGGTCTGCTTGTGTTACACCCAGGTTCATAAAAGAGAAGCGGACGAGGCCCCGTGCAATTATCAAAATCTAGACCCTTTTGAGTATACGGTAACCTCATTCACCCGACTTGTAGTTAGACTTATGTATTTCTTAAGTTATTTCTCCTGCTCTGAAAGATTACACGAAACGTTCCCCCACGGGGCAGAGGGGAAGGGTTTGACAAACATATCCCTTCCCCTCGCTGCCCCGCGGGGGTCGTATGATCTTCCAGAGCAGAAGTCACGGGTTAAGTATGGCAGGTTTTCCTTGACCGTGGAATGAAAGATAAAATAGGGCAAAATTTTGGATGTTACTGGGTTCAATTTTAGATGCCACCAGCTACAATTAAATTTGAAATCTATATCACTTTTAGAATAATATTATTGAAAAAGGGCAACATATTTAATTCTCTACTATCGTTCTCAGCTTTTCGAATATAATTTGTGATTTTACGAGTTATCTGTCTTTAGCCACTGTCCGAAGATGGCAGAAAAATACAGTGAAGATATCAAATGCGCGCCACAATATTGCGGAAAAACGTAAAACCATAGAGTTTAAATCTCCTGTCATTTTTCAAAGGTATTAGTTTGAAAGTGATAGATGGATTTTAATTTTAGCTTTAGTCGCTTTAATCGAACCAATTGTATAAATCTAGAGTATTTCCAATTCAGTTTGTTGAATAAAGGTAAACACAGTTTCTTTTTTTTTTATTCAAAAACTTATTTTTAACTTCCTCCGCGGTCTAGTGGCTAGTGCCACGGACTCCTGATCCGGAGGTCCTGGGTTCGATTCCCAGGGGGGAAACACAAAGTTGATATTTGAGAATTTATCACTGCTGAATCACCTGATTGTTCAAAAAAGAAAAAGATTTTGTGCTTCGGAGGGCACGTTAAGCCGTCGGTCCCGGTCGCTGTCTTTGATAGGGGTCGTTACTCAAACTATGTCAGAGGCCTGATAGTTGTGCTACTAGGCGGTTTAAAAACTCTGACACCAGGGTTCATCGGGTCGATAGACTCGATACCCACTCGACAGAAGAAGAAGATTCAAAAACTCATATAAAAAATAAATGATATGTATTGGCAAATTAGTTAAAATTATTTAAACTACTATTTCATTATATTGTCATATCTAATACCTTAAATTTATTTTAGAAACAAGATCTTCGATTAAAAGACATGAAACTTTGTTTACCTTTATTCTAAAACTAAGTTGGAAATACTATAGTTTTGAATTAGTTCTATCATCCAAGCACTTTTTCATTGGGTGCTAACATATAAAGTATGAAAGCACAACATTTTCTAATTTATACTAACATTCTCTATATTACAAGAACTTTATATGTATGCACAGTAAATAAATGTTTTTTTTAATCTTCCATTTCATGATCAAATAAACAAAGGTATTATGTACACCGGGTGTTAGGGACAGCGTCCTACAAACTGATAGGGGTTGCTCAGTCTACGACACTGGTTAACTTTCACCAGGAAATTCTTTCAGGAAGAGTTTTTATTTACTTTAAAAAATTATTTTCACTTCCTGATAGAATTTCCTTGTGAAAGTTGTTCAGTGTTGTCTGTCGTTGAATGAACACCCATATCAGTTTGCGGAAAGCTGTCCCTTACACCCGTTAGGTAGCACATCAGTAGTTAACACATCCAAAATTATGCTCGTTGGCGCTGATCTGTCAACATGTTATTTTGATCGACAAATCTTCGCTGATTTTGATTGTACCTCTGTGATTGTCTGTAATTATTTTCTAATAAACACAAATATGGGTTGTACAGTGGCCCACACCTTGATAGCGGTTGCTCAGTCAACGACACTGAATAACTTTCACTAGGAAATTCTTCCAGGAAGGGATTTTTTTGCTTTTCCATACAAATTATCTGATCGAGGTGGTCATTTTATATGGAAAAGTATTTTTTTTCTTTTCCTAAAGAATTTCCTGCTGAAGGTTGTACAGGTTCATTGACCAAGCAACCCCAAGTTTGTGGTCCTTTACACCCGGCAAAGTTGACTAGATTTACACTTAAATATTTTTCCTGTAAGAATCAGATATATTCTCGCGGTAAAAAGTAGCCCACTCGGGATGAACGTAGATTTTTAATAGTGAAAGATATTTTGAAATAGGTCCATTTGTTTTTGAGTTTACTTGTATTGTAAGAAATTACAAATCTTTACTGTTTAGACAGACAAGAATAAAGGATACAATTTTTCTTTCCCTTTCCTTCCTTATAGTTCCTAGTAGTTAGTATTAAAATATCTAGCAATACGACAAATCTTTAAATGAATGTGGCAAAAAAGGGATTTATACAGGGTCTAAGAGACAGCTTCTCGCAATCGGATTGCGGTTGCTTAGACAACGAAACTGATCAACTATTCCCTAAAAAAAAATTCTATCCCACAGAAATAACCCCCTCGATCAGACCCGCGGAACAAACAATCTTTGTAGAAAAGCCAAAATTAATATTTTAGTTTTTCTATACATTTATAAAAAAATATGTTTGTGGGTTAGTTTCGTTGACTGATCAACCCTTATCAGTTTGCGGGAATTGCTTACTAATTCCTTTTATAGCCACGTTCATTTAAAGATGGTATGAGTTGACAAATAGAAGTCTACAGTGCGTCTTTTTTTATGTAATGATACAATTAACATAGTATTTTTTTGGTTTATAGCGCGCAGGACCTCCCGATAAACTTCTCTGAAGTTTGGGAGATTATTAAATAGTTTGTGCCATGTAATTTTGTGTAGCAAACAATAAATTAATAAAAAAATGTAGACACTGCTAAACCCCCCTTCCCCCCGCAGGACACCCCCCCGCTGGACCTGGAGAACGTGTCGGAAACTCTGCTGGAGAAAAAGATCCAGGCCTCCGCTATGAAGGTAAACTAACTTCATTCTTCTTTCTTTTTTATTTGTATTGGGTTCGTAAGAGCCTGATGGTGTAGTGGATAGCGCCGCTGCCTCCTGAGCGGGAGGTCGTGGTTCGAATCCCACCACGTACCAATGTGTTTTTCGGTTTTCGATTTTTTTATGTACGTTTATTTCGGCGCTTTTTCCGTGTTTCGGAAGGCACGTTAAGCCGTTGGTGCCGGTTAATATCGTTTAATACCGTAGATATTAGTCGTTAAGCCATGTCAGAGGCCAGTGCTAAGCATTACCGGCCTGAAAACTGACCTAATCTAGGATTGGGTCTGGTTTCCCTTCTGGGTTGCAGAGGTCAGATGGCAGTCGCTCCGTGTAAAAACCAGTACCCTCGTTCAATCCATGGATTAGGTAGTCGACCCCGTAAGATACTGGATAAGGCTAGGGAGATGATGACTTGTATTGGGATCGCTCTTGACTCTAGACACTGGGTTAGGGATGACCGGGACAGAGTCTACGATGGAGCGAGCTCACCCAAGATGCCTGTTATGGCACTAGCAATCTCACGCACTGACGGTACACAGCAAGCTGTTTGGCGCCGGACTCCGGTGGCCGGGTGGTTGTGAGCCGGGCGCTATATTGGCCTACTACCACATCTTTTAAATTTATTATATAACAATTTATAGTACATACAAATATCATAAAAAAACAGGACATAAAAAACAATGACACAACAGGCACTGGTTATTTCTAAAAAAAAACTTACAGCAGACCTACAGAAGTAATAATTTCAACCTTTTTTTCTGTTTGTTGTCTCTAAAGTATGACTATACTGAACAACAACTGTTATGACTAAAGTTGAAGTATGATAGTCACTTCTGTAACCCTTACGGAGCGTGAATGTCCATATGCATGCATATAATCACGCCTTTATCCCTAATGGGGTAGGCAGAGCGTAAACGGCCTAAACAAAGGTCGTTGCGCCACGTCTGACAAAATTTGAGGGCTATGTAAGATCGATTGTAGGTATGTTGCTGTAGTAACAGGTTGTCAGCCCATCGCCTAAATTACAATATACAGAAACCCTCGAATCCCTTAGCTGATTCCTACAGCATGCCCGGGAGGAAATGCAGCTGGCACATTCTTTCTTCTCTTGCTCCCAGACCAGCATGGAAGTCATGGCCTTGCACCCATCCATATCCGTTCGTTTGATAAGTTTGAAGGGTTATTTCAGATAAATTGTATATTGCTGTAGTAACAGGTTGTCAGCCCATCGTCTAAATTGCAATACACTGAAACCCTCGAATCCTTTAACTGGTTTTTATACAGTATGCTTTATGGAGTAGCAACTGGCACATTATATGTTTTGTTGGACTTTTTCCGTTTTGCGAATACACGATACCATAGAGGAGGAGTACAGGATGTAAGGGACAGCGTCCCGCAAACTGATAGGGGTTGCTCAGTCAACGAAACTGAACAACCATCAACAAGTATTTTCTTCAGGAAATGAAAAAAAAAATTTGCTTTTCAATACATATTGTCTGATCAAGTTGATCGTTTTGAATGGGAAAGTATTTTTTTTTTATCTCCTGAAAGAATTTACTGGTGAAAGTTTTGTCTCGCAAAACTTATAGGGGTTGCTCAGTAAACGTCACTGAACAACTACTCGTATCAGCAGGTTTTTTTTAGGAAGTTAAGTTGTTCGCAACCCCTATCAGTTGGCGGGACGCTGTACCTTTCACCCGGTATTATATATGTCGCAGGGATATGCCAAAATTAGGGACTTGGCCGAATCCCTAAGCGATTTGATCAAATCCCGGCAAATGATCAAATAATTACAACATTTTAACATATCCCTAAACAAATCTAGAGATTTGGCCAAATCTCGAATCTGGTTTAGTGAAATGACATAAACTAAGTTTGAGTGTTTAATCAAAATGTTTAATTGGTAAGACAAGTATTTTAATTTGAACATAAATCTCAAAAATCACTTCCTACTAATCGTAGCATTTAAGTACCTACTACTAGCCGGAGAGCTGGCTACGTTAGAGGGCGTACGATTTGAAGTGCAACGAAACTTTGTAGGTAGTAAGCCATTCTATATCCTTATCTTCTATATTCTTATCAGATCGAGATGCCTGCCAGCTTTTCATTGGTAGGTTTAGGTATGGCAGAGCATTAAAGGTGTTAAAAAATTAAAAGGAATTAAAAAACCAAACAAATGGAGGAGTATTTTTGAGAATAATTTACTTGATACGAGAAAAATATAAAATAAAATATTAGTTGGCGGGAAAGCAGCGGTAGGCGACGTTGAAATTTCAAACTTTGACGGTGCCTACTAAGTTTTGTAGCTCTTCAAATCGTACGCCCTCTTACGTAGCTAGCTCTTAGGCTATATAAAATCAAATAAATTAATGAATAATGAAAATAGCCTCGATTCTGACACCTCCTTAGCTAATTCTTAGATACTTGAGTCATTTTCTTAAGTAAGCTAGAGAAAAGAGACAGGAAGTCTGCAGCTGTCAATCGTCTCCCTGAAGTAATGTTTGATTCCTTATTTACGCATTTTTACACAAGAGGACCATTAAATATGCTTTCTAATTTTGCCTTATTTAAGAAATCAATCGTCACTTTAGCACGTAAAATGACAGCTGTAGATTTCCTATCTCTTTTCTTTTGTTTATTTAAGAAATTGACAGGAATAGCAAGGAATCAGCTAAGGAAATGTCCCGCCAGAATCACAATAAGAAATCACGTAATAGGTAGGTAATTCTAAAAATACAGAGATTTTTTATTTATTAAGACACGTTGCAGATTTGTGGCATCTTGAGTTGCACAGAACGTTACTTTTCTTGCAGGCAAATCTGTTTGTTTTGCATCGTATTTTAGACTTTTCGCATGAACACTTCTTAAAACCTTGACCTCCAAATACAGATAATTTTCCTGCAATCTCACGTAGACTTAGCTTAGTTGGTAAAACTGGACCGGTAAATGTAGTTGTGGAAATTTGCAAACAGTTTCGAGGAAGCCAGTCTTTTACGATGCCAGATGAAGTGCCGATTTGAAATAAATTGTTTTTCTCATCTAATACGATTCCTGTTATATTGTTTGAATCTAGTGGACCTCTGTCCACCTTTGCAGGCAGAAGGGGGCGCGGTAAAACTCAAGAACTGACATTAATTTTCGACATTTCACTGAAATCGTATAGGGATTTGATCAATTCACTAGATTTAGTCTAGGGATTTGGCCAAATCTCTAGATTTGTTTAGGGATATGTTAAAATGTTATAATTATTTGATCATTTGCCGGGATTTGATCAAATCGCTTAGGGATTCGGCCAAGTCCCTAATTTTGGCATATCCCTGCGACATATATACCTTCTTTCATCCTCATTAGGTGGGCTGGAAGAGATCTCTTATAGAGATAAGCTCGCCTATTGTTTAAATTTTTAAGTTTACTTTTATGTTTAATTCTTAAAACAATAAAGAATTTAATTTAATATATACTACATACTAATACCATCGTCTCCCGAGCCTTATCCCGTATCTCACGGGGTCGGCTTCCTAATCTAGGGGATTGAACGAGAGTTCTGTTTTTTACACAGAGCGACTGCTATCTGACCTCCGCAACCCAGAAGGGAAACCAGACCCAATCCTAGATTAGGTCAGTTTTCAAGCCGCCAATGCTTAGCACTGGCCTCTGATATGGCTTAACGACTAATATCTACGGTATTAAACGAAATTAACCGGGACCAACGGCTTAACGTGCCTTCCGAAGCACGGAAAAAGCACCGAATAAACGTACATATGAAAACCGAAAAACACATTGGTACGTGGTGGGGTTCGAACTATCCACTACGCCATCGGGCTCTCTACATACTAATTCCATGACGTGGTATAAAGCTTGAAGCTTTCTTCAGCGTGAATAACTGACATTCAAAATTGTTTTAATTTTATTATTTGTCCATTTTTGGCTTTGGCTACTAGATTTATTTCAGCCAGATGACATTTAGTGTGTGACATTATGTGGATATATTGTATTTCTATTAACATTTTATTTTTAATATTAATTGAATTATGCTGATTTACCTGAAGTATACTTTGAAATTATGCATTTCTAAATTGAGCTAATGTTAGAACTAAACAGAGTGATTAAGATTGTACATGGTTTAGACAATGTGATTAATAAATTTTCATGTAATTTAATTTATTTTTATCCTCTTTTCAATTTGCATGCTATTTGTAATGGCTAAACAGGAGGACTTATATTTTTATAGATAACTGACCATCTTTCTATGTACCCTGTTTAATGGTGAATAAACGATTATCTTATCTACATACATACATACATATAATCACGCCTTTATCCCTAATGGGGTAGGCAGAGCGCAAACGACCTAAACAAAGGTCGTTCCGCCACGTCTGACAAAGTTTTGAGGGTTATTTAAGATAGATTTGTAGGTATATTGCTGTAGTGACAGGTTGTCAGCCTATCGCCTAAATTATAATATACTGAAACCCTCGGATCCCTTAGCTGGTTTTTACAGCATGCTTGGGAGGAAATACAGCTGGCACATTCTATGTGTTTCTCTTGCTCCCAGGCCAGCATGGAAGCAGATTATCTTATCTAATGTTCAATATTGTTATGTGACGTGATGTTTCCAGTTCGGCTTCCTCGGTCTGGGCATCATGGGCTCCGGCATCGTCAAGAACCTGCTGAACTCCGGGCACAAGGTCGTCGTTTGGAACCGCACCGCTGCTAAGGTAGGTACACTATTTTAAACATTTATTTCTTTATTTATTAATTTTACAGGATCTTAACACATTTTTTACATATATATAATACTAGCGACCCGCCCCGGCTTCGCACGGAAATCATTACTATGCAGTGATTACTTACATTAGTTATTAAATATGTGTGTCGTTTGTGTGAACTTCCGCAAAGAGCAATTGAAAAGATCAAGGTCTCTCTCCACCTTGTTTAATAATTGCAGCCAGTCGCCAAAATGGACTCACTGAGCATTTTGTCCTGAATGTTTACGCCCGATGGTGCGGGAGGAAAATGAGATCAACCTTAGTACAATATGTTACTAGCTTTGCTTCGATTGTGGCTAGGTGGCGCTGGGTGATATGATAAACTATTTTTTATTTACAATTTTCGGCCCTGTTCATGCTTATTATAGTTTGTTTTGTGTTTTATTTCCTTCATTGTTATATATAGCATTTTACATGACTCTTAAGCCGTTACTTCTGCTCTCAAACATTACACGAAAGGTACCCCAGCGGGGCAGAGAGAAGGTAAATGTTTGTGAAAACCCTTCCCCTCTCTGCCATGCCGGGTATAAAGATAAGATAAGATAAAGTTTATTAACTGAAAGCCATTTTACAGTGTTTTGTTCTTTTTCTAAAGTTAGGTAGAAAAGAAACGCTTAGGCTAATGAGAACATTAAAACATAATTTCAGACGATGTCTAAAATAGGCACAATAGCCCGTACTATAGACATCGACATATGTCACATGTATCGGGTATGTTTCACGTCTGCTTTGAGCGATGGAGTCACGGTTTTATGAAATGAAAAACTTAACATATCATCTTGGCATGTTTTCATCTGCCATTATTAAGATCATTATTCTAAAATAAATTTCAGATTTCCCAATCTTAACTAAATTGTACAAATATACTAAAAGATTTACCTCTTATTTTCTTGTTTCATAAATTTCAACAATTGAGTTTCTTTTTTGGCGTGGATGTCCTTTGTCTTATGTAACAGTCTATCTGAAAATTTGATGGACATAATTTTTTTAACTACGTTGGTCCTTGTTTTTATTACATATTTTAAATAATGCTTCTTTTTATTCACAATAATATTGATGATAATCGAATATTATTTGAGGCATACATAAGGCAGGCATACTGTACTTTTTCTTGCCAAATAGTACTAGGCACGCATAGGTCGATATATATACAAATATAGCTAACTACGCTAATGACTCATAGAAAATAAAGAATGTTGGTGCCAGGCACCACAATTACTGGAAGCTCGTGTTGAATTGTATATTCTAGATATTCATTTTTAATTTTACTTTGAATCGAATTAAATAGACATAAGTTTACATATCTGTAGTTTTTCATAAATATCAAATTACTCTTGTGGTGTTCCGTTAGATAGTAGTTTTGTAGTTTTTTAATAGATTTTCTGTCGTTGCGACATCATGCCTCAATATTTATCAGACATGGCAAAAAGGCTTTTTGCTAGGCTGTTGACACTCTACCTATCCAAAGAAAATACCTGAATATAATATAGGAATGGCATCTGTTCCATCACCACCTTACAGTTTTACAAGTATTCATCTCCTTAACCCCTATTTTAAGGGGTCGGCTACTTAAATTAAGGGATTGAATGAGGGTACTGGTTTTTACACCGAGCGACTGCTATCTGACCTCCGCAACCCAGAAGGGAAACCAGACCCAATCCTAGATCAAACTTGCTAGGTTAGTGGCCAATCCAGTTGTTAAGAGTTTCTTAGCCGCCAATGTTTAGCAATGGCCATGACTTAACGGTTACGATATATACTAGGCCCAGCGGCTTAACGTGCCTTCCGAAGCACGGAAACGCTCGAGATGTTATACCACTACCGGTCACCCATCCATGGCCTGGTCACGGCGATAGTTGCTTAAAATTCGTTATCAGAATGAATAAGCATTAACCATTTGATCAACGAGCGCTTTGTAACGATACCTATATTTTCTTTCACTATGTACTTTAATAAATAAAGGCCTTCACATTTAGGTGAATAAATAGAAAATTTGCAGTCTGAGGCAGTTATATTCCATATTCCGTAAATATTTTCATTTTACACACATTAAAAATACGTGTGAAACTAGAATATTTGCTCAAAGATATGGTTTGCTTACTTTTTAATATTTTCTAATTTTATTAACAAAAATAAGGCAATCTCAAGTCTGAAAAACGTTTTGAGGCATTTGTATTTTTAAGTCATAACTTTTTTACTTAATATATTCCGCAAAATATAAGCTAGGACATGACTTACTCACTTTTTTGAAATTTTGTATGTATATTTTTTAATCGCATTTTTGGGCTATTTTCGCAAAATTTCGGCGTGACCATGGACGTAACCGCCACGCTGTGGCGCGCGCTTATTTGAACGGTATATCATCGCGTTACGTTCGACATTTTGACGTGCATACAATCACGCCTTTATCCCAAATGGGCTAGGTAGAGCGTAAACGACCTAAACAGAGGTCGTTCCGCCACGTCTGACAAAGTTTTGAGGGTTATTTAAGATAGATTTGTAGTTATATTACTGTAGTGACAGGTTGTCAGCCTATCGCCTAAATTGCAATATACAGAAACCCTTGGATCCCTTAGCTGGTGATTACAGCATGTCCGGGAGGAATTGCAGCTGGTCCATTATATGTTTTTCTCACTCCCAGTTAATCATGGAAGTATTATTAACTATTCGACATTTGAATAGCTCGAAATCGAGTTAGTTATCTGACCCTGGTATATCTGCTAACTTGTAAAGTGTAGGATTTACTGCATTTACTAAGCACGTGGAGTAAAAAGACACTAATCATAGACAGGACGTCGCGACGGCGGCGCTAACTGTAGGCATGTATACTTGAGGTGTCCTCTTACTAATGACAGGCAACCATTTTGCGACTGGCTCCTGACAAGGAATAGACACTTGTATGTTGCGAAAACAATCGGACACTAGAAACTAGCCTTGAGCAGATGGTCGAGCTCTTCACCGAAAATCGTTCGAGAGGATTATTTATTACATCCCCTGTTAAATAAAGGTCTGTTTATTACATCCCCTTTTAAATAAAGGCATGTTTATTACATCCCCTTTTAAATAAAGGCCTGTTTATTACATCCTCTTTTAAATAAAGGTCTGTTTATTACATCCCCTTTTAAATAAAGGCATGTTTATTAGATCCCCTTTTAAATAAAGGCCTGTTTATTACATCATCTTTTAAATAAAGGCCTGTTTATTACATTCCCTTATGAATAAAGGCCTGTTTATTAATTTTTAAAGAGACTATTTAGTATCTCCCCTGTTAAATAAAGCCCTTCACGTTATTTTATAAGGTGTAGGATTGACTGCGTTCACTGAGCACGTGGAGTAATAAGATACTAATCAGAGACAGGACGTCGCGACGGCGGCGCTAACTGTACGCATGTATTGTGTCTTCTTACTAATGTCCAGCAACCATTTTGCGGCTGACTCATAACAAGGAATAGTAAGTGCACAGTTGTGTTGCGCAATCACTCGGGCACTAAAAGTTTGTCCCGCGCAGATGGTCGATCTCTTCACCGAAAATCGGTTGGGAGGACTATTTATTACATCACCTGGTTAATAAAGGTCTGTTTATTACATTCCTTTTTAAATAAAGGCCTGTTTATTATTTTTTAAAGAGACTATTTAGTATATCCCCTGTTAAATAAAGCCCTTCACGTTATTTTATAAGGTGTAGGATTGACTGCGTTCACTGAGCACGTGGAGTAATAAGATACTAATCAGAGACAGGACGTCGCCACGGCGGCGCTAACTGTACGCATGTATACTTGAGGTATCCTCTTACTAATGACAAGCAACCATTTTGCGGCTGGCTCCTTTCAAGGAATAGAGATACTTGTATGTTGCGAAAACACTCGGGAACTAAAAACTGGTCCCGTGCAGATGGTCGATCTCTTCACCGAAAATCGGTTGGGAGGACTATTTATTACATCCTCTGTAAAATAAAGGCCTTATTAACTCTTAAGTGAGTATTTATTATATCCCTCTTTAAATCAAGGCCTGATTATTAATTTCTAAAGTGACTATTTATTACATCCCTTGTTAAATAAAGGCCTTCACATTATTTTATAAGGTATAGAATTGACTGCGTTTACTGAGCACGTGGAGTAATAAAATAAGACACTAATCAGAGACAGGTCGTCGCGGAAAACACTCGGACACTAAAAACTAGTCTTGTGCAGATGGTCGATCTCTTCACCGAAAATCGGTCAAGAGGATTATTTATTACATCCCCTGTTAAATAAAGGCCTTCGCATTGCTAACTGTAGGCGTGTATACTTGAGGTATCCTCTTACTAATGACATTCCTCTCTATAGTGAGTGCACTTGTATGTTGCGCAAACACTCGGGCACTAAAAACTAGTCCTGCGCATGTGGTCGATCTCTGGGGGATTGGCCGCCGTCACCGAAAATCGGTTGGGAGGACTATTTATTACATCCCCTATTAAGAGCTTACGTGTAACAGAATCAGGTTGAAACTGAACAACTTTTCCAAGGGAATATAGGTCGAAATAAGAAAATTTTACTTCAAAAACAAAATGCATCAACTGATAGCACTTAGTATGTCCAATGTTTTGATCGTATCTCGGCCTTTATTCCTTGGTAAAAGTTGTTCAGTTTCATAGGTATATTCACACCCTGTTTCCTAATTTACAAATACTTCCATGCTGGACTGGGAGAGATAGAAAAACATAGAATGTTCCAGCTGCCCTTCCTCCCGGGCATGCTGTTGAAGTCAGCAAAAGAGACTCAAGGGTTACAGTGTATTGTAATTTAGGCGACGGGCTGACAACCTGTCACTATAGCAATACATATTACAATCTAAAATTGCCCTCAATTTTTGTCAGACGTGGCGAAAGCGCTTTTTACGAGGCGCTAAACGCTCTGCCTACCCCGTAAGGGATAAAGGCGTGATTTATGTATGTATGTTTCCTAATTCTGTTACATGTAATATAGGATTCAGCTGTAAAATCGTTTCTTGTTATTTGTAAGACACCTCACCTGCTAAGTTTTCTTTAGACATTTTCCTATGATCACAGCTATTAGAATTCATTCAGCAATTAAGTAGGTAGACAAAAAAAAAACAGACATTTCACATTACCTATACACGTGTCGAAATCTAATCTATTCTAGTATATTCTTATTCTATATTTAATTAGTCTAAACTAGGTCAACGTAGTTAATTAATGAACGTATTGTATTTGTTGTCTCTTCCGATTTGCTGATTACTCGTTCAATTATTCTATGGTAATGATAATGAGTATTTTATTACGAGTATGTCTATGTCAATAATTTGCAGCTATGATAAAAAAAATCTTAATTCTACTGATTCAATCTTCACTTTTGTTGAACTGGAAAGATAAATACATGAATTTTCCTAGATGCATTTAGCGCCATTTATTTAAAGAAACAAAAATATTTGGGAGAGAACATCTTCTTTTGTCTAATGAATAATTGTAGTTAGCCAATGGTAGCAATCCGTAGTTGCAAAAATCACAACTTCACTATGTCTATACCCGTCATTATCTATCATGAGAGAACAGAAAGAGACTGCAATCATTTTAGTCAAGATTGAGTTGTGTTGTGCGCTCTATGAATCGATAGCATTGCCATCATAATGCTAGAAGTAACACATGGTCTGTTTCGAATAGATTTCGAGAAAAATCTATTCGAAGTTGATTTTTGGTGGGTCTACTATTTGACTTCTCTTTTCAACTTACGTTGTATTTTCGTTACATCTTTGCTGTGTTTTCTATACACCCAAATGGTTCTTATAAACAAAGAAAACGCGTTCGCACTCACAGCCCCCACTAGGATTCCCTGTATCGGGGTACCATGGACATACACAGAAACAACCACAAAGAACACCCAGACCCAGATATTTAAATCCATCTTTCAAATATTAACCCGGAAAGAATCGAACTAGGGACCCTCTGCGCAGCAGGCAGATACACTGCCAACTACGCTATTTGTCGTAAGAATATTTTGAATCTCTGAAATATTATCAAATAATAAAGACAAATGTAGGTACAAGTAGTACGTATTGTTCATAAAAATATATCTTCATTAGTCTAGAAATCACTATCAATCATACATTCATTCATTTCATGGAGATAATATAACTTATGTCACAATAACATCATAAAGATATGTTATTGTCTGTTTGTCGTCGTGCAAATAAACGATTGACGAGCAATTGCAGTGTTTTATTTATCTAGTTTTTATATTAGTACCTAACTCATAACATAATAGGTTTAAAAAGTAGGTACTTCAAATGGTAAATAAATATCCTTACTGGGACTCGAACCCGAAACCTCTTTGATCGCTAGAGAATTCGACTCAAAGGGACTGAAGTAAGTTACAAAGTAACTAGAATCTTCGATTTATCGTGAGATATAAAGGCGTGATTTTATGTTTATAGAGGTATAAATGTAACTCTGTAGATTATATTAAAAGTTTATTTGCAATCTAAAACTAATGTGATGCGAATGAAACGAGTGGATACATTGAAAAATAATTTATTCTTCATAATTAGCTGTTTACTCTTGTTAAATATTTAGAAAATGTTCAACAATATTTGTATATTTTATTTTAAGAAACGTTATATGATTTAATCATTGCTGGATTGTATTTGGCGTATCACTGCAAGACATTACACTAGATCTGTATTGTGTAACAAAATATAAGTCACTATAGAATTACTTTACGATCTATTTACGTTTAGATTAAAATTTAGACTCGATAGCTAGTTATGAGACCGTTTCTAATGGATACATTAAGGGCTGAGATCTAGAGGACAGACGTGGAGTGAGAGCCAGGGGCCGGGGGCGGCACTGGGGGCCCCGGGGCGACGCCGGCGGGGCCCCGGGGGCGACAAACGCCAGCGGACGCCCAACCACCTAAACCTCGCAACAATTACAACAAACAGAGTAACAACTTCCTTATAACCTCACTTTACACTACTTTAAGTCGAACGAATACAAAATGCGTAATCCTCTAAGAGTTTACCCTAAAATACATCAAAATGGAAAACGATCGAAACGAACAGCCGTATTTACAAGGACTAATTAATTAATACCCACAGAACTCTTAATTAACGGATTTAATTCACTACAGATCGTTTCAGTATACCGCTTACATGCTACCACTAGACAGGAAATTATCGTCGCTAAACGTTTTTAATTTCAAATCTAGACTATCACAGCTCTCTTAGAAGTACAGGCTTCAGGGGCGACTGCCTGGCGGCGCCCCTGCCGGCAAGATATGTCACAAACAGGCTGTTACTACGCAACAGAATGTATCTCCGAAAAAAAGCATATCGACCCGCGCGTTTACGAATCTGATTCGCTCTGATCAATTATAAACTAACACAACGCGAGCCGCACCCTAAGGTGTCAGTCTATGAGAGGAGAAGACCTGTGTTTATAACACTGTAATTACCAATATCAAATGGAATTATTACATAGCAGTTGTTTCTGCTAAAAGCATCCCGACGAATATCTATGGAGTGAGCGGTTTCATGAATTGACTATTCTGTATTAAGCCTCACAGTTCGATATTGCAAAAATAATTGACTTACCTTTAAAGATTTTTATTAATTCACAATCTATTTTAAGAGAATTCGACTGAAACCACTCCATAGCTTCGGCGGGAGCCTTTACGGTCTTTACCTTCTGTTGTCCGTAGTGACAGCCTTATTTTTTTAAATTGTGATTGCATCAGACGAAGGCGGGCCCCTCGCTCATCTCGAGCTCGATCCCGCAACGCGCGCGCGCCAGACGCCGCCCCGACACGGCGTAGATCTTGAACACGCGCGTCAACAGCCTGTACTACAAGGGTGTGTTCTCGCACAGTCTCACACATTCCCCGCACACTAACTGTCCGGCTTCGTGCCGCACTTGACACTCTGGCTTGGTCAGTTCCACCGCCAGCAACACTCGCGCCTGCTCGTGCAGCTTGTCTCGATCGCCCGCACTACACAGCTCCGGAGAACTAGCACTCATGGTGAGGTAACGTCGCCGGTCGCCCAGTTCTCTGTTGTGGCCGAGTAAAGGCTCGCTCGATGGCTTCGCCGATTCGCCGCTCTCGGACGGCTTGTAAGGCTTCGGGACCGGCGGCAAGCGGTCCATGTAGTGTCTGGAGGTGGAAGGCATGCGCATCGCCGCCTTCGATGTGGTCGGGATCGGCGACAGCGGCGAGCCCGGCGGCGTCGGCGACTCCACGGTCGGCGGCGGCGCGATCTGCAGCGGCTTGATCATGGCCAGCAAGCGCGGCGGAGGACCGCGCTCTATCATGTTGATGTGAATCCCTTCTGGCAGCGGCACGGGCGAATTTCGCCTCGAATTCAGTGACCTCTCCGTCGGCGTGTAGTACACAGACATTTTGCTGTCGTCGTCCAGGTTGGGCAGCTTCGACAGCATTTCGATCTTGGTCTTCAAGTACATGTCTATCACTTCGACGTCGGGGTCGAACGCCATGGAGTCGCTCCTGCCGCACGAGCCGCTGCGACAGTTCTCGAAGTACAACGAAGGCAGATTCTCTAGAACCTTGTTGAGGGTTTGCTGCTGGTATTTGTAAGACTCCCGAAGCCTTAGAACTTGGTGCGCGCTGAATTTCCGTATCTTGTTCCTTTGGAACACATAGTTCTCCCGCACCCAGTTGAGCTGTGACGTCGAATATTCCCGGACTCGTTTCACCTATAAACAAAAAGAGAACACATGTAACGATTTGTTTATTATTCTTGCTAAAGTCGAAACTGAACTACTTCGCGGTTTCAAACTGTTCAAATCAAAGTTGCTTTTAAATGACGAGGTGCGTGCAAAAGGATTGAAATTAAAAGTGAGTTACCTGGTCGAATTTTACCTGATCGTAATACTGATCCTTCATAGAGGTCAGGTGGTTGGTTCCTATGTCCCTTATGTTGCGCAGGTGGCTCGCTTGCGTCGTGTAACTACTCTGGATCCACTCCATTTGCTGCGTGCAATTCTCTTTAATCCTGTGCACCTGAAATTAAACATACGTTTAGAAACAAATAGGGCCACAAAATTGATAATCTTACGTTATTCTTAGTATAACGTACAATACCTTCGGCATGTGTTTACCTGTACAGCATAGTTCTCCCTCAGTTTGTCTAGCTGTGCCCGCTTGTACTGCTCGATATTATCCAGCATGTTATATATTTGTCGGGAGCGCGGCGCGTCTCTGCTGACGCAAGTGCAACAGCTGCAACAAGTTTCCATCAGCCGGAATCTGAAACAGAAACATATATTTATGATCATTGTAGATTTGACACATAAAAAATACACTTAGGACAAACCTATGAAATCACTTTTGAGAATCTACTTCTTAGAGAGCGGATTCTCGAGTCGAACGAGCCGATGAACCGTGGTAAAAAAACTATGTAATTTAACACGTCTTCTACCTTTGGTGGAAATTGTTATTGTATTATTTATCGTAGCTGATGTGCCGCAAAATTATGAATAAGTTATGAATGACCAAATTAGTTCAGCTTTGTGATTTTGGTTCAAAACGTAACATTGTTATTTAAAGAAAAATGATACTAACCGATGGAATATGTAACGTAGAAACTGCACCAGGAGCGTCAGTCCCAAGAAACCAGCTGCACATATTGCTCCCCATAGCAAACTGATTATCTTAATCTCATACATAGTCATCGGATCTATGTTCAACACCACTTCGGCCGACACGTTCGCCGTAGGATTTGTTGCGTAGCATAAATAAATTCCACTATCTTCTCTATGTATATCTCCTATTAGTAAAGATCCGTTTTCTAAAACGCGTACTCTAGATTTGGAATTGTCTATGGGATGGTAGAATTCATCGTGCGCCGCACCGTGCTTGTGGAATATATCTGGAATCAGAGGGTCTGGATTCCAGTGGAATACTTTCCTGGTCGGCGTGACCCAAGTTATCGATGGCAGAGGATTTCCGGAAAACTTGCATTCCAGAATAGCATCCGTCTGCAATCTGTTCAAGGTTAACGGACTGTTGTAAACTAGTCTGGGCTTCGTACAGAAGTTTCTGGTGTGATTCAGTATAGCTAACATGTCGTTTGGGTATGACAGACCGCAACTTAGGTCTGATTTTATTATTTGCTTCCTCTTTTCTATCCAGTCTGTGAACCACGTCATCCGACAGTCACACATCCACGGATTGTTTCCTATTCTTAGTTCTTGTAGTTTTTCTAAGGACTGCAATGATGCAGGCAGGATTGACAGCGAGTTGCCGCCGATGTCCAAATGCGTCAATTCAGGCGTGTCTTCGAACACAAACTGTTCAATATCTCTCAAATTAATATTATTCGTTAAGTGCAATATCTGCAGTTCATACAACCCTTTGAAATTTGTGTTCTGGATAGCATGTATATCTGTGTTTTGTATGTAAAGTTTTCTCAGGTTGATATTATGGTAGAACAGCGTTGGAGGCAACATTCTGAGCTTTGAACCGCTCACGTTCAAACTTTCTAATAGTTTGAGATGCTTAAACGCATCATTTGATATGTTCTGGAAAGTATTATAGCCTAGATTCAGCTCTCTCAGCACTTTAAAATTATCGAACATAGTTTTAGGTATGTAATTTAAATTATTACTAGATAGATCCAGCGTTAACAATTCCGTTAAGTTGACTAGAGCATTAGATGTAATTTTGACTAGGCTATTATTATTTAGGAACAGTGTTTTCAAACGGCCATTAGGATTGAAGTAGTAATCTGGAAAAGTGGCTATTTTATTGTGTGATATATCTAAATACTCCAGTCTTATCATCGGGCCGAAGATCTGGAAGGGAATCACGTGCAGCTGGTTGTGGGACACGTCGAGCACCTGCAAGTTCTCGAGGTCTGCGAACGTGAACCTCGGTATGTCATCGAGGAGGTTCCGTGATAAGTTGAGGTGCGTCAGGCGGGTCAGTCTCGCGAATATACCGTGTTCAGTCCTTTGGATTTCGTTTCTGCTAAGATCGATGTATTCTAAATCGTAGAGGCCGCTGAAGACGTCGTGGTCTATGGACTTGATGCCGGCGGCGACCCAGGTGACGTGGCGCAGCTGGGTGCCGTGGCGGGTGAGGTCGTTGCGCTTCAGCCGGTGGTTCTCGTCGGGGACGTACACCCCTGAGCAGTTCAGCGTGGTTTCCCCACAAGAGCATCCTGTAGGGCACACCCCCGCGCCCCCCTGGCCCCGCACCCGCCCCGCACAGCAAATTATTGCCAGCGCCAAAATTTTGTGCACCCACTGCATTATATTACAACCATGATAGTCTTAGCTCGCTGTAACAATACAAAAGCCTCACTTAGGATTGCTCCTAGACATAAAAAAAATCAAGAATAAAGCTAACATTGGCGTCACTCTTTTCCAATCATACATAATCATTAATCATCATAACATAACTCTACTCACTAACTCAAGAAATGAATCTTGTGAACATGAATAAGTAATCAAATCATAATATTATTCATAAAATAACAGATTTATGCCACATCATACATTCTTAATTTTTATTTCTTCCGAATTATTTTATAACCTTTCGTTTTAGACTACCTTTCAATAGATAGGTTATCTCATACTCATGTAAAAAATATCCTGACCAAACTTTAGGTTAAGGGTATGATCTTACTCGTGAAACTGAGTAGGTTTCCTCAAGGAAAGGAACATTGGCCAAAATAAAAAAAAAATGGCCCTCCTATATAAATGATGTCATCCAGTCATTTTGTATGGGAGGGCCATTTTTTTTTTATTCACCTTGCATGTATAAAGTATAGTATATATTCATCTTCATACATTCTTCAAGTATAACACATAATATAACCTGCATTTGCATAAGCTATTACTGAGTCAAACAACTAGGTACTTTGACCCACATTCAGATAAGTTATTCTTATTCATTGTTATATTACACATTAGCCTTTTGTTCATCATTATAACAGTTAACCTTTCATTATAATATCAACAGCCATTATTAAAATACTAATAAAATATTTCTAGATAATTTTTTACTACAACTTGATAATTATGTATGTAAATTAGCCAACCCTTTTTCCAATTTATATGGTGTTATCAACAGGGCAATGAATCTACTTAAGGTCTTCATTTCTTCCACTCTTTTTATGATAAAAAATTTTTGATACAGTAGCACTAAATTCACATTTTTTAATTCTTCTTTTAAAGTAGCATGTTCAAAGTTAATTATTCAGCAAGTAACTTTATCTTGCAAGTAATTTACTTGTTAGTTTTTTTTTGTTTAGTTTTAATATTTGATTTTAGTTATTTTGTAAGCAAAAAGTAATATGATAACTATGTGAACAGAGTATTTATGGAATGAATTATACTCTAGCTAGATTTGATAAAAGAAAACCTAGTATTTACTTGGCAAAATAACATTAATATGCTAATTGATGCCTGTTTTATGCACAAGTGTTTTAAATGGGTATTCGCTGATAACTATGACCTTCTCATTCTAATTTATCTTAGTAATCATTACATTTGTACACACACATACATACATCACGCGTTTATCCTTAATAGGGTAGGCAGAGTGTGAACAACCTAAATGTTGTTCTTCCAGGTGGTTTGACATGTTTTGAGGGTTATTTCAGAAAGATATGTAAATTGCTATAGGGTAAGTTGTCAGCCCATCACCTAAATTACAATACACTGAAACTTTTGTATCCCTTAACAGATTTTTACAACATGTCTGGGAGGAGAAGCAGCTGGCAAATTCTGTTTTTCTATCACTCCCAATGTAGCATGAAAGAAGAATTTAATATAAGTGATTATAACATTTGTACCATGTAAATGTTCATTCACCTTATACCAGCACACTAAGCTCACTTTTCGTTCGTACCATTCATCATATTCAAACAGCTTTTATTTAACTTTTCATAATTAGAGTAAGGTTATGTGTTCTATAATCTCCAGGGACACATAGGTATCTATACTATAGCTTAGGTTACGTTACCACCTATTTCACAAGCTAGCTTCTTTCAACACAACAAATTTCTGTAGCGTACGGCTGTAAGCCACGAATCTATTGTACAAGATGCTTAGTACACTTTTCTATTCAACCTAGATACCACAAGTATAGACGACTACTCGCCTGGTCTTACTCCATAGCACTTTCCGCTTTTCCACACACAGTTATCACACTATCACCACTAAAACATACTTTCATATAGCTTTTTAGCATAAAACACCACAAAATTTACCTAATACACGTCCACATAGCACGAAAACTTGCATAATACACTATATTCTGTGTTGACAACAGACGGGAACCAAACTGCCATTTTAACGCCGAGGAATCATCCCCATCAAGGATTTACCGACGACACCATTTCATTATCACCACCGATCACGTTTTAGAACAAAACGACTGCATAAAATTTTATTTGTATAAATTCCACAAGTAAAAATTATAAGCTCCCGAGTTCGTGATATACGCTGTCACTTCGACTGTGGCGGACACTTGAAAGAAATAAATGGCCGAATGGCGGCGTTCGTCGGTGCGCAGGTCGATATCTCTTTTGCTCGCGCGTGTATGTCGTAGCGCTGTCTCTGCTGTGTCAGCTGTGGGGGCCGAGGGATGCCGAGAATGGCCGACCGCGGGCGAAAGTGGTTCGGCACCTCGGAAGCACGCTAGGCACAGACAAAACGTGCATCATTCTTGGATTTTCTTGCCCCGTAGGAAATGAATTTGTATACTTTATAGGGTTAACTCGTGTCGAAACAATCAATTTCGACGGAGATCGAGTGCCTTTGTGGGTATGGCGATAAAACATTTACGTTATAAATTCCCGGGCTTTCATTGATAATAGGTGAACCGTATAGTGAAACAAACTAGCCTTGAACTTGAATATCAATAGCAACGAAAAGTACAGCCTGGATAGTTCTACTAAATTACCTACTTTGTTTTTCTGACATCAACAATTTCTTTACGAACTGGTCAGATCTGAGTACGTGTTTCGCTAAATTTGTTTATTCAAACGTGCAAAATTCCTTCGAGCAGAACTCGGTCGATATTTTTAGTGTGTCATTGCGCGATTTCTTCGTAACCAGCTTCGAGTGACGTTTCCTCGCCGTCGATGTATAATTAACTTATTATAAGCTAGAAAAACGTGAACTATAGTCACGTGTCGCGATATCCTATTATGTATTATTATTTTCGTATCTTACGTGGATATAATACCGGGTGTAAAACAAAATTCTGACCAAACTTAGGTTCATAACCTAAGCATGAAACTGAACAACTTTCGCCAAGGAACGTAGGTAGAAATATAAAAAGAATAGGCATTTGGTCCTCTCATACAAAATGAGTTGAGCAGCTAGCACCATTTATTTGTATGGGAGGCCCAAATATCTTTGCCATGAGAAAGTTAAGATAAGAATCATACTTTATTGCACAGAAAAGACAAGAAAAAACGGAAAAATAAAAGGCGGCCTTACAGAAATTTCTAAGTGGTTCAGTTTCATGGGTTCATTTACGTTCTAAAGTTTGGTCAGCAATTTTACACCCGGTATTAGTAAGATACGAAAATAGATAAAATGGCGATAAAAACGAACAGATTGATGGATTTTATGTGAACCGTTGTGGATAATCGCCTTTCCGCCATTATCTATTGTATCGCTCTAATTAATCATCTTTCGAGCTTGTTGCCATGAAAGTGAGAAGGTTCTGGAAGGCTATTGTTGCCAGTTTACTAAAGAATTTCGCTACTTGTATTGTTCTCTGTAGATATAACAAATTTTAAGTAGGTAGGTATCTTCCATGCTGGACTGGGAGCGAGAGAAGAACATAGAATGTGCCAACTGCATTTCCCCTTTGGCATGCTGTAAAAACCAGCTAAGGGATCCGAGGGTTTCAGTATACTGTAATTTAGGCGATGGGCCTTTGACGTTCTGCTTACCCAGCAAGGGTTATTTGCGTGATTTTCGTTTACTTTTACGTATTATATATTTAGCTAAAGATTCGGTATTTACGTAAGCATTAAATTTTTTTAAGAAAAGCTATCTGCCACACGCTTCGCCACCCAAAGCGATCCAATTTCGTCACCATATTGCGAAGGGGGTAAAGGACAAAGGTTAACGTTCAACTGTAGAGTCTCGGGTGGTACATACATACAATCACGCCTTTATCCCAAATGGGGTAGGCTGAGCGGCCTAAACAAAGGTCGTTCCGCCACGTCTAACAAAGGGTTATTTAAGATATATTTGTAGGTATATCGCTGTGGTGACAGCTTGTCAGGCCATCGCCTAAATTGTTATATACTGAAACTCTCGGATCCCTTAGCTGGTTTTTACAGCATGCCCAGAAGGAAATGCAGCTGGCCCATTCTGTTTTTCTCTCGCTCCCAGTCCAGCGTGGAATTCGAATGTTTCTCGGATGGTATATTGCGATTATATCGATCCATTGAGACTGGATTAGAATTTCTTCTGCTTAAGTTTCATTTACGAATAAATTGCAAGCCTAAAATGTGTGTGAAACCCTGTTTTCAGAAAAGGCGTTATTTTGCAAGCTTATCCAGGAGAATAAATTTGCCAGACCTTAGACCCTAAAAGCCCAAGGGAATCCTAAGGGTTTAGGACGCCTGAGTACGAAGGTGAAAGCCTTCTTATTTTGTCACCGTAATTATTTTAAAAAGATCTAGTCAGCAGTTATCCTTAGCATGCTTTTGGAACGTGTTTTAATAACTGGTTTCAATTGAATAAGATATCACGTATTCTTCACACAAAACAAGTCTGTATAGTTCGAGGCAAGGAACTTGACTCAGAATGGCCGCCACGGTAAAATATCTTCAGAATCAGAAATCTTTATTTGTAGTTACAGGTTTAAGGTATGTTACAGATGTTATGTATGTTATATAAGTACTCCATAACTTGCCATCTTTGTGATAGCACACAAATATATTTTTTATTACATTTGTAATATTGATAGCGTCTATCTGCCTATGTATTTCAGGTCTATACTTAAGATAAGAACCCAAATTAAAAAAAAATACAAAAATGAATATTAACTATTATAATATAACTAATTAAATGAACTTTATTTACATACTATAATAGTTTAATATTTACATAACTAAAGTAGACTATTATATTAATGTCTAATGAGATCAAAATAAACTATTTTAACTAATAAAAATAACTTCTTCAAGAAGATTGGCCTTTAGTATACACGCAGTGAGTCTGTAGGAGTAAGCGATCCCCTTCACGGCAACAGTCGCGAAGTAACGGCCTTGTCGACCATTGCGAAACAATGGCCGCCGTTTTACCAATTTGACTATCGTATTCACTATTTGGGTAGTGGAAAAATTACACACCCGTTTGAACGTCTGCATACTAATTTCTATGCAAATTGTTCATATACATACATATAATCACGCCTTTATCCCTAATGGTAGGCAGACAAAGTTTTGAGATTTATTTAAGATAGATTTGTAGGTATATTGCTGTAGTGACAGGTTCTCAGCCCATCGCCTAAATTACAATGTACTGTAACCCTCGGATCTTTTTTTACATCATGGCCGGGAAGAAATGCAGCTGGCACATTCTATGTTTTTCTTCCAGGCCAGCATGGAAGAAATTGGTTAAGTCTCTGGTATTCCTCGTTTTGTGGTGTATCGGTTAAGTCCAGACTGTTTCGAGTCCTATTGTTTGGTTAGAACAAATCGTTAAAAATGTTGGACCCGACAGGAGCATCATTTTTCCCCGTTTGTTAAGTAACTAGATAGTTTAATTAAGTTTAATAGGGACCATCTCATGCCTCGGCCATATTGGATTTTACTTTAGAAAACCATACATACATACATATAGTCACGCCTTTATCCCTAATGGGGTAGGCAGAGCGTAAACGACCTAAACAAAGGTCTTTCCGCCACGTCTGACAAAGTTTTGAGGGTCATTTAAGATAGATTTGTTGGTATATTGCTGTAGTGACAGGTTGTTAGCCCATCGCCTAAATAACAATATACCGAAACCCTCAGATCCCATAGCTGATTTTTACAGCATGCCCGGGAAGAAATGCAGCTGGCAAATTCTATGTTTTTCTCTCGCTCCCAGACCAGCATGGAAGAAAACCATACGTTAATTTATATGATTACTAGCTTATCGCTAGCGGGTTCAACCGCGTTAAATGTATTTTCCCGTGGGAACAAAATGTTTCTAGCAGTGAAATGTAGCTTATGTCCGTCTCCAGGTACCATCTATCCTCTTGCCGAATTTCATCTAAATCCATGCCGCCGTTTAGGCGTGAAAGAGCAACAAACAGATAGACAGACAGAGTTCGCATTTATAATATTAATATGGATCCATATGTTAAGTATGATATAAGTACCGAGAAAGTTTTCTAGACTGTACGTGTCTTAGACCAAAAACCGAATGTCTAGACTAGACTCAAGTCTACAATAGCTCAAGATACACGAAAATACTAAATTTAGCCTTGTTTAGAGTAGGAGGCAAGTGTATGAAATCTAGCACTTCTTATTATCAAAACGAGTGGTGCGAATCGCTTTTAAATTGACTTCAACTATCTGCCTCAGTGGTCTAATAGTACGACCCTTGTTTTTTGATCTGGAGATTGTAGGTTCAATTCTTATGGGGACACGTAGCTTGATCTACATAAACTAAGCTTTGAAACATTGTTGTGTGGCTTCAATGCTGGCCTGGGAGCGAATGAAAAACATAGAATGTGTCAGCTGCATTTCCTCCCGGGCATACTGTAAAAACCAGCTAAGGGATCCGAGGGTTTCAGTATATTGCAATTTAGGCGATGGGCTGACAACCTGTCACTACAGCAGTATACCTATAATTATATCTCAAATAACCCTCAAAACTTTGTCAAATATGGCGAAACGACATTTGTTTAGCTCGTTTCCGCTCTGCCTACCCCATTAGGGATAAAGGCGTGATTATATGTATGTATGTATGAAACATTGTTAATGGCGAGTATATTTTTATGGAGCCCCCATAAAAGGGGGTATAGTAGTGAATATAAGAGCTCATTCAGATAATTTATATGAACAAACGGGCAAGTAGCCAAGTAGGAAAGCGTTATGCTTTTTACGACTTCATAATAGACTGGTAATAATATTTTGGAATGTTCAGAGAAGCAAGTACAGTGTGTTAAAATTATATTGTATGAACGAATGGCCCTTGAAATACAATATGAATGAATGAATCTTCCCAGTGCCAGCTGCGTTTCCTCCCGGGCATGCTGGAAAACTAGCTAAGGGATTCGAGGGTTTCTGTATACTGCAATTGAGGCGATGGGCTGACAATCTGTAACTATAGCAATATACCTATACATCTATCTTAAATCATCCTCAAAACTTTGTCAGACGTGGAACGACCTTTGTTTAGGTCGTTTTACGCTCTGCCTAACTCATAAGGTATATAGGCGTAATTATTTGTATGTATGTATGGATCTTCCTTCCGACCAGAAGTGAAAAAATCAGTTTCTCTTCCCGATTAAACTATCTAAAATATCCCTCATAATTTGTCAGCCGGCCCCTCTGACTAAACCGTTAGACATACAGGCGTCGTTTTATGCATTTCTGTTGGGCATATTGATTACACTGGCACAGCTCGGACACTCCTAACTACAATGTCATTCTGGTCATATATCGACAGACGGCATGTTGAACTTGGCCTGCGTTTGTGTGCGTGTTTTAAGGGATAACAAATTTTGTTATACCGGTCATAATCATCACTTGATTAATCTGATTCTTGATTAAACCGACGTTTCAAAGTAGTTCACTGTAACTGAATATGTTAGGTTGCATATTTTGTATGAAGTTACTTACCGTCTCTCATCACTTGGGAATAGCGTTGCCAGGTCCTCATACCGAAAAGCCGGACAGAGCTGTGAGTTTGGCCTAACATTTGGGTCAAAAAGCCGGACATCCTTCATTTTCAACAATTTTAATTATTCGTGTAAAAAAACATTTTTTTTGGCCTAACATTTTGGTAAAAAAGCCGGACACTTTGCATTTTAGGGGACTTTTTGGTATTAATGTAGAAAATTAATGAAAACCAAGCTTTTTTGATAATTTACAATAAAACTAATGCCAAATTAGTCTAAAAGTATTTTATTATTAATCAGTCGAGTCGACTTCAGTCTCGATGCGCGCGAAATTTGAAATCTAAAAAGCCTAACAAAAGCCGGACAGGCCGGACGACGCTTATTTTGGCCGGACAGGCAATCAAAAAGCCTGACTATGTCCGGCTAAAGCCGGACGCCTGGCAACGCTACTTGGGAATCTAAAAAAGTTTCTATTGGAGTCATATCTTGTGGTAGAAAGACATCCGTACACGGAACAGTATCTAACCATCTTTGGAACACAAAACTTTATTATTTCCGTTACACTGGGAAACATGCGCGTGATTAAACATTTTAATTAAAGAATTGCGGCTTAGGCTAATACTTACTCCATTACAATATCTATGTAAGTAATTTACTAATTATTACTATAATTGTTAAAAGTAGTTTCGTACCTACGTAAAGCCTAATTAAACTGAACTAATTGATAAAAAATTTCTTCAAACATCTATGTCAATTAATTAAATGTGATATGATAATATGTTAATTTAACCGTATTTAGCATTTACATACAAACCGTCACGCCTATTTCCCTAATGGGGTAGGCTGAGCGTAAACGGACTAAACAAAGGCCGTTCCGCCACGTCTGACAAGTTTCGAGGGTTATTTCAGATAGATCTGTATTATGTATGTTATAGTGACAGGTTGTCAGCCCATCGCCTAAATTACAATACTGAAACCCTTAGCTGATTTTTACAGCATGCGCGGGAGGAGTTTGAACTGGAACATTTGTGTTTTTCTATCACTCCCAGTCCAGCATGGATTTACTTCTTAATTTTTAATTAAATCTAATAAAATCACGGAACGGAATCGTACGGCACTTCCACATATGGTATATAGCATACCCCCAAATCATCATCTCCCATCATCTCCCTAGCCTTATCCCAAATCTTACGCGGTCGGCTACCTAATCTCGGGGATTGAACGAGGGTACTGGTTTTTACACAGAGCGACTGCCATCTGACCTCCGCAACCCAAAAGGGAAACCAGACCCAATCCTAGATTAGGTCAGAGCTTTCAAGCCGCCAATGCACGGAAAAAGCGCCAAATAAACGTACATATGAAATTCGAAAACCGATAAAAACATTGGTACGTGGTGGGATTCGAACCACGACCTCCCAGCTCAGAAGGCAGCGGCCCTATCCACTACACCATCGGGCTCTTTGCATACCCCCAAATATCGTATCAAAAAATAAAAACCGCCATCTTATCAAAATAGTACTATTGAAAAGGAATAATAAAATTTATTTTACAATATTCTCTTTAATTTATCAGCAACACCGATAAGCGAACCAAACACGTGACCTGTCTCGCCTTGCGTCCAAATGGCACGAGACTCGATCATATCAGGTTTTTTTTCCTTGAATGTACCGTAGACATAATCTATGCTGGTTTGTTTGACACAGTAACTTAATTCGTAGAGCCCAAGGCGTCAGAAGAAGCCACCACAGAGTTTATCTTAGGAACTAGATATTTCCGATTATACGGGGTGTCCCAAAAACTGATAAAGGTTGCTCAGTCAACGGAACTGAACATCTATCTCCAGAAATTAAAAATAAACATACATACATACATACATACATAAATCACGCCTTTATCCCTTACGGGGTAGGCAGAGCGTTTAACGCCCCTTAAAAGGCGCTTTCGCCACGTCTGACAAAAATTGAGGGCAATTTTAGATTGTAATATGTATTGCTTTAGTGACCGGTTGTCAGCCCATCGCCTAAATTACAATACACTGTAACCCTCGAGTCCCTTTTGCTGGCTTCAACAGCATGCCCTGGAGGAAGGGCAGCTGGAACATTCTATGTTTTTCTATCTCTCCCATTCCAGCATGGAAGAAATAAAAAAAAAAAAAATTAAATTAAGTTTGCTTGTATACTGTCAGATCGAGATTGTTATCTTGTATGGGAAAATATATTTTTTTAAATAATTTCCTGGTGATTGTTGTTCAGTGTCGTTGACTGAGCAACCCCTATCAGTTTGCGGGACGCTGTCCCTTACACCCGGTATTATATTTTATTTGCCCTAGGCTTCCACAATTTAGGAACTAGATATTCCCGACACATTGGCTGCGTCCCATTTTGAATGTGGGTGATATTCATACTTCTTCTTCTTAGCGAGCGGCTACTCGAGTCAAGCGTCCTGATGAACCCTGGTGTTAAACCGCCTAGTAGCACATTTATTAGGCCTTTGACGTGGTTTGAGTAACGACCACTATCAAAGACAGTGACCGGGACCGACGGCTTAACGTGCTCTCCTAAGCACGGAATTCTTTTTCTTTTCGGACAATCAGGTGTTTCAGCCTGCAGTGTCCTAACCAAACGGGGGAAAACCTTTGTTGTATGTGTTCACGCGCTAGAAATCGAACCCAGGACCTCCGGATCGTAAGCCCATGGCTCTGACCACTGGACCACGGAAGCAGTTATATTCATACTACGAACAGTGTTCATAAACCTGTCTAGATAAACTAAGGAAGGAAGCAGCCGGAAGCCATGAGCCCGAGATAGCTAATTTAATTTTATAGAATAATAAATATTTTACTATTCAGTAAGTTACCGACGATAAAAGTTTTAGTGTAGATACAGCCGGGTGTACTGTTCTTCCATGCTGGACTGGGAGCGAGAGAAAAACATAGAATATGCCAGTTGCATTTCCTCCCGGGCATGCTATAAAAACCAGCTAAAAGTTCCGACGGTTTTTGTATATTGGAATTTAGGCGATAGGCTGACAACCTGTCACTACAGCAATATACCTACAAATCTATCTTAAATAACCCTCAAAACTTTGTCAGACGTGGCGGAACGACCTTTGTTTACGTAGTTTACGCTCTGCCTACCCCATTAGGGATAAAGGCGTTATTATTATATATGTATAGCAGATGGAGAGAATGCTGCCAATGGTGTAGTGGATAGGGCCGCTGCCTCCTGTGCGGTAGTGGTTCGAATCCCACCACGTACCTATGTGTTTTTCGGTTTTCGAATTTCATATGTACGTTTATTCTGCGCTTTTTCCGTGCTTCGAAAGACACGTTAAGCCGTTGGTCCCGGTTAATATCATTTAATACCGAAGATATTAGTCGTTAAGCCATGTCAGAGGCCACTGCTTAGCATTGGCGGCTTGAAAACTCTGACCTAATCTAAGATTGGGTCTGGTTTCCCGTCTGGGTTGCGGAGGTCAGATGGCAGTCGCTCTGTTTAAAAATACCTTACCGACGGCGATGACCAAATTACTCTTGCATTTAATGCCGCCAATACTAGTCGAGCCACACTCAGTACAAGCTGCTACAGCAACCGCGCACCCCGCCGGCGGGGTCGCGTAGGCCCCTCCTTTGCTCCCCACTTTGGGGTTTACCGGCACGTACCAGGTAGATTCTCTCCGATAAGGAGTTCCCAAGGCAACGCCATAAGCCGAGGTTCGAGCCCTAGTGGGCGCCCTTAGGCAGTTGCCATTGTATTTAAGGGTGTAGATTGTGTGTAGCAACTCTCCGCCTTAGTCCGGTTACGCATTATATACACTTTGTAGTATTGGTGCAAACAGGTCCATTAAAAAAAACTGTTTAAAAATCATTACCCTCGTTCGATAATCTAGATTAGGTAACCGACCCCGCGAAATACGGATAAGGCTAGGGAGATGATGAGGTGGAGATAATACTGAACGAACTTACTAAAGCTAAATAGAACTGATGTTAGTTTCAAGACAGACAATAGGCATACATAGACATATTCTGAGCTATAGATCACACTATGAAATTAACACCTAATTAACACTCTCTGTATTGCGCATCCGGTAAGCCGACAAATTCTCCGTCCACGTACTGCTCATAGAGTTGTCACTGTAAATTGTAGTTTTACGAAGCGGTCCTAACATAAACTTAAAAGGCAGCTGATCAGTATTCTTCTTCTTAGCGAGTGGATGCTCGAGTCCAACGACTCGATGAACCCTGGTGTCAGAGTTTTCAAACCGCCTAGTAGCACAGCTATTAGACCTCTGACGTGGTTTGCGTAACGACCACTATCAAAGACAGCGACCGGGACCGACGGCTTAACTTGCCCTCAGACGCACTGAATCCTTTTTCTTTTTCGGACAATCAGGTGGATTCACCCCGCAATGTCTTAACCAAACTGGAGAAAACCTCACAAAGTGATAAATTGACAAATATCAACTTTGTGTTCCCCGCCCTGGGAATCGAACCCAGGACCTCCGGATCGTAAGCCTATGGCTCTGACCACTAGACCACGCAGGCAGTTGATGGCAGCTGATCAGTTAATGACCAAGTGCAATGTCTCTTCAGGAATTTATTTACTCATCCATCATTCCATCAACCATAATGACTTGTAGTTGTTAGTCTACCTTCCACTATACTGGGTGTAAGGGACTACGACTCGACACCCACGTGACAAGAAGAAGATAAAGGGACAGCTTCCCGCAAACTTATGATAGGGAATGAACATAACTTCCCCATACAAAAGACCACCATGATATCAAATTTATACGGGGAAGCCAACATTTTGTTGTTTTAAAAAAAAGTAAAGAAAATTGACCTGTTTCGTCGCAGCGGTGGTTTCGTTGACTGAGCAACTTCTATCAGTTTGCGGGAAGTTGTCCCTTACACCCCGTATTATTATAGAAGATTGCACTAGTAGGTAAATATAGTACACAAACAACAATAAATAATGAACATGTTTGTGGTTTGTGCAAATAAATATGGTAATAGTAGTCATTTGACAGGAAATCGTGGAGTTATGAAACTGTCCGCATAGTGGTCTAGTGGTCAGAGCCATGGGCTTACGATCCGGAGGTCCTTGGTTTGATTCCCAGGGGGAACAGAAAGTTGATATTTGTCAATGATCCGTTTGGTTAGGACATTGCAGGCTGAATCACTTGATTGCCTAGAAAAAATCGGATTCCGTGCTTCGAAGGGCAGGGTTTATCGGGTCGACCTACTCGAAACCCACACAACAGAAGAAGAATATTACCTACCTACATTTAAACACATAAACAATTTATAGAATCCACTTGATACATTTTAATCAATTTATTCATGACCTAGATAGCCGCCTTTTGTCTATGAATCGATATCAGTTCAGATCCTTATAGACCTTTGGCTTTTAGTCAGCTTTTGCGGGAAATAGGCCGCCGCCGGCTGGTCGCCATGGCAATATATTTCGCGGCCGCTATTTTATGCTGATAATGGGCTCAATTCTAGATGCCACCGGCCAAAGCTAAAATTAAAATTAATTATTTTCAGAATTAAATAAAAAAGAAAAGACTGGAGATTTTATAATAAAATCTGTGGTTTTATGCGTCTTTCAAATATTTGACATAAATATTTTATATAACCGTCATGGGGTAGAATACCAACAGTGTGAATATGCAAATGTTCGCCACAATCTTGCGGACATAGAGTTTCTTGTTATTATTAAATTGATAGATACATTTTAATTTTGTATTTATTGTTATTTACTTAATGAACAAGAAATTATTAAATATTTCATCCAGCGCGCCGTACCAAGGCAAAGATTTATATTTTTGCATGTGGCATCTAGAATCGAATCCATTGTAGTGCTAATGTTTTAGGCGGCCTTGCATTGATTATGGTCTACTATAGTACTATAGAAAATGAGGTTATTCTGTGGTTTTGGTTATCAAATACGCGGTTTGATAACATATTCCGAATACATGTCTGTCTGTCTACATTTACTAACAATCAGTTAATAGTATTCAGTAATATTGTACTTAGGTACAATAATATTATTAGGAGTATAATCAAAACTTTTGTCCGATTTAAAAAATACATTTTGCCATTAGACAGATAATTTACTGTTTGTTTCGCACTTCTTCTTAGCGAGTGGATTATCGCACAAGGACCCGAACAACCCTTGTGTCAGAGTTTTCAAAGAAAGGTGTAGAAAATATGAAAATAACATACATACATACATATAATCACGCCTTTATCCCTAATGGGGTAAAGGCACAGCGTAAACGACCCAAACAAAGGTCGTTCCGCCATGTCTGACAAATTGTTGAGGGTTATTTAAAATAGATTTGGACGTATATTGCTGTAGTGACAGGTTGTCAGCCTATTGTCTAAATTATAACATACTGAAACCCTCAGATCCCTTAGCTGGTTCTTACAGCATGCTCGGGAGGAAATGCAGATGGCACATTCTATGTTTTTCTCTCGCTCCCAGTCGAGCATGGAAATAATACTTATTAAAAAAGACTATTACACAAGAAATAGCAAATCATGTATAGCACAGCAAATCCAGTGCAAATACAAATTTGTTAATCGATGCCACCGTTTTTAATAAGACCGGATATGTTTCGCTTCCGTCGTCCCGCTTACGATTACAAAACTAGTAACAGTACATAATATCGTCCATATAACCTCTTTATGGACTTCTGACATGAGGCAGAAGCCTTACAAAGGGCAAGGTTAAGAGTAGCGTACACGTGACTCGCAAGGACAGCCAACTACCTGTGTTTCATTTGCACCTTTCGCGAGGCAAACAAAAAAGGTGACAGACTGGTATAGTATGGCTTTGCCGCTCCGCCATACTTGTGGCTGTGTGCGTCAGGCACGCTGTATACATACATACATATAATCACGCCTTTATTCCTAATGGGGTAGGCAGATCGTAATCGACCTAAAACAGATCGTTCAAAATTTTGAGGGTTACTTAAGATAGATTTGTAGATTTTTATTTTGCTGTAGTGACAGTTTGTCAGCCCATCGCCTAAATTGCAATATACAAAAAACCCTCAGATCCCTTAGCTGGTTTAGCACGCTCTTATGTGAGTTATGGGCTCACGACCTGGAGGTCCCTGGTTCGATTCCCGGCGGGGGACAATGTGTTGTTGTTTCTAGTTTGGTTAGGACATTGCAGGCTGATCACCTGAATGTCCGAAAAGTAAGATGATCCATGCTGTCGGATGGGCATGTAAATAGTCGGTGCTGCGCCTGATTTTTTTCTGGTCGTGTCAGTCAATCTGTCCCATCAGAATAAGAGATTGAAGGAATAAAGAGTGCTATTGTATATTGTGCAAACACTTGAGCACTAAAAACTAGTCCTGCGTAGTTGGCCTGTCTCTGTAAGATTAGCCGCCTTTACCGAAAAGCGGTGGGAGGACTTTTATTATTATGTGCGTAACTACAGGTTTACTATGGTAAACTCACTTACATTAATGTAATGTGCGTTTAGGTACATTTGCACACACAAGTATGGCAAATAGCCAGTCGTGAGATGAGAATACTATACGTATACCTGTGTTTCATTTGCACCTTTCGCTAGGTAAAGGAAAAAGGAGACAGTCAGGTAAAATATTCGCAGGTGTAACAATGCTCATATTTGAGGACGATTTGATATACCAGTTCTTTGAAATCTGTAGTATTTTTATCTCATGAATGTCTCTCGGCTATAGGTACGTTGTGCGTAGGGACACGCGCCTTTGTGTGCGTATCTAAAGGTTTACTATGCCGGACTCACGCAAAAAAAGGTAATTTGCGTGCAAGTACAGTTAAACACACAAGGATGGCAAAGCGGCAGTCGCGAGATAATACAACTATACATTTAATCAATGCTAATCTAGGATTGGGTCTTGTTTCCCTTCTGGGTTGCAGAGGTCAGATGGCAGTCGCTCTGTGTAAATACCAGCACCCTCGTCCAATTGCCTAGATTAGGTAGCCGATCCCGTGAGATACGGGATAAGGCTAGGGAGATGATGATGACATTTAATCAATGCTAGAAGAAGACGTGGACGACCCCGAAAGAGGTGGCGAGACGAACTAGACACAAATCTTAATGGAGAGAATTGACACTAGATCGAGAGAAATGGAAGGAAGGGACTCTCTCGCCTTTGCCCTGCAGTGGGACACCACAGACTTATTAAAAAAAAACATACTGTAAGCAAAGAAAATATAATATTAGCTAACGCTAAAGAAGAGGCATTCCCACCTTCGAACTGAAATGTTACCTCACCTTGTCTCCCCCGCGCCAACGGTACGCGAGCCGTTCCGACTAGGCGGCACAAACATTTCCCTTCTCCTCTCTGCCTGGGGGTATGGTTCGTCTAATACAGAGCAGGAGTCACAGCTTAAGGATACGGAGTAAGCAGAGTAGCAAATAGTGTATATGGCTGAGGTTGTCACATACATATTGCCTAAATTACAAAATTATTTATTTCACAAAGAAACACATACAACAGAAATAAAAAGGAAGACACGTGACAGTACAATATAGGCGGCCTTATTGCTTAAATTACCCGTAATCAAAGTTTTACAATATGCTCGTAAAGGAAAGTAGCAGATAGATTCTATGTATTTCAATATTTCTAGCCAACAGGGAAGTTATCATACACTTTGTGCCTACAGTATGTTAATTGGAAATTTGTTTTATCTGTTAACTGTATATTCGGTTCCTGCGATACAAGCCTAGAGCTTAGTGTAGAAACCATTGGAAATGTTTTTATTTTTGAGTATTTTTTTCTTCAATAAAATTATTATTATTAGTATGTTTATGGCGACTAAGTAAAACCAAAGAAGAGGATATTTCAATGGGTATTCCGCTGGTATTACTTAAGTATGTGTGTACATTGTATATATATCTCCGTGTTATTTCCTTAAGAATTCAGACGAAAACATGTCCACTGGTTGACGTCATGAAATTATTTTATAATTAACGAGCTAAATATAAAGATTTATCTCGACTTTGTTTGTAAACACGCGTCCTTTAAACGTATTAATAAATCTGGTTTCTATGACAAATTGAACAATTTTTAGATACGATAGAAGAACTGAAATTCCTTTAGGCACTTAAGGTAAAAACATATCGGTATGTCCACTCGGTGCATTAAGTCTATTTCCCGGAACGTCCACTTATACGATTATTTGTTTCCCGAAACTTATGTCTACAGAGAAACGTAAACAATGAATCGTTATCAACAAACCAACCGATACCAGTATCGGAATTAACACTCTGATTGTACCACTGCGTATCGTTTACTCGTGCGTGCATGATACCAAATATTATCAATATACATACATACAATCACGCCTTTATCCCTAATGGGGTAGGCAGAGCGTAAACGACCTTAACAAAGGTCGTTCTGCCACGTCGGACAAAGTTTTGAGGGTTATTTACGATAGATTTGTAGGTATATTGCTGTAGTGACAGGTTGTCAGCCCATGGGCTAAATTTCAATATACGAAAACCCTCGAATCCCCTAGCTGGTTTTAACAGCATGCCCGGGAGGAAATGCAGCTGGCACATTCTATGTTTATCTCTCGCTCCCAGTCCAGCATGGAAGAATTCAATATGTATTTAAATAATACTTGATAACATTCGTAATACTCTTGTCCATTACGTTATAAAAATATATCATTTATATGATGTCTATTTAAGTATACTGTCCGTTACGAAGTGTTATGAGTTATGACTACATTAACAACGAGACGTTAGAGAAAAATGAGTGTTGTTGTAGTGACCTAACAGTAAAGTTTATCGCTACTCATCATCCTAGCCTTATCTCGTATTTCTCGGGGTCGGCTACCTAATCTAGGTGATTGAACGAGGGTACTGGTTTTTACACAGAACGACTGCCATCTGAACTCCGCAACCCAGAAGGGAAACCAGACCCAATCCTAGATTATTTCAGAGTTTTCAAGCCGCCAATGCTAAGCACTGGCCTCTCAAATGGCTTAACGACTAATATCTACGGTATTAAACGATATTAACCGGGACCAACGGCTTAACGTGCCTTCCGAAGCACGGAAAAAGCGCCGAATAAACGTACAAATGAAATTTGAAAATCGAAAAACACATTAGTACGTGGTGGGATTCGAACCACGACCTCCCGCTCAGGAGGCAGCGGCCACTCCACCATCCACTACACCAACGGGCTCTAAAGTTTATCACTACTATTCACACAAATTATTCACACTACTAGACCGATATTAAACACCGTATTAGTTTGTTTTCTTCCATGCTGGCCTGGGAGCGAGAGAAAAACATAGAAGTTGCATTTCCTCCCGGGTATGCTGTAAAAACCAGCTAAGGGATCCGAGGGTTTCAGTATATTCTAATTTAGGCGATGGGCTGACAACCTGTCACTACAGCAATATACTTACAAATCTATCTTAAATAACCCTCAAAACTTTGTCAGACGTGGCGGAACGACCTTTGTTTGGGTCGTTTACGCTCTGCCTACCCCATTAGGGATAAAGGCGTGATTATATGTATGTATGTATTAGTTTGTCCCAGTGCGACCGAGCTTGTGGAAAAATATTTTGTACTTGAAGTAAAAATTTCTTGAAGTAATGTACCGCCAAGCAGGCGAAATCGTCGAATATTTGGAGCATCAAGGACGTTTATTGCGCGAACTTTATCTGCACGTTTAACGGTATCGTATATTAAAATATTCATAAACGGCTCTGTTATGATTCGACGTGAAAACGATTTGATTTTTTCATTCTTTGATAAGGGTATTAAGATTTTAGTGGTAGGATTTTATTTTTAGATAAGATTAGCTACTACTGATTTCTGTCGTAAGACGACGATATTTGGTTCTCGAAGATATTTAGGGAAGATGTTTCTCTCATATATTGTTTTAGCTTTATTATAGACCAAATTCTCGGATAGTAAATATGTGGCTGTTTAATCGCTTTCACGACGATATTTGCTCTAAGCTTTATACCATATTCATTCACAAACATACATACTATCGCGCCTGTATCACTAATGGGGTAGGCAGAGCGTCAACGACACAAACAGAGGTCGTTCCGCCACGTCTGACAAGTTTTGAGGGTTGTTTATGATAGATCTGTGTACCGCTGTAGTTATAGGTTGTCAGCTTGTCGCCTAAATTGCAATATACTGCAACTCTTGGATCCCAAAGCTGGTTTTTACAGCATGCCCGGGAGGAAATGCTGCAGGCACATTCCATGTCTTTCTCTCGCTTTCAGTCCAGCATGATAGACATTCATATTCATTCACTAATAAGTAAACAAGATTACGAAGACGCACAGCTGTTTAAACCTAGTATCTTCGAACAACACAACACCAAGTTTGGTATAGCCAGATGTTCAATTTTAAACGCTTCCCGCATTGACTATTTTTGTAACTACTCTGCTCTACTTCCATAAGTATTGTGTAACTAAGAAACTCTTGGGACTTGGGAGTTATGCAGAATCTTGACGGAGAACTTGTCCGATTTGAATCAAATCTTCTGTGCAAAAAAAATCAAAAATAATCTTGTGTGAAGTTTCTGGATTACAATTTGCTTTGATTTTGTGTATCAGTAATAATTCTTCCATGCTGGCCTGGGAGCGAGAGAAAATCATAGAATGAGCCAGCTGCATATCCTCCCGGGCATGCTGTAAAAACCAGCTAAGGGATCCGAGGGTTTCAGTATATTGTAATTTAGGCGATGGGCTGACAACCTCAATATACCTACAGCAATATACCTACAAATCTATCTTAAAATAATCCTCAAAACGTTGTCAGACGTGGCGGAACGACCTTTGTTTAGGTCGTTTACGCTCTGACTACCCCTTTATTGATAAAGGCGTGATTATATGTATGTATGTATGTATGTAATAATATGTCTGTTTTCTACATTAACCATTTATGGTATTCGTGTGTAAGGCGAGTTATCCTAGGAAAACTATAGTTAGTATGGGTGTGACTCCGCGTAAACTGGTAGCGGTTGTTCAGTTAACGAAACTGATCAACTTTTGCAAATTATTTCGGACATCAAAAACTGTCTTTCTTCCGCATATAAATTGCCTGATCGAGGTGGTCGTTTTGCCTAGGGAAGTCATATTTTTTTAGTTTCCTGAAAGAATTTCCTGTTGAAATATGTTTTGTTGACTAAGCAACCTCTCTCAGTTTGCGGCTAGCTGTCCCTTACACCCGGTATTCTAACTGATAAGTACAAGTGATTATATCAAGTTGAATGCCCAATAGCCAATGTACTAGACTTATCGTCGTCACATCCTGTTATTCCCAAACTAATCAGTGTCACTTGCCCTTCTTATAGAATAATCTAGCCGTTTCTACGCCAGTTTTGCTAGCCTTGGTGGCCTCTTGATAATCTTCCTTGTTACTCTTTTTTGTAATAGAATAGTTTATTTGTAAGTAATTACTATAATTAGTTCTAAACATAATATTTCTCTGTTTATGTAAAAACTAGCTATTGTTTTCTGAGTGGGGGAGCCTGGTGATCTGTAACACAGGCTCACGCTTATCACAGACACCAGTCTCTCACCAGCAACTTTTACCGTTGAACTGTTGTTTTTATGTACGTGTGAGAGATAATAAACATTTTTATTATTTATTATTATTATTATATTGTCTATCTGTAAAAAAGATACCGTGCTAGGGCACGCTAAGCCGTCTGCTTTTGTCTTTGATAGTGGTCGTTACACAAACCATGTGAGAAGCCTATTAGGTAGTTTAAAAAGTGACACAATGGTTCATCATGCTGGCCTGGGAGCGAGAGAAAATCATAGAATGTGCCAGCTGCATTTCCTCCCGGGCATGCTGTAAGATCCAGCTAAGGGATCCGAGGGTTTCAGTATATTGTAATTTAAGCGATGGGCTGACAACCTGTCACTACAGCAATATACCTAGAATCCTATCTTAAATAAAACATCAAAACTATGTCAGACGTGGCGGAACGACCTTTGTTTAGGTCGTTTACGCTCTGCCTACCCCATTAGGGATAAAGGCGTGATTATATGTATGTATGTATGGTTCATCATATCGACTGGAAACCGACACGGCAAAAAGAAGAAAGGTCGATGAGGTGTATTATATCCACAAAGGTCTTTGTTCGCCCTATGATCTCTCTACCATAGTGTCCGCCGCCAGTATAATCTGGGAGTGCCTCCGCCAAGTCGAGCTAGCGGGCATGGCCATTCCATTCTTTTCTAGAACCACTTCAGAGCACTTTTACTTACTAACTTCGCTGGCTCCGACCTACCGACCTCTGATTAAAATGCGCCAACCTTTTCTATTCTGTGCATATCTTGGTCAACCATCCGGGCGTCCAAGATCGCTAGGAGGATGAAGTCGCCAAAGACCTAAAAAGCTGCAAGTGTCCGACTGGTCAGTTTTGGCACAGAGCACTTTTGAACCCTTGATATTTCAAAACTTAAACGCAGAGGGCTCAAATTTATAACTCATAGTGAGCTTGTGAATACTAGCCAAACTTCGACATTTCAAGTGCGTATCTCTTCTAGTTCATAAGTCATCCATCTCCCTAGCCTTGTCCCGTATCTCACGGGGTCACGGAGTTTTCAAGCCGCCAATGCTTAGCACTGGCCTCTGTAAGGGCTTAACGACTAATATCTACGGTATTAAACGATATTAACCGGGACCAACGGCTTAACGTGCCTTCCGAAGCCCGGAAAAAGCACCGAATAAACGTAAATATGAAATTCGAAAACCGAAAAACACATTGGTACGTGGTGGGGTTCGAACCACGACCTCCCGCTCAGGAGGCAGCGGCCCTATCCACTACACCATCGGGCTCTCTTCTAGTTCATAAGTGACGCCGCGTAATTGACAAGTCACCATTGTGGTATGTAGTACTATTATATATTCTGTGCCAGTGGTAGCAAGACAATATGAATATTTTTGAGAGGACAATAAAATGTAACATCAACAGAGATTAATAAAGAATGATATTCAGTTATCAAATCCTTGAAAAGTAAAAGCCATATTAGTGCCTAAGTAGTTTAAGGTGAACCAGTACATATGTACTCATAAGCTCAATACGTTTTCTGTATATATTACGCTGAGGAATTTCTGAGATAAGAACTTACTGATAACATGTGAAGATTCATCTACATAGTTAGTTTTCGTATTAACTTAGATGACAATTTAGTAATACAAGAATTAATTTAATTTCTGAAATGACAATAACAATGTCATTAATGTAACATGATGAATGATGCTATTTTTTTGCACTCAAACTATATTTAAGACTATTATATACCTACCGGGTGTAGAGAGCCAGATGGTGTAGTGGATAGGGCCGCTGCCTCCTGGGCAGGAGGTCGTGGTTGGAATCCTACCACGTACCAATGTGTTTTTCGAATTTCATATGTACGTTTATTCGGCGCTTGTTCTGTGCTTCGGAAGGCACGTTACGCCGTTGGTCCCGGTTAATAACGTTTAACATCGTAGTTTAGTATCATTAAGGTGACTATTCTAGCCAAGTGGCATAAATGCTGTGAATCGAAAAGCCGGTCCAACACACTCAAGTAATAGTAATAAAGATAATTTTGAACCTTATAAATTAGCGATTCATAGTTTCATATGGTAACAGGAAGAAAAATTGCCGTTGGTGGCCGAAGCTCGCAATTTTTGTTTCTGTTACTACAACGAATATAATTAATGCAGCATCATTTAATAATGTATTTTCCCACTTGCTCGGAAATAGATTCATTATTTAAAAAAAAAAACATTCACTCTTTTCGGGACTCGAGTTCATAGCGGCCGGCAATTTCCACAAAAAACAATAATGCCCATTACCGACCGCTACGTGAAGTCTATAAGTATACGTACACTAGTATGGATTTAATGTTTTTAACTTCACAATATTATTATTTTTAAAGCAGAATGAGTAAATAAAAAAATGAGTGGAATGTGCGCCTGTTAAAGGCGCCATGCAAATTTAAAATGACAAAATGTTATAGAGGAATCGCAAGTTTGATGTTTATTTTTAAGAGTATTGTTGTCGTTCTTCGCAATATGAGAGAAAAGTACTATTCTAGTCTCAGCCGAAAATGCAATATATGATCTCGTTTAAATTGGAAGGTCTTGACTGCGTCTCGGCCTCCCAAATTTGCTAGCCGTATATTGCTTTTTTTACTTCTAAAGTAATGTACTATTGCTGTACATACATACATACATATAATCACGCCTTTATCCCTAATGGGGTAGGCAGAGCGTAAACGACCTAAACAAAGGTCGTTCCGCCACGTCTGACAAAGTTTTGAGGGTTATTCAAGATGGTTTTGTACGTATATTGCTGTAGTGACAGGTTGTCAGCCCATTGCTTAAATAGCAATATACTGAAACCCTACGATCCCTTAGCTGGTTTTTACAGCATGGCCGGGAGGAAATGCAGCTGGCACATTCTATGTTTTTCTCTCGCTCCCAATCCAGCGTGGAAGAAATTGCTGTACATTTATCTTTTTATCTCTCTCTACACTACTTTTCTACGTAGGTACAATAAAGGCAGCATTGGAATTTAAATTTCCTTTTAGCTTTTAAAACCGTAAAAGGCGAATCTCTAATGGAAGGTTTATGGTTTTGTATGCTTTTATAACAATATTATGGCTACCTAAGGCGTTGAATCTCATTCAAATTTCAACCTTATATTCAAGGCATTACGGACCATCGTAAATGTCTGTGTTTTTTATATTCAGCCTTTTGTAAAAAAAAACATGCTGGACTGGGTGCGAGAGAAAAACATAGAATGTGCCAGCTGCATCTCCTCTCGGGCATGCTGTAAAAACTAGCTTAGGGATGCGAGGGTTTCAGTATATTTCAATTCAGGCGATGGGCTGACAACCTGTCACTACAGCAATATATCTGTAAATCTATCTTAAACCCTCAAAACTTTGTCAGACGTAGCAGAACGACGTTTGTTGAGGTTGTTTACGGTCTGCCTACCCCATTAGGGATTAAGGCGTGACTTTTAACACGTACGTACTTTGCCAGAAATATCGTTGCTCGTAATTGTTAGTTGTTGCCGGTTGAAGGACCAATTATAATTAACAGGGTAGTTATAGTTTGATTCTACGTATATAAACTTTACTTAGTGAGTCTGCGCGTATTGAAAATTCGACCTTAAATTCAAGCCCATTGGTGTGAATTTTAGATGGGCATAATTTTTTAAACGACTTCAAGAAGATTGCCCTTTGGTGTACTACGACTAAATTAATTAACTATGTTTGTGTTTTTCATGGTGAAACACTTGTTTATTGCTTGCTTGATTAAATCGGCCGTAATATGGTTGTTGTCCCTGCGGTCTACTGACTTGAACGTTGGCCTCTTGATCCTAAGATCATAGGTTCGAATAGACGGTTTGTAGTCTCTATGTCCCTATCGTCCAGAGCAACCCGTTTCTTTTTTTTAAAAGAGACTACAAACCGTCTATTAAATGTTTAATATTTGTAAATTGGTGGCAAATAAATGTTTTCTATTCTATTCTACTCAAAGTTGAGGGAACGAACAGGCATCTTCTCGCTCTATCGCCGATTAAAAAAAAAAAGAAACGGGTTGCTCTGGACGACATAATATAGTTATTTGCCACCAATTTACAAATATTAAACATTTTGAAGGTAGAGATTTTTACATAACTATATACATATAATCACGCCTTTATCCCTAATGGGGTAGGTAGAGCGTAAAAGACCTAGTTCGGCCACATCTGACAAAGTTTTGAAGGCTATTTAAGATAGATTTAAGTGTATATTGCTGTAGTGACAGGTTGTCAGCCCATCGCCTAAATTGCAATATACTAAAACCCTAGAAAGTTTTTTGCATTCAGAAACACAGACGCAAGTAGATATGTAATAAATAAACGAAATAATAATAATGATTTACAGTCTGCAAATAATTTAATAAAGGTCAGGTACTAACCTGACCTTTATTATTAGACATTGCTTTTAAATTAATTGACCTTTTCTTGTATGCACTATTTATTTTAGAAAACATATAAAGGTTAGGTTATATCATACATTCTTTCATGCTGGCCTGGGAGCGAGAGAAAAACATAGAATGTGGCAGCTGCTTTTCCTTTCGGGCTTGCTGTAAAACCATCTAAGGGATCCGAGGGTTCCAGTATTTTGTAATTTAGGCGATGGACAAATCTATCTTAAATTACCCTCAAAACTGTCAGACGTGGCGGAACGACCTTTGTTTAGGTAGTTTACGCTCTGCCTACCCCAGTAGGGATAAAGGCGTGATTATATGTATGTATGAATATTATACACGGTTTAAAAATAACCCTTTAAACCACATGTTTTACTTAAATGATAACAAGCTACTTTCCCAAAGCACAAATTGTCTGATGTGGTAATTTTGATATTATGTTGAAAGTTGATCATTTTCGTTCACTAAGAAACCCCTATCAGTTTGGTGGGAAGCTGTCCCGTACAACCAGTATTATTATAATTATAATATTTATTAAATTACAAGTATTCTCAGTTTTCGTTAAGAAAGCTAACGCCTTCGGATTAGTTACGTAAGAGTGTAGCGAGCGGGAGTACTGACATCAAAGAGTGTTTTTTTCATTGTTCTCATGCAAAATATTTCCGACTCTCGTGTCTATGCTGATGAGCAAGTCTTTAGACGCTAGACATCCTACCGTTCTTTGTCAAAGATACCATCTTTTGAAGTTTAAAACTGTAGGATTAAATACTTTTCAAACCTCCAAATTATAATACTTCTAGTATTGCTTTGGCCTGACTTGTCATAATCTCCCAGAGATGACAAACTTTGTTTCTTAATGAGCAAAATTATAGTCACGTCTTTAACCCTTCCGACGGTAGCAGAGAGTCTTCGCCAAAGTGTTGTCAACTCATCGCTTAAACACCAAACCCCTCGGAGAATCCGCTGCTTTTCAAGTGAGCCCGGGAAAAGAATTAATTAGCAGATTGAATATTCCATGAGTTTAAACCCTCCTGGTTCAGCTTGAAAACCCAACTAGTGCGAGTCCTCTTTAGTACGTAGACTTGGTCTCTTTAGACAGCTCATAAACATGGCCCCGGAAGTAGATTTATTTACTGACAGTTTTACATATTTTAGTAAGAAATGCCTATAATTATAAAGTAAGTTTAAGAATTGATCTCACTATGTTAAGAACGTTAATGAATAAGATGTTTATATTTTAGGTCAAGTACTTATATATTATTAGTAATTTATAGTTCCTTGTAAAGTATTTTTTAGGTTTAACCTGTATTACTATACATTGTATTAAACAATTTTCTCTCTTTTTTTTCTGTCGAGTGGGTATCGAGTCTATGGACCCGATGAACCCTAATGTCAGAGTTTTTAAACCGCGTAGTAGCACAACTATCAGGCCTTTGACATGGTTTTGTGTAACGACCACTATCAATGACAGCGACCGGGACCGACGGCTTAACGTGCCCTCCGAAGCACGAAATCTTTTTCTTTTCGGACAATCAGGTGATTCAGCCTGCAATGTACCCAAACTGGGGAAAAAATCACAAAGTGATAAATTCTCAAACATCAACTTTGTGTTTTCCCCCCTGGGAATCGAACCCAGGACCTCGGGATCAGGAGTCCATGGCACTAGCCACTAGACCACGGAGGCAGTTTTATTAAACAATAAACAACAAACTATAGTAGTACATACTGTAATGTGATACGAACATCGGTACCTACCTATGATATGTGTTGTAAGTTGCGTGTTTGAGCACACTTTATTATTATTTCTTTATGAAAAGTTGATAGAGACAGGAGTATATTTTTATTATTTACTATACATACTAAGTAGTTAAGTAGCTTTGTTTCTTTGATGTTGTTTTACGCCTAAACTACGTGAAAATACTTCATAAAAACACTAAACTCATCTCGGAAAGGAAATAAAATAAAATTGAAAAATGTTTATATAAAAAGTTTAGCTGTCCTGTGCACGTTATTCCAAACTTCCTTATTATTCCGAACCTAATAGAAATAACCAACTTCGCATTGTTCAAGTAGCAAATAGAGGCTTGCATAACACTCGCATCGTTAGAATAGAACAATGGTAGTTAGTGCTCGGAACACAAACGGTGCAGAGTGTATGCCCCTGACCTCTTGGCGATCTTGCGATCCTGGTAGCAGCGATCTATTACCGTACCGAATGATAAGCTATTTATCTATTAAATATTATTGTAAACAGTAGAAATTGAAAAAGTACTTCGTCGTTAGAATAAAGCAATGGTAGTGCTCGGAACACAAACTGCAAAGCGAGTGCCCCTGACCTCTTGGCAATCTTGCGATCCTGGTAGTAGCGAACTATTACCGTACCGAATGATATAGCTTAATCTAGGATCAATGAAAACGCTGAACATTACTTGCGACGTTAGAATAGAACAATGGCAGTGCTCGAAATACATACGGTCCAAGCGTGTGCCTCTGACGTCTTGGCAATCTTACTATCCTGGTAACAGCGATCTGTTACCATACCGGATATCGCTTTAAGGCAGTAAGTAGAATTGAGACGTATCAGCATTCACAAAACGTTGTAGAAGTTGACCCTGACCTGCAACTAAAAATACCTACTAGTAGTGCTCCTATAAGCCCTACCCTATGGTAGGTTTTTTTTAAACCTGGCTTTGCTATAGCTGATTTTCCCTGTCCCTGACCTTTTGGCAATCTGCTATCCTAGTACGTAACAACGATCTATTACGGTACCGGATATCCCTTGTCTCGCTTTAAGACAAAGATATAGAATTTAGGTTCTGGGAAAATATCAAAGAAAATATTGCAGAAGTAGGTAATATGATTTTCTTTCAGCGGCCCTGACCTCTTGGCACTCTTGCTATAGTGTATGTTAGAGTGTTATTACGGAATTTGATGTGTTTGTCTCGCTTTGTTACCAAGATATCGAAGTACATATTCGTACATCAAACATAAACATATTTTATTTTTAAGATATCAGTTTTGTGTCTATAGTATTTCCAACTCAGTTTTAGAATAAAGGTAAACAGACTTTCATGTCTTTTAATTGATAATCTTGTTTCTTAAAAAGTTTTAGCTACTAGATATGACAACATAAACTTTACAACGTATAATTTATTTTTGAAATGTGTTTTATGATTAAAAAGACATGGAACTTTGTTTACCTTTATTCTAAACCTGAGTTGGAAATTCTATAAGTCGGTTGACCTCGACCTTTTGGCAATCTGCTATTTATAGTTTACCTAGCTAATGTATCATCTATCTGTTAATGTGTCGGATAATGTCAGTCAGAAATGGCTGTTACATCAAAGTAAATAGACTTTGTATACGAAGAAAAAAGGTTTAACCCATCATTCATACCTAACAGATTTATTTATTTGTAATATAACTACAGTAATAATCATGTAAGTTTGAAACAAGAAATCTAAATGACTAGATCTATTGTAAATTAGACCGTGAATCCTTTACTTAACAACCAGAGAAATCGCTGATTTGCACTTTACAAGAGATTCCAAGATAAGAACACTTAAGAAGTTTTCGAAAGTGAAACGTATTTGAACAGTTTCCTTTTAGAAGTTCAGAAATAACAGGAAATTACCACGCCTTTTGCAAGTCCTTGTACTTCGAAAGGTCAGGCTTTGTTTCAGGCAGATCTGGAATTATCGAGGAACTTTTGTTAGATATCCTGTAATATTTTAGAACACTTAATTGCTACCATGCTGGACTGGGAGCGATAGAGAAACAATTCTCCTAGCTGCCTTTCCTTCCGGGCATGCTGTAAAAACCGAAGGGATCCGAAAGTTTCTGTATATTGCAATTTAGGCGATAGGCTGGCAGCCTGTTACTACAGCAATATACCTACAAATCTATCTTAAATATCCCTCAAAACTTGCCAGACGTGGCGCAACGACCTTTGTTTAGGTTAGGGGTCAAGACGTGATTATATGCATGTACGTATGTAATTTCTTCCAGCTGCCTTTTCTTCCGGGCATGCTGCAAAATGGATTCGAGGTTTACATTGTATTGTAATTTAGGCGTTGGCTGACAATTTGCTAAAATTGCCTTCAATTGTTGTTATACGTGTCTTAAACGCCTTTCATTAGACGTTTTACGCTCTGTCTACCTCGTAAGAGATAAAGGCGTAGGTATGCATGTACAACTTTAAAAACATTTAAGAGTCGTCCTCGAACCTAAAACCTCCGGGTCGAGAGTCCAAGTATTTATAGTATTTCCAACTCAGGTTTAGAGTAAAGGTAAACAAAGTATCATCTTCATCATCATGTCTTTTTATTCAAAAACACATTTCAAAAATAAATGAATACTTATTTTATAAACAAGTTTTCGATTATTTGACACGAAACTTTGTTTACCTTTATTCTAAAACTGAGTTGGAAGTACTATAAGCCTTTAACTCTGAGGCAGAAAACAAAAAAAGTATTAAAAAAAGCAAAATATGTCCTGCATAATGTCTTACTCAACTAAACCAACGTTTACATTACAAATCGTGTTATCAAAGTAATCTCTATAATAATGGCGCTAATGTAATGTGTATATACCTACCATTATGTAACCACGTAGGTGCGAGCACTTACTAAGGCTCGCATTTTTAAAGCGATCTCAAACTTGAGAGCAATATTAAGTATGGATTAGACAGGTCAGTTTGTACTGAAATTACATTTCTGATACGCACTCAAACTCGCTGTCACTCTTGAGTGCTGATTACAAATACGGCCATTAAGTGCTGTTTAGAACCGTTATACAAGGTGTAAGGGAAAGCAGTCAACTGTATTAAAACTAAGCAAAACATGTCCTGCACAATGTCTCACTCAACTAAACCAACGTTTAATGTTACAAATCATCTCATCTCCCTAGCCTTATCCCGTATCGCACGGGGTCGGCTTCCTAATCTAGGGGATTAAACGAGGGTACTGGTTTTTACACAGAGCGACTGCCATCTGACCTCCGCAACCCAGAAGGGAAACCAGACCCAATCCTAGATAAGATCAGAGTTTTCAAGCCGCCAATGCTTAGCACTGGCCTCTGATATGGCTTAACGACTAATATCTACTGTATTAAACGATATTAACCGGGACCAACGGCTTAACGTGCCTTCCGAAGCACGGAAAAGGCACCGAATAAACGTACATATGAAATTCGAAAACCGAAAAACACATTGGTAACGTGGTGGGATTCGAACCACGACCTCCCGCTCAGGAGGCAGCGGCCCTATCCACTACACCACCGGGCTCTAATAATATTATAAATCGTGTTATCAAAGTAATCTCTATAATAATGGCGCTAATGTAAATACCTACCATTATGTAACCATGTAGGTACGAGCACATACGTAAGTGCTATTTAGAACCACTATATGGGGTGTAAGGGACAGCTTCCCCCAAACTAATAGGGGTTGCTCAGTCAACGAAACTGAACAACTATCACCAGGAAATTCTTAATAAATGCAACATCATTTTCCCACCCAAGTCCATACTTGCCATCTATACTCGTAGTTAGTTTTTTAACGTTGCGTTATCAATACCAACGTGTTTTGCGGCCCGTAAACAGCATTTTCTTTGCAACTTAGCAGAGGTTCAAATTTCGGAACCGCACATTATTACCTTGTTACAAACATATGTATTGTGGTTTACTTTCTTTAAAGTTGTACCTAAGGAAAAAGCAGATTATGGGCTCGAAACAAGTTGGTATCGATAACTCAACGTTAAATAATAGAACTTAAAGCGGCGGTACATAGTAACAATACAAACATACATATAATCACGCCTTTATCCCTCACAAAGATCGTTCCGCCACGTCTGATTTGAGGCTTATTTAAGATAGTAGTGGCAGGTAGTATATTGCTGTAGTGGCAGGTTGTCAGCCCATCGCCTATTTTGAATATACTAACCCTCGGATCCCTTAGCCGTTTTTTACAGCGTGCCCGGGAGAAGATGCAGCTGGCACATTCTATGTTTTTCTATCACTCCCAGTCCAGCATGGAAGTAGAATATATATAATCATGCTTATTCTGTGCTACTGGTTTCCTTGTTAAAAGCTTGCGTCATTTCGCCAGCTGCAGCCAGGATCAATACTGCGACCAGTTTATATAACGCTCAGACGACTGCAGGTGATCTAAGACCCTGGTGAAGTTAGGGACACTTAGTTAGCGGTGAATATCGACAGATGCAAACATACAGTCACGCCTGATGTGGTAGGCAGAGTGTTCACCTACAAAGAGGTCGATCCGCCACGTCTGACATGTTGTGGGGGTCTATAGTGACAGATCGTCAACCCATCGCCTAAATTACAATACTGAAACCCTCGAATCCCTTAGCTGATTTTTACAGCGAGCCCGGGAATTCTGTGCTATTCTATCACTCCCAGTCCAGCCTGGAAGTATAATAGTGGTTGCATCTCTGTATCTCATCAAGCTTGTTCAAACAACTGTCTTCCTTGTGCTTTAAAAAGCTTGCGTCATTTCCCCAGCTGCAGCCAGGATCAATACTGCGACCAGCTTATATAACGCTCAGGCGACTGCAGGGCATCTTGGACCCTGGTGTGTGATGTAGTTAGGAGCTCGTAGTTTGCGGTGAATATCGACAGATACGTACATAAGGGGTGTAAGGGACAGCGTCCCGCAAACTGATAGGGGTTGCTCAGTCAACGAAACTGAACAACTATCACCAGGATTTTTTTTCAGGTAGTGCAAAAAATATATTTGGTTTTCCATGCATATTGTCTTATCGAGGTGGTAATTTTGTATGGGAAGCTCAATTTTTTTTTCTCGTGAAAGTTGTTTAGTTTCGTTGACTGAGAAACCCCTGTCAGTTTGCGGGAGGCTGTCCCTTACACTCGGTATAGGTATTGATGTACTATTATGCGGTTTATAAACACTGATACGAGTTTTTATGTGTTTTTTGCACTTATAGTATATAGTACTGTTTTAAATTCAAAGTATGAGAAACAACTAATATAAAAAACCGTATACAGGATTAGAACCCGCGCCTTAAAAAGCCGTCCCAACGTCATAACCAACTAGGCCACTACAGTCCACTCATGACGAACTAAAACAAACCAGGCATTAATTTCTCCGCTTAGGACGAGAGCCGCACTGGCCTTGTTTGTTATGGGCCGTATAACGTTGGGACGGTTTTCCAAAGACGCGGGTTCAAATCCTGTCTACGGTTGAACTTTTGATTTGCTTTTACTCGTATTTTAAATCTGATACCAGAGTTCATCGAGTCGTTCGTGTACTTGGAAACCCACTTGATAAGTCATTCCTTCATCACTAATGGGGTAGGCAGAGTGTTAATCACAAATTGACCACCTAAACAAAGGTTATTCTGCCCGTCAGACATGTTACGATGGTAATGTTATTTCATGTAGATCCACTGAAAATCAAACCCGGAATCTCTCGATTGAGTGCTCATTGCTCAGACCAGTAGACCACTGAGGCTGTCACAATAAAGATACACTGAACACATAAAGCAGAGCAGCAGATAACCACAGTCCGCAAAGTATCTATTTACACTCGGGACGATAGTAAATCCCGATAAATACAAAGAGTATATAATAGTACTACAAATATCCGATTACGACCGGCTTATGACCTCACACAGATACATACATACATCACGCCTTTATCTCTAATGGGGTAGGCAGAGCGTAAACGACCTAAACAAAGGTCGTTCCACCACGTCTGACAATGTTTTGAGGGTTATTTTAAGATAGATTTGTAGGTATATTACTATAGTGATAAGTTGTCAGCCCATCGCCCAAATTGCTATATACCCTTGGATCCCTTAGCTGGTTTTTTTTCAGCATGCCCGGGAGGAAACGCAGCTGGCACATTCTATGTTTTTATCTCGCTCCCAGTCCAGCATGAAAAATACTGTACGTACAAGTATATATGAATAATAAACAGTGTAAAACTTATTTACACATCTCTGGCTCTGTAAGTAACCATTACTTCCCTAAAAGCTGGGTTGTTTATAGGCCATAAAAACCCTAGGGCATTAATGACATTTGAAAAAAGAACTGCTGTCCTATTCTATTTTTCTTTTATTCTCGGAATTGCATATTAACTCGAATCGAAATCGTATTTCAAAACGGAATTGTTTTGGAATTTACAAAAAAAATATTTTAAATATCGAACCGGCCAGTATTGTTTGTGTCGCCTAGAATAAAGCGGCAAAAAAAAGAAACATAGTAAATTAAATGTATTTTTGTAGTCGATTTATTACTCAGTATTTTATTGTGAAACATCAAAATATTCAAAACAATGTATGATGTACACAATGCCTACTGCGAATTAGATAAAGTTTCTTACGAGAATGGAGATGTTTTGTGAGAAATGAATCATTTATAGCGAGTTGGTTTTGCTTACTGGTTCAACCTATTTTCATACTTTAGTTTTCGTAAAATGTTCATTTATAAGAACTTCTCTTTCACTCGATATGTAAAGCACAGTACATACCTCGGGCATAAGCATCAATTGCATACTCGTAATATTAGCGCCCTCGCTAATTGATGTCTATAGTAACCATTCGTTCATATCTTTAAGGTCGAGTTATCTATACTTCCATGCTGGTCTGGGAGCGAGAGAAAAACATAGAATGTGCCAGCTGCATTTCCTCCCGGGCATGCTGTAAAATCCAGCTAAGGGATCCGAGGGTTTCAGTATATTGTAATTTAGGCGATGGGCTGACAACCTGTCACTACAGCAATATACCTAGAATTCTATCTTAAATTACCCTCAAAACTTTGTCAGACGTGGCGGGACACCGCTGTTTAGGTCGTTTACGCTCTGCCTACCCCATTAGGGATACAGGCGTGAATATATGTATGTATGTATATCTATACCAACATGTATTGCGGCCTATAACCTGCTTTTCCTTTGCAACTTAGTAGAGGTTAAAATTTCGGAATTGCAGGATAACCTTGTCACAAACATGTGTTTTGCGGCTGACTTTCTTTATAGTTGTAAAGCAAAAACAGGTTATGGGCCGCAAAACAAGTTGGTAGCGATAAAGTAACAGGAGCGTTTTAACAATCAATATTAGGCGAATAATTACAGAATTGCAATTTTTTTCATGTACGCAAACTGATAAGGGTTGCTCAGTCAACGAAACTGACCAACTTTCGCCATGAAACTCTTTCAGGAAGTGGAAAAATTGCTTTTCTATAATATAAAATGTCCACGGCATAAAATGTATTGTATTGTATCGACAGCGAGCGAGCGTATCCGCTGAAACTCTAGTCGGCACATTGACCTGACCAACCATCAATTTTACTAATATTTTGCAACATACGATACAAAACATTTAAATACGCATAAAATTAAATTGTATCGAAAGCGAGCGACCGTGTCCGCTGAAACTCTAGTAGGCGCATTGTTTACTGGTCATGTGGGTCATGGGTCTAATGATATAATTGCCTCCAACTAACCTTCAATTTTTCTAATACTTTTCAGCATACGATACAAAACATTTAACACAAAATCACGCCCTTATCTCTAATGGGGTAGGCATAGCGAAAACGACACAAACAAAGGTCGTTCCGCCACGTCTGACAAGTTTTGAGGGTTATTACAGTTGATTATGATGTATGTTGCTATAGTGACAGGTTGTCAGCCCATCGCCTAAAATTGCAACACTCTATAACCCTCGAATCCTTTAGCTGGTTTTTACAGCATGCCTGGGAGGAGATGCAGCTGGCACATTCTTTTTTTTTTATCACTCCCAGCTCAGAATGGAAGACAACATTTAAATACGCATAAAATTAAATTGTATTGAAAGCGAGCGACCGTGTCCGCTGAAACTCTAGTAGGCGCATTGTTTACTGGTCATGTGGGTCATGGATCTAATGATATAATTGCCACCAACCAACCATCAAATTTTAACTACCACACGTGTTTCATCATCGGTACACTCGACCACTGTTGTATGTTTTAACATACATATAATCACGCCTTTGTCCCTAACGGGTTAGGCATGTTTTAACACATCGGGTTTTTTTAATGTTATACAGTGGCAGCTAATCATACGGACCTGATGATAACAGCACCATAGCCTATAACATACATACATATAATCACGCCTGTTTCCCTAATTAGGTACCTAAATGAAGTTCGTTCCGCCACGTCTGACAAAGTTTTATGGGTTATTTAAGACAGATTTGTTGTATATTGCTGTAGCGGCAGGTTGTCAGCTCATGGCCTATATTGCAATTTACTAAAACCCTCGGATCCCTTAGCTGGTTTTTACAGCATGCCCGGGAGCATGCAGCTGGCACATTCTATGTTTTTCTCTCACTCCCAGACCAGCATGGAAGACCATATAGCCTATAACACCTACTATTCTCCCATAAGATCTTAGTGGAATAGCAGAGTGTGTTGCACACTAAGGAATGTCTCTTGTGCCAGTAATTTCACTGGCTTCCAGTAGCGAGGGGTGCAATTTTATCAAGGGTAAGCCAAAACAATAAAAAACATTTAATTACTTCATAGTTTCGACGTAATTCCGGATTTGGTGGAGGTGGAATTCTTGAAATGGAAGCCGATGGGAATCGGATAGTATGGACCCTTCGCCACTGCTGGCTTCCTTGCCCTTCACACCGAAACACGGAAGTACGACAGTTATGCTTGGCGGCAGAAAAAAGCAAGAGGGAGAAAAGACCCTACTTGTTTGCGGTGTTGCAAAAACTGAAAAGGGGTTGTTCTGATCAGTCAGCAAATTGAAGAATTTTCACAAAACTGCAAAGTGGATAAAAACGCTTACATACATACATACATAAATCACGCCTTTATCCCTTACGGGGTAGGCAGAGCGTTTAACGCCTCGTAAAAGGCGCTTTCGCCACGTCTGACAAAAATTGAGAGCAATTTTAGATTGCAATATGTATTGCTTTAGTGACAGGTTGTCAGCCCATCGCCTAAATTACAATACACTGTAACCCTCGAGTCCCTTTTGCTGACTTCAACAGCATGCCCGGGAGGAATGGCAGCTGGAACATTCTATGTTTTTCTATCTCTCCCAGTCCAGCATGGAAGAAAAATAAAAAATAAAATAATGGATAAAAACGCTTCCATACAAAAATACTTACACATACATACATACATATAATCACGCCTTTATCCCTAATGGGTTAGGCAGAGCGTAAACGACACCACGTGTGACAAAGTTTTGAGGGTTATTTAAGATAGATTTGTAGGTATATTGCTGTAGTGATAGATTGTCAGCCCATCGCCTAAATTACAATGTGCTGAAATCCTCGGATCCCGGAAGGAAATTCAGCTGCCACATTCTATGTTTTTCTCGCGCACCCAGACCAGCATTGAAGTAATTTCATACAAAAATGTCTGATCGAATTTTGTATGGGGAAGTGTAAAGAAATTCTGGGTACAAACACTTAGTTTGCACCGGTTTGGAAATAATCAGATTTTATCAAAACTTCATTATGCCAGAAAGCTTAAACATATTTTTTTTCTATCCAAGTCAACGTTCAACAAGTTTTAATTCCCTTCACAGTACCTAATTGTAAGGGCGTGAATTTTTTATCAAGGGCAGGCGAGGCGGTCCGGTCAGATACTGAAAATACTTCAAGTCAAAATACAGTCACGAACGAAATCAATAGATTGTTATCAATCGCTTTCAATACATTATTATTGCTTACCTTATTACTTCCGTGCTGAACGGAGTGATAGTAAAACATAGAACGTGCCAGCTGCATCTCCTACCGGGTATGCTGTAAATATCAGCTAAGGGATTCGAGGGATTCAGCATTGTAATTTAGGCGATTGGCTGACAACCTGTCACTATAGCAATATACAGATTGATCTGGAATAACCCTCAAAACAAAAAAAAAACAAGCGTTCTTTGGAGGGCACGTTAAGCCGTCGGTCCCGGTTGCTGCCATTGATAGTGGTCGTTACACAAACCATGTCACCAGGTGTCAAAAAACTACTCAATAAGAGGAGTATATTATTTCAGCAACATTCATTTTCTTTTATGCTGGACTGGGAACGAGAGAAAAACATAGAATGTGTCAGCTGAATTTCCTCCCGACCATGCTGTAGAAACCAGCGAAGGGATCTGCGGGTTTATGTATATTGCAATATAGGCGATGTGCTGACTGTCACTAGAGCAATATATCTAAAAATGTACCTTAAATAACCCTCAAAACTCTGTACGACTTGGCGGAACGACCTTTGTCTGGGATGAGGGATAAAGGCGTGATTATATGTATGTATGTTTAGCAACATCGATCGGCAGCTCGTGCTAGCTACAGTCGCTGTAGCTTATTGTTATGGATTCCAGCTACAGCACGAATACGAGACAATGAAAAATGAAACGCGTACGCGAACATATACGCTAACTCTACGACCTGCGTATGTATGTGTGTGATCAGGGCTGCCAAGGGTTAGTTGCCATGCCAATAAGAACATGTTAATCGATGAGCTGTTAACTGCGTCCGTGGTCTAGTAGTCTGAGCCATGGGCTATCGTGGATTCGATTCGCACGAGGGGAACACAAAGTTGGTAACTGCGTTAATTACTTTGTGACATTTTCTCCTGTTTGGTTAGGACAGTGCAGGTTGAATCACCTGATTATAAGAAAAAGATTCCGTGCTTCGGAGAGCACGTTAAGCCGTCGGTTCCGGTCGCTGCCGTTGATAGTGGTCGTTACACAGATCATGTTAGATACTTGTTATTAATAGGCGGTTTAGAAACTATTGACACGAGGTTTCATCGGGTCATTCGTCGACTAAACGCTTATGTCGCAGAATATCCCTTTCGCAACATGTCCCTTGGTCGCAAATGTACTTCTCTCATAATGTCCCATTGGCAAAACGTCCTAATTAGATAGATTTCGTTAAAATAGTAGGGTACTAAAATGACTTTTAATTTTAAATGGACATATTATTATGCTAAAGGGACATTTTGCAACATAACTGAATTGACAAAACAACCCACTTAGAAGAAGCTTTATCATTTAAATGGTGCAGTAATATGCTGACAAATGTATTTTATATACCCTCAAAACTTTGTCAGACGTGGCGGAACAACTATTCTTTAGGTCGTTCACGCTCGGTCTACACTATTAGGGACAGAGTCGTGATTATATGTATGTAAATGGTGAGAGAGCCCAATGGTGGAGTGGATAGGGCCGCTGCCTCCTGAGCGGGGGTCGTGGTTCGAATCCCACCACGTACCAATGTGTTTTTTGGTTTTCGAATTTCATATGTACGTTTATTCGGTGCTTTTTCCGTGCTTCGGAAGGCACGTTAAGCCGTTGGTCCCGGTTAATATCGTTTAATACCGTAGATATTAGTCGTTTAGCCATATCAGAGGCCAGTGCTAAGCATTGGCGGCTTGAAAACTCTGACCTAATCTAGGATTGGGTCTGGTTTTCCTTCTGGGTTGCGGAGGTCAGATGGCAGTCGCTCTGTGTAAAAACCAGTACTCTCGTTCAATCTCCTAGATTAGGAAGCCGACCCCGTGAGATACGGGATAAAGCTGGAAAGATAATGATGTATGTAAATGGTGTAGCAACGGTGGTAGCAGCCCTACGAATGATAAAGTATCCAGTGGGTCGGTCAAGGCCGCACGGACGGCGATATTTGGCATAAACATGGCTTTGGCAGATTAGTCCCAACGACCCAACCCCCAGACTTACAGGAGACACGTTTGTTCAAGTCTTGTTTTTATATGTTACTAACGACCCGCCCCGGCTTTGCACGGAAATTATCAGTGTTTCTCTACTATATTATGCATGTATTATACATATAAACCTTCCTCTTGAATCACTCTATCCATTAAAGAAACCGCATTAAAATCCGTTGCGTAGTTTTAAAGATTTATGCATACATAGGGATATAGGGACAGAGAAAGCGACTCTGTTTTATACTATGTAGTGATACAGCGGCTTTTTTTCCATGCTGGACTGGGGCACTTCTGTTTTTACACAGAACAGGTTATAAAATAATGCTTTAAATAATCTGATAAATAAACATAAACATAAAAATACTGTATTGCACGTAAGGATACAACACAACAGATAACAACAAAAGACAAATACAACATAGGCGGCCTTATTGCTAAGGTAGCAATTTCTTCCAGGCAACCTATGGGTGCAAGAAAAATGTGTAGCGGTAAGCGGGATAGTGCAAACTTAGTCAAATAAGTATCCTAAATACATTACATTACATACGAGTATAATACATAAACTAAGTACAAGTAAATAAATCATTTGTACTTGAACAATAAAATCTACGTTTTGTCTAATCTAATCATGTCTATAGGTAATGGGTGCTTAACATACCGAATGCCTATTACCAAACTAAAACTGAGTATTTTATTTATTTGTAATCTATGCTATTGGCGTCGATTCTCGCGACATAATTCTAATTCTTAGTAGCGCTGTCAGTTTCTTAACTATGTCATAAGAAAAGGATACCAAATAAACACACGGCTTTGACATTCCTAATCTGATGTAAGACTGCTTATTTGACATAATATAAGTGGGCTTGCTCTATGCTCAGTTCTTATTTAAAGCGTCTATGTCAAAGTCATTTGCTATCTTGTTCTTAGGTATGTCAAAGTTAGGAAAGTGACAACGCTACTAAGAATTGTACTGTAAATTGAATGTGTTTTCGAGAAATTAGTCGGACGAAAATTATGTCCTAGAACAATTTCACCTTTTTCTTCGCAAGCGCAACTACTTGTGGTACTTTCTACTTTTGGTAGAAAGCGTTTTACGCAACATCAATAAAAATACAAAGGGACCTTAAGTCGCGAGAACCGACGCCATTCTTTAAAGCACGTTGTTGACTAGCTAGATATTTCCCTACTGGCTTTTATAGGCTTCTGTAGCACTAAATATAAACAACAGCAATACAACAGCAACTACTGAAACAACAGCAGTCCAAATTGAGATATGACTATATTGTGCTCTGTTAAGGTGTTGGCGTCGCATTTGGCACTTGCACACACAACATGCACCTCTCTCTGATAAACATTACTCAGCACCGTTACTAGGATCCTGACCGGAGTCACGCGAACCACTTTGAATATTACAGAAGGTACATTATGAGCAAGTGACATAATAAAAAAGGGTAAATTTACATGCATACATATAATCACGCCTTTATCCTCAATGGGGTAACCTAAACAAAGGTCGTTCCGCCACGTCTGACAAAGTTTTGAGGGTCATTTAAGATAGATTTGTAGGTATATAGGTGTAGTGACAGGTTGTTAGCCCATCGCCTAAATTGCAGTATACTGAAACTGTCGGATCCCTTAGCTGGTTTTTACAGCATGCCCAGGAGGAAATGCATCTGGCACATTCTATGTTATTTGATGTTCTTTTTTTTGTAATTTTGCGACGTAAGGAAATTATCATCATACAGTAACAACAGCAGTCCAAATTGAGATACGCGGCTGTTGGCGTCGTATTTGGCACTTGCACACACAACCTGCACCTCTCTCTAATAAACATTACTCAGCACCGTTACTCGGATCCTGACCGGAGTCACGCGAACCACTTTAAATTTACAGTATGTTATAGGTTTTCCTCACAATTGCCGTCGAGTTGCCCTACGTCGCACAATGATCCTTTCGCAAAATGTCCCTTAGTCGCAATATGTTCCTTTCACATGATGTCCCTCTAGTTAAGAACTTATGAAAATCGATAATTAGTGTATTGTAATTTTTTTTTTAAATTGATTTTCTTTTTAATTGTTACAGGTAATTATGATTTAAGACATAACTTCTGTACTTGAAAGGGGCTTTCGGGGAGAGGTAAGTAAGAATATTAATTTCTGAATCCTTGAAGGAATTTGGTTATTTCTATATTGATATGGAAATGGTGATTTAAGTACAGGAGTGATTTTATGAGCATGCGTAGGTATTTATCTGTTATTAATATAACATTATTTTACTACCTCGTTTTACGGGCTGTAAAATAGATTATTCGTGACCTGAATTTCTTAGGCGCACATTGAATCCCCATGACACACTTGACTTAGATATTATAGATTGACATCTTGACATCTATAACGCTATGACTAGCATAATTTTTACGTAAATCCTAGGGATGCGAAAAAACTGGTGGGTAATAAATTGCTACTCTAGGGATATTTTTCTATCTTACTGGACAAAGATATGTTCTTTGTAAGTCGTGCTAGTAATTTTACACTATCCTCGAAATGTCCCTATTTTCGGCCAATGAGCGGATTCGGGGATTGAGCGTGTATAGCGCATCTATACCGGGTGAAAGGGACGGCATCCCACAAACTGATAGGGGATGCTCAGTCAACTACACTGAACAAATATCACTGGGAAATTCTTTTACGAAGTGAAAGAAATTTTTTGCTGTTCCAGAATATTAATTTTTCTTTTTTAATCGGGGTTGTTATCTTGTATGGATAAGCTAAAAGAAGTTTTTACATCCTTAAAGAATTTCCTAGTGAAAGTTGTTCAGTGTCGTTGACTGTGCAACCCTTATCAGTTTGTGGGACGCTGTCCTTTACACCCCGAATGTGTAACGCAGAAAATGCGGAGCAAGTTGAATGTACTACAGATTACCAGCACACATAAGCCTTTTGCTCTGACCACTAGACCATGGCGGCCTAATAGCTGTGCTACTAGGCGGTTCGAAAACTCTTGACACCTGGGTTCTTCGGGTCGCTGTTCGACTCGAGAATCCACTTGCTAAGAAGATCAGCACACGTTACTTATGATTATGAGCTACCAGCCAAAAACTGCATGTCCTATGACGTAGGTAATTACATCCGTTACGCACTCTGCCTCATTATGTCAAGCCCCAAAACAAACACGTCTGGCTTCTATGACGCAAACTCTCTGTACATTGTCGCTACTGTATCTAAAATTAGTTCTGTACTCTACGTGTTTGTAATCAATTCAAATTTGTTATTTTATGATTTAAAAAATATCTGGATGTATTTTCTAATTCAATAGCCATACATAATCCAACCAAAACTGATTATTACCTAACATTCAGAATCTTCCATGCTGGACTGGGAGCGGATGAAAAACATAAACTAAAGGATCCGAGGGTTTCAGTTTATGACAATTTAGGCTATGGGCTGACAACCTGTCACTACAGCAATATACCTACAAATTTAAAATAACCTTCAAAACTTTGTCAGACGTGGTGAAACGTCTTTTGTTTAGGGCGCTGACACTCTGCCTACACCATGAGGGATAAAGGCTTGATTTATATTGTGACGCATGTACGTATGTGTCAGAATCGTTAAACACAACAGAACACCGACAAGCGTGTCCGTAAATTACTGACATGGGTAATTTATTACGGGTTTGAATACAATCCGCCTAGGGATAGGGAGGTACAATGTAGATACAGTCCTCTAGGCCGGCTTTACTAACTGCCTCCGTGGTCTAGTGGCTAGTGCCATGGACTACCGATATGGATGTCCTAGATTCGATTCCCAGGAGGGAAACACAAAGTTGATATTTGAGAATTTATCACTTTGTGAATTTTTCCCCAGTTTGGTTAGGACATTGCAGGGTGAATCATCTGATTGTCCGAAAATAAAAAGATTTCGTGCTTCGGAGGGCACGTTAAGCCGTCGGTCCCGGTCGCTGTCTTTGATAGTGGTCGTTACTCAAACCATGTCAGAGGCCTGATAGTTGTGCTACTAGGCGATTTAAAAACTCTGACATCAGGGTTTATCGGGTCAATAGACTCGATACCGACTCGACAGAAGAAGAAGAACCGGCTTTACTGTAGTAATGAAATTAACGAGAGGGTAGACCAGAGTCCCATGCTGGCCTGGAAGCGAGAGAAAAACATAGATTGTGCCAGCTGCACTTCCTCCCGGGCATGCTGTAAAAACCAGCGAAGGGATCCGAGGATTTCAGTATATTGTAACTTAGGCGATAATCTGACAACCTGTCACTACAGCAATATACCTACAAATCTATCTTAAATAACCCTCGAAACTTTGTCAGACGTGGTGGAATAACCTTTGTTTAGGTAGTTAACGCTCTGCCTACCCCATTAGGGATAAAGGCGTGATTGTATGTATGTATCTTCATATTATCTTCTTCTGCCTAGCGTTTTCTCGTCTTGATGCTGGGGTCCGTTTACTGGCTTTTTCTACTCCACTTTTTCCGGTCTTCGGCATCCGCTGGTGTGATATCTTTCTCTTCTTTATAATGTTATAAATCCGAAAGTAACTTTCACCCCGAAACGGCTGAATGGGTTATATAGTTTGGCAAGACTTCCATGCTGGACTGAGAGAAAAAACATAGAATGTACCAGCTGCATTTTCTCCCGGGCATGCTGTAAAAGTCTGCTAAGGGATCCGAGGGTTTTATTATATGTGTCACTACAGCAATATACGTCCAAATATAACTCAGACGTGGCGAAACGAAATTTGTCTAGGTCGTTTACGCTTTGCCTACCCCATTAGGGATAAATGCGTGATTATATGTATGTATGATTAAATGTAGATGGAATCCCGGCTTTTTATTGCGGTAAATACCTCATGGTGATAGGAGTGTTTATCTTTATGTGAAAAGGTGGTAGGATTTTGTGCAAAGCCCGTCTGGGGAAGTACCACCCTCTTGCTTATTTCTGCCGCCAAACAGAAGTGCGCACGCGTCTGTGTTTCGTTCTGAAGGGCAAGAGAGCCAGTGAAATTACTGGCACAAGATACATTCCACCTCAGGTCTCACGGTATGCAAGGCACTCTTCTATTCCACTAGGATCAGTGAAATAGTAGTAGGTGCTGTTGGCTACGGTGCTGCTTACCATCGGGTGGGCCGTATACTTAGTTGCCACTGTATAATTTAAAATTATGCAATATAAACCTACTTACAAATCTACATACATACATATAATCACGCCTTTATCCCTAATGGGGTAGGCAGAGCGTAAACGACCCAAACAAAGGTCGTTCCGCCACGTCTGACAAAGTTTTGAGGGTTATTTAAGATAGACTTGTAAGTATATTGCTGTCGTTTATGCTCTACCTACCACATTATAGGATAAAGGCGTGATTATATTTTTCAATTTACCTCAAGTTATGACCGCACCCACCAATGTGAAGCAAGGCACCGTATTGTAATTAATAAACCTAAACGTCTAAGCGTTTACAATGTATACTTGTACTTTAGATAACCTATAAATACAATTTACTTCCATGCTGGACTGGGAGAGATAGAAAAACATATAATGTTCCAGCTGCCCTTCCTCCCGGGCATGCTGTTGAAGTCAGCAAAAGGTACTGGAGGGTTACAGTGTATTGTAATTTAGGCGATGGGCTGACAACCTGTCACTATAGCAATACATATTACAATCTAAAATTGCCCTCAATTTTTGTCAGACGTGGCGAAAGCGCTTTTTACGAGGCGTTAAACGCTCTGCCTACCCCGTAAGGGATAAAGGCGTGATTTATGTATGTATGTATAAATACAATTAACTGAACACGGCAGCACAGTATTAGTTTTAGGTTTTATAATATCTTTTTAGAAGAAAATATAAAATTTATTATTCTATTGACTGTCCCAAGTCACTTTACATACATACATATACATACATAAAATCACGCCTTTATCCCTTACGCCTCCTAAAAGGCGCTTTCGCCACGTCTGACATAAATTGAGGGCAATTTTAGATTGTAATGTGTATTGCTGGAGTGACAGCTTGTCAGCCCATCGCCTAAACTACAATACACTGTAACCCTCGAATCCCTTTTGCTGACTTCTACAGCATGCCCGGGAGGAAGGGCAACTAGAACATTCTATGTTTTTTTCTCTCCCAGTCCAGTATGGAAGATACTCACTTTACAACCTAATACATTGTTCATATACACTAGTTGTAATAATATCTCTAAACACATAATCTGCTCATGATATACTAACCGGGACAACCTGTTATGTGCTATCCGTATCATAAAAGTGTAACTAACAACTGTAATTTATTTGTAAGCTGATGGTTGTCTGAATATCAATAAATAAGAATATTAATCTATAAATAATATGTATGTATGTAAAGAAGGCGATGGGCTGACAACCTGTCACTACAGCAATATACCTACAAATCTATCTTAAATAATCCTCAAAACTTGGTCAGACGTGGCGAAACGACCTTTGTTTAGGTCTTTTACGCTCTGCCTACCCCGTTAGGGATAAAGGCGTGATATTATGTATGTATGTAAAGAAGTCGGCCGTTGAATTTCTGTTATATTTTGGATAAATTGACATGTGTTTGGTCGAATGATAAACCTAAGTATCCAGTGGCCAAAGTTTATCCATCACTCTTTATTCTTTATCAATAGGTTGAAGGTTGCACTATTCTACCGATTACACAGCACGTGGATACAGTTTTTTTTATTATACATACATATAATCACGCCTATATCCCTCATGGGGTAGGCAGAGCATAAACGATCTAAACAAAATGTCGTTCTGCCACGTATGGCAAAGTTTTGAGGGTTATTTAAGATAGATTTGTAGGTATATTGCTGTTGTGACAGGTTGTCAGCCCATCGCCAAAATTGCAATATACTGAAACCCTCGCATTCCTTAGCTGGTTTTTACAATATGCCCGGGAAGAAATGCAGCTGGCGCATTCTATCTTTTTCTTTAGCTCCCGGTCCAGCATGGAAGAAAAAAGTTTTTTTTATTATTCTGTCGTATTCGTACCTACATACAAAGTTGATAGTACCCGCTTGATTGTAACAAGAATCGATAACCTTCATTCTTGATGACGTGTAACTGGCTGTTATTGTATACTCAGACCTTTTTTAAACTTCTTAAACTGAACAACTTTCCCCAAGGATCATATAGGTCGAAAAATATAAAAAAATGTGACTCCAGCGTCTGCTGCTTGAGTTATTTTGGGCCGCCATTTTTTGCTTGTTTCGATATACCGGGTGTAAGGGACAGAAAACCACAAACTGATGGTGTATGTCAGAACAATTTTCACCAGTAAATTATTTTAGGAAATAAACTGGTATATTCTCTTTGCAACAAAGTCACAATTCCTAACTATTATATCTTATCTTTATCTACACTAGACACATAACAAACTAGGCTAATAGATAATCCAACTCATACATTATATACGTACATAGTTTTCGGAATCTGTTGCGATAAGCAACATTGTTACTTACATTGGATAGCGAAATATTATTTGTCTGTACCCTTGTCAGTTTAGAGAAAGTTCGGAAAAGACAAGTAAAGACATACATACATAAATTCACGCTTTTAACGGGTTAGGCAGAGCATAAAACACCTATTAAAAGTCACCTTCAGAACGTTTGACAAATGGTTACATACATACATATAATCACGCCTTTATCCCTAATGGGGTAGGCAGAGCGTTATCTACCTAAAGAACCGTTCCGCCACGTCTGACAAATTTCACAATGGATTTGTAACACAGATAACCTTTGGAATTGACGACGAACAGCTTTTAGGCATTATTGTTTCTGTATTGATCGGCAGAACTCAGCAGTCACTTTGATAAATTGTTTTAGCTAACAAAGTAGCTAGCTAGCTAGCAAAGTTTTGATGCACGAACTGCGTAAAAATCGAACTGAAACATTTGCTAGAGTATATATGTATATATACATACATACATATAATCACGCCGTTATCCCTAATGGTGTAGGCAGAGCGTCAACGACTCAAATAAAGGCCGCCACGTCTGACTAAGTTTCAAAGGTCATTTAAGATATACTTGTACGTACATTGCTGTAGTGACAGGTTGTCAGCCCATCGCCTAAATTACATTATACTGAAACCCTCAGATCCCATAGCTGGTTTTTACAGCATGCTCGGGAGGAAATGCAGCTGGCACATTCTATGTTTTTCTCTTACTTCCAGTCCAGCATGGAAGAAAGAAAAATATGTATATATTCCATTTAATAATAAATTGTTATGGCTCGCAAAGGTTTCATGCACGAACTGCGTAAAAATCTAACTTTTAAATAATAGATTAGGTTTTTGCCGGGTTAGTGGCCAACCCAGCTGTCATAGTTTTCAAGCCGCCAATGCTATGCAATGGCCTCTGACATGGCTTATAGACTAATATCTACGCGCCTTCCGAAGCACTGAAACGCTCGACTTGTTCTACCACTAACGCCTAACGGTCCCCCATCCATGGCTTGGCCACGGCGATGTTTGCTTATCATTCGTTATCGGAATGAATAATCACGAACTATTTGACCAACGAGCGCTTCTCTCTCCATATATAAGTAAGAAGTTAAATTCGCCATGTTGACTACCGCCTCGGTAGCTCAACTGGCAGAGCGATGGAACAGCATTCCAAAGGTTGAAGTCACGGCAGTTTCCGATTTGTTCCCCGTAATTCAATTAGAAAGGCAAAATTTAAAATAGTAACCACGTGCCAGTGGCGACTGGGACAGTTTCCAATAGAAAGGCTGATGACCTAATAAATGTTGTCGGGAAGAAGATGTTGATAGCACAATACTACATCCATGAAACTGAACAACTGGCGAGACTGAAAAATATGGCCAGCAATTTTTTTTACTCCCAGTATAGTATTGCCGATCGATGTTTTTTGATTGTTGTTGGTTGTTTTGTACAATCGATAGTGAGCGACTATCGATATTAACGTTGGTATCGATAACTTGTGCAATATAGAAGAGAAATACTGTAGATAGTAATTAATACTATTGGTAAAGTTGTACCATTGAGACTATCGGTACTATAGCCCTATCGATTGTGTAAATGATTTAGGCGTTGTACTATCGATTGTTTGGCAACACTAGCTACATAGCAACACTGCACGCAGTGTAGACATGTATTTGCATGTTGTTTTGGCACGTCATAGAATGAGTGCATAACGACCGAACAAAATTTAAAGGGTGTAAGGGACAGATTAATGCGAAGTGAGCACGAGGTCGTCCCAGGAAAAGATGGTGAGACGATCTAGATGCTTACGCCCAAAACTGCTTAGAAGAGGTTAAAACAGGGAGAAATAGAAGAATGAGAGGAAGGCTTTTGCCCTGCAGTGGGACACCTGAGGCTGTTAATAATAAGGGACAACTTTCCTCAAACTGATAGGTGTTGCCAAGTCAGCGAAACTGAACAACTTTCACTAAGAAATTATTTCAAGACATGAAAAATAAAAACACTTTTCCGTACAAAATTACCACCTCCACTCAGGCAACTTTTTGGAGAAGCCAAGATTTTGAAAGAATTTGCGCGGTGGATTTTCCGAGGCCAGAACGATAGGAAGAAAACTTATTATTTATTTTTATTTATTTCTACAAATATACCATTACTACTCACTTACTTCGCTGGCTCAGCGACCCGAAGGAAGAAAAGTTGCTTCTTTTTTTATATCACTGAAATGACGTCAATGAAATGAAAGAACAATGAAAATTTAATACCTTGGGAACTATCGCGCCTGCAATTTAGTGTTTAAACAGATACGTACGAAATTAACTGTATTTACGTTTGATAACACGCTGCGCGCTTCCTCCCCGTAATTGCAGTGGTAATTAACTCATTCACTTCACTGCTGATCCCGAGGCAATTGAAACAGTTTTCTTGGCAGTTTTCCCTGACATTGCAATTAGTTTTTCAGCCATTTTTGAAGAACTGTCTGAAAATCAAGAATTTTTATCTTAGATTTTCTAGAATTTCGTTTGACTGTTCGAATTTTGAACGATCGAATACGGCTCCTGTATTTTTGAATCGCTCTAAATAGTATATAAATCTCATGCGAATGTTGCTGTTTCGCATGCGCATTTCGATTCGAGTGATTCAAAAATACGTCTCCTATTAATATACGTCCCCATTGGTAACAATATTCACCACCTTGCGGAAGTTTACTTATTATGTCGTCTTCGATTGCTGCATTGCGTCTACTTCTCGTAGTGGTCCGCCCCGGGCAATGGCAACACAGGATTGCCTGCGAATAAGTCCGGCTGAACGATCCCAACACAGCGGCGGTAGGCTCCGCAAGGGGCCGCCTGGCTCGCAAACCGGAATCCGACGCCAAACAACTTGCTGTGTTCCCGAGGTGCATGAGATAATCATAACAGACGTCTTCTTGATGAGCTCGCTCCATGTAGACACAGAATATATAATAGTACTACATACAGAATGGACATTCACCTCCCTTTCCCAGTCCGACATACGTCACACTCCGCGCCGGATTGTGGGCCACATTGAGCGTACGCTTAGCATGTAAAGAACGCCTGCTGTCTGTGCTGTAGTCTAATTAAAACTGCAAGCACGTTTTTCACGTCGTGCTGGTACAAGCTTACTCCCGGGGGATCGATAGCTATTCCACCAATCGGTCAAGTGCGAGTCGGGCTCGCGCACGAAGGGTTCCGTACATTATAGAATAGAATAGAAAACATTTATTATTCATGACGTCACAAACACAACACAGTAAATACATTTTAAACAAAAACAGAACAACCGAAAGTGAAGTGAAATAATGATATAAAGGTACCTAAAAATAAACAGTTAATGCTACCGTAATGTGTCACAATAAAAGGACCCACTCAGCTCATGCCGCGATCTTGTGAGACCGCGACGCTGGTATTATTATCTATATAGCAACGACAAAAAAACACGTTAGTTGTATGGGCACCGTTTTCTGTTTTAAGTATTTGTTGTTACAATATTGACGCGACGGAAATACATCATCTCTGAAAATTTCATCTGTGTAGTTGAACCTGGTGACAGACAGACGGACAGTGGAGTGTCAGTAATAGGGTCCCGTTTTTACCCTTTAGGCACGGAACCTTAAACTGGCTGATTACTATCGTCCTGGCCGACGGTCTAACTGTACTGTTGCAAGCTTCGACTAATTAAGGCCTGATATCTTTATAGTTTGAGTTGCTGAAGTTAAAGTTTTAATATCTAGCTAGCGGCATCTGTTTTCTATTTCATCCTACTATAATGTTTCTTCCATGCTGGCCTAGAAACAAGAGAAAAACATAGAATGTGCCAGCTGCATCGGAAGGCATGTTAAGCCGTTGGTCCCGGTTAATATCGTTTAATACCGTAGATATTAGTCGTTAAGCCATATCAGAGGCTAGTGCTAAGCATTGGCGGCTTGAAAACTCTGACCTAATCTAGGATTAGGTATGGTTTCCCTTCTGGGTTGCGGAGGTCAGATGGCAGTCGCTCTGTGTAAAAACCAGTACCCTCGTTCAATCCCCTAGATTAGGAAGCCGACCCCGTGAGATACAGGATAAGGCTAGGGAGATGATGATTCAACTTACTGGCTTCGAAGATAATTTTCTCTCTGCCTTCTCCATTATTAATCTAGATACAAGTTGCTCCAACCTAGCCAAGTTATGCCAAGTTTCTCATTATTAGTTACCGAGTGACAGTATCTCAGGTGTTCTATGTTGCAACGAACTTTCAAATTGTATTCATCATTTTCTAATAATTTTGTACAATGAATAACCGGGACTTTTTAAGTTTCTTGCACGAGTTATGATTATTAGATCATTAGCTCGCTATTTATGCCAGGCTACACGCTACTATAGGTATAGTGCATATGTTGTATAGCGGCTATACCTATTATGCGCTATACAGGATGTTGCGAGCCATAGCTTATAAAAAAAGAGAAAATGAAAACATAAAAAAATCACTCAAATAAATATTTTTTAATGAGAGCGGTAATTATTATGATTCCGCGCGGGATTGGTAATAGCGTGGCGGCCAGACGCAGACAGAGAATCATTATAAATACCCGATTGTATTTTTAATTTCTGAGTTAGGCTTTTTATATGTATAGGCTCCTTTTATGTTACTGAAACACCCTCTAAACTATGACATGCAATGGAATTAACACCCTGTATAGTACTCGTAGCTACCTATACCTACCTATACATACATACAGTGTTGTCAGACAGGATAATACGCAAATAGACGCACCTGGACGGACATTGAGCTATGCAACTCGGTCACCCACTACACTAGTCTAGTAACAGATGCGCTACAGTATTGTGACTCAGTTATAATCAAATATTTCTATATACTGAGGTAGACGTAGCATACTAAGCAAATCGTCATTCAAAAAGCGATCCCAAAATTACCACATTCATTTTTTCACGCTCTATTGAACACTGAAGGATTGCTGAAGAGAAGGGTGCCAATTTCCCCACGTTGAAGCGCGCGATGGAGAGGGCTATGCTCTGAGTTTCGTTACGCGATAGAATAAGAACTTAGTATATCTGTAAGCGAACCAAAGTAGACGACATAGGACGAAGGGTCAGCAGGCTGAAGTGGCAGTGGGCAGGCCGTATAGTTCGTAGAACGTATGCCCGCTGGGCTCGAAAGGTTCTAGAATGGCAGCTACGTGTTGGAAGGCGCAGCGTAGGACGACCTCCTACCAGGTGGACCGATGACCTTGTAAAGGTTGCGGGCAGCGGGTGGATGCAATCGGCCCAAAACCGTGTTCTGTGGAGGCCTTGGGGGAGGCTTATGTCCGACAGTGGACGTCTCACAGCTGATGATGATGATTTTTCGGATTGAATCCGAATGCTGGCGGCTCCTTGAACGCTTCACAGTGCGGTACTAATCAAAATCAGCCGTGATGTAACCTAGTCATTAGTCAAATCAGGTGTGTTCCAAGTGTACTCACACACAGAACCACGCCTTTGTCCTAAAGTGGAAAGGCATGACGAATTCAGACTGTATTTTTCGGATTGAATCCGAATGCTGGCGGCGCCTTGAACGTGTCACAGTGCGGTACTAATCATAATCAGCCGAGATGTCACCTAGTCATTAGTCAAATCAGGTGTGTTCAAAGTGAACTCACTCACAGAACCACGCCTTTATCCCAAAATGGAAAGGCAGAGCTTCAACTGTCATATTTTTATCTCACGACTACCGCTCGGCTCGGCGTATACTAGACGTATACGCTCTTCCTGCCCCGTTTTTTCACATAGTCTTTATCCTAATTGACTTTCTCGTTTTGATCGTCTTATCTAAGTAGCTGCCTCCGTGGTCAAGTGGTCAGAGCCATGGGCTTACGATTCGGAGGCACTGGGTTCGATTCCCAGGTGTTTCCCACAACGCTGATATTTGTCAATTTATCACTTTGTGAGGTTTTCCCCAGGTTGGTTAGGATATTGCAAACTGAATCACCTGATTGTCCGAGAAAAAAAGGCCCTGCTTTCCGAAGCATCTTAAGCCGTCGGTCCCGGTTGCTGTCTTTGATAGTGGTCGTTACTCAAAACCATGTCAGAAGCCTAATTGCTGTGTTACTAGGCGGTTTGGAAACTGACACCGAGGTTCATCGGGGCGTTGCTTGACCCGAGAATCCACTCGCCAAGAAGAAGTGGCTACTTATTTCATATTCCGTGACCTTATCTGCCTAAAAGGTTCCCATCACAGTTCATTGACCCCGTCGGTTACACCTTCCCCAAATAGCCCATGACGTCATGGATTACGCACGTATTCCTGGAATTTTCTGGAAATGTCAAGTTCAAGTTTCTGCGAAGTGTATAAATACATACATATATTCACGCCTTTATCCCTAATGGTGTAGTTAGAGCGTAAACTATCCAAACAAAGTTTTGAGGGTTTTACTTAACATAGATTTGTAGGTAAATTGCTGTAATGACAGGTTGTCAGCCCATCGCCTAAATCGCAATATACAGAAACTTTATTCGTTTTTACAGCAAGCCCGGGAAGGAATGCAGTTTGCACATTGTATGTTTCTCTTGGACTGGGAGAGTCCAGCATTGAAGAAGTATTTATACTGGGTGTAAAACAATTCCTCGGGGTAAATTATTCAGTTCATGGGTAGGTTCATACCCTAAAGCTAAAGGGTATGCTGAACAAATGCTAAAGATCAACCTATATACTTTTTTGTATATTAATCTAAGGTGAGACTTAATTCCTTTTAAACGCGTAGAGCAACTGCAGCATTGATATTTTTTATGAAATTGAATATTTTTTTGTGGTAAATCATACTTTGAAGACCCGTTCAAAAAAAAAAAAAACGTAAGTATCGTTCCAATGTGAAGCACGATCCAGACCTTCCGCTCCTAACTTCCGATCAATCTAAATTGGACAATGTGCAATCGATTACGCTTCACACTGTCCGAATTAGGATTGATCGGAAGTTAGGATCGGAACGTCTGGATGGTCCATTATTTCCAAAGGTAACTAAAGTCTAGTTTCAACCAAGTCTAGCCATACAAAACGATTATGCACACAGGGGATCCCGTTGAAACTATAATTTGCGTTTGTTTTGGCATCGGGCCATAGGAAGCTGAAATTATTTTATACGAGAGACAGGTGCGACAGGTCGACATGTGGCGAGTTATTTTTGTTTATATTTCACTTACGTACGCGAAAATTGTAGCAGTTTATGAGCATTTTGTATTAGGTATTATTTTATAGGATATTGCACTTTTTATAACAATGTTTCTTTATTACAACTTTAAAAAAGTCTTAGAATGTTCTTTATTACTTATTTACGTCCGGGTTTTTTTTTTAAATTGCTTTTTCAAAGTCTATTTCCTTTTTAATTATCTGGTGATAGTTGTTCAGTTTCGTTCACCAAGCAATCTTTATCAGTTTGCGGGAAGTTGTCTTTAACAACCAAGAAAAACAAATGTATAACCATTTTAGTGCCCTAGATATCTACTCTGATAATTGAAAATGTTGTTCAGTTTTTTAACCTCGAACTTTTTCACTACTTTCTTAGGTCGCAGTGGCTTTTAAAGGAACGTAATTACTCTTTGCAGCACAGCGTCCGCTGTTGAAATTTATTGCATTCTTGGATACCCCAGTTTTAATATCTACCCGAGGAAAATGTTGCTAAGGAATTTATTCCATACCTACTAGGTTTCCGCGCCGCAGTTTCACCCGCGACTAAGTGAGTTTTCCCGTGGGAGTCAGATGTTTTCCCGCGTTATAAAGTAGCCTTGAACGTAGTAGTTTGCTCTTGAATTAATTCTTCTTAGGTCCAATTTAATTCAATTCAATCATTTATTAATAAATAAAAATTTACACGTCACTAAATTCATCAATTACAAAATTTTAAGTCACATTCAAAATAATCAATAATAAAAAACAGTATACCGGTTGTAAGGGACAGCGTCCCGCAGTCTGATAAGGGTTTAGTCAACGATACTGAAAAGCTTGCACCAGGAAATTCTTTCAGGAAATGAAAAAAGAAATGGCCTTTCCATACAAATTGTCTGATTGAGGTGTACATTTTGTATGGAAAAGCAAAAATAAGTATTTTTCACTATTTGAAAGAATTTCCTGGTGAAAGTTCAGTGCGGTTCAGCGGTTCAGTGTCGTTGATTTAGCAACCCCTTCCAATTTGTGGGACGCTGTCCCTTACACCCCGTATGCTGGTTAGGTACTTTTCGCCGGTTTTCTCATCTATAGCCATTTAGTATTCTCTTTTACCTTAGTCTTTTACACTCTAAAGAGGTAGAGTTTTATTATTTATCCACCCACCCCTTTTCGAGGAACTTAAAAACAACTAGACTATCCATGCCTTGAGCATAAGAAATATTTTTTTGTGTTTGTATGGTAAAACTGTTTGTCATTTGTGAACAAGGTTTAACTTTATTGACTCTATTCGAAACATTCGTATTTTTTTTGCATCATAATACAAAAAAAGACCAGAAAATTGTATAACTACAAAAAAATGCCTGTAATTTTGAAAATCACTACAGTTATTCCTTAAGATATCCAGATGAATATATTGAAAATTTTCAAATGTGCGACTCGGGCTATCGGTGTAGGAAAGGGGGGGGGGGGGAGTTTCTGAATTCAGCGGTGTCTAAAACCCCGTAAAAGGTCTCTTAGGATAATGCTATATTTAGTTGCCTCTCGCGATATGATCTAGACAGGTAGTACAGATTTTTTTCTCAGGGTATTTAAGGAAATGTAGAATGTTGAAATCTAGAAGGAACCGTTATGATATTCATGCAAAATTTTCACATGAGAAAATTTGTAATAAAGGGGCCCTTCAAGCTCGGCTGTTACCATATCACGAGCTAGACATGTTCATTCTAGCTACCTTAAGGACCAACTGTAGCATTTTTCAAAACTACAGGTATTTTTAACCCTGATTGTCTATTATCGGCTTAATGTTCTCACGCTATCAGTTTATGATGGTAAACTGTATAGTTATTTAAATTTGATCAGTTTTGACTTTTCGGTCCCTATCTACCTATAACACCCTAAAATAAACTTACATCCTATTAAGAGCTGACTAAATCAATAAGTACTAACTAACTTTGTAACCAGCATAACGACTCAGCAAGCTGTGCGTCATACATTTAATATTCCAGTCACTGCTGGTAGCCAAAACGTAAGTAATAAATCTTGTGGCTTCTACAAGGAAACAATAGTTACTTTTATACCTACCTATTGTTACTAGCTCATCTCCACCCCGCGGTATCAACCGCGGTTTAATGAGATTTCCCGTGGGAATCCAATATATTCCAGAGGTAAAAGTTTGCCTATTGCTATGACTAGGAGTTACAGTCAATCAGTATATCAAATGTCGTCCTTATCGATGAGAATGAGATATTTTCAAAATATTTTCCGTCTCGAGATTACCATATCTCAACCTGCCAAATTTCTTTAAAATCGGTTCAGCCGTTCAAACGTGAAAGAGAAACAACGAGATTTATATTCGCATTTGTAATATTAGTATGGATAGTATGGATACGGGGTGTGCCCTTACACTCCATATTTATAATGTTGTTATTAAAACACTTGTACTTGTTTCATTTAATATAATTTAATCCTACCGGTTTCGCTAACTTAAGGGGATCCCCGGTGCATCCCAGCGCCCTCATCAGTAAAAAAATTATTGCTCACCGAAAACGCAATTAATTGAAAATCCGGTAGATCAGATTAAATTATGGGTACTGAAGTTTTTTTTAATCATTATAAATTAATAATTCAGTGTTCACTTCAGTTATAGATAGTAAAAGTGCTAAAAGTGGCCGTTTTTCGCAAATTTCCTATCTGTAACTGCAACGATCTATAAGTTGCAACTTTATGAGGTTCCAAATGGCCTTTATTGCTTTAACCTCAATCTGATCTACCGGATTTTCGATTGATTTTGTTTTCAGTTAATTATGATTTTTTGACTGATGAGGGCGCCACTTAGCCCAGGGAAGCCCCTTAAAGCATCATCAAGGATCATCATCATGTGTGTGTAATGTGTATGATATGTATAAAATCCCTGATGATGCTATAAGTTAGCGAAACAGGTAGGATTAAATTATATTAAGTGAAACAAGTACAAGTGTTTTAATAACAACATTATTTAGTTTAGAAATTTGAGATTCCGTATTGATAGCATACATACATACATACATATAATCACGCCTTTATCCCTAATGGGGTAGGCAGAGCGTAAACGACCCAAACAAAGGTCGTACCGCCACGTCTGACAAAGTTTTGAGGGTTATTTAAGATAGATTTGTAAGTATATTGCTGTAGTGACAGGTTGTCAGCCCATCGCCTAAATTACAATATACTAAAACCCTCGGATTCCTTAGCTTGTTTTTACAGCATGCCCAGGAGGAAATGCAGCTGGCACATTCTATGTTTTTCTCTCGCTCCCAGGCCAGCATGGAAGAAGTATTGATAGCTCTCTACTTATATTCATCCGCCATCTTGGTTCATTGTTATTCCTCTGAAGGCGTTCAGTTCTAGTCCATTACTTCAGCATGCCTTATTTATTTAGGTCATTTGCATCAACATTCATAACTGGGCTTGCCAACGGCATGACCTTTAAGCCGTGGGAAATTGGAAGAGAAATTGCAGTTTCGTTGTTGTTTATATAATGACTATAATGTTGATTTAGGATGAAATATTTATAAATTACTCTTCACTTATTTTCTCTATTTCATTAGGAATTAGACGACCTCAACATCTCTCTAGCCTTATCCCGTATCTCACGGGGTCGGCTTCCTAATCTAGGGGATTGAACGAGGGTACTGGTTTTTACACAGAGCAACTGCCATCTGACCTCCGCAACCCAGAAGGGAAACCAGACCCAATCCTAGATTAGGTCAGAGTTTTCAAGCCGCCAATGCTTAGCACTGGCCTCTGATGTGGCTTAACGACTAATATCTACGGTATTAAACGATATTAACCGGGACCAACGGCTTAACGTGCCTTCCGAAGCACGGAAAAAGCACCGAATAAACGTACATATGACATTCAAAAACTGAAAAACACATTGGTACGTGGTGGGGTTCGAACCACGACCTCCCGCTCAGGATGCAGCGGCGACGACCGACCGACCGACGACGACCTATACTCACAATATGTTTGAGACGACTAAACTTAAAAACCAGGGGATAGATTTCAAAAATTCTTTCACCACTAGAAACCTACGTTCACCCTGAGTAACAAAGATTTTTTTACCGCGGGAATATACGTGTAAACTCATCAAGCCGTTGGTGAAACTACGGCGCAAACAACGGCGCAAAAAGCTAACTGAAAATGTAAACGTCTAGATTCCAGCTGTATAGTTCCTTGCTCCGCTTGTTTGTACTTGTAATAACTATAAAAATATCTGCTGAAATGGGTCGAAGCACATAGAGGCTTGCATTGACGACACTGCAAAAAGTAGATACATACATATATATATATAATCACGCCTTTATCCCTAATGGGGTAGGCAGAGCGTAAATAGATTTGTAGGTATATTGCTGTAGTGACAGGTTCTCAGGCCATCGCCTACGTTGCAGTATACTAAAACCCGCGAATCCCTACAGAAAGTATTCTAAATCATCTTAATTTTTTTTCACCTATATGACCAAACTATGAATATTTTTTTATTGGGAATGTGTATACAATACGGTATTTACATTAACATAATTAAATAAAAAATACTAAAGGGATAGGTTAAATGTACTCAGTAAGAGCGCGTTTATTAGACGCAAAATAATACCGGGTGTAAGGGACAGCGTACCGCAAACTAATAAGGGTTGCTCAGTCAACAAAACTGAATAACTTTCACCAGAAAATGAAAAAATATATAAGGGGTTTCCATACATTTAAGCATATTTATGTGAATTGTAATAAATATAATTATTTTTGTTAAGCAAAATAACGTGTAACAATTGTTATGAATAAAGAATCTTGTCTATCTTATCTTACAAATTGTCTGACCGAAGTGATAATTTTGCATGAAAAAGTAAAAAAAAAACCTTAAAGAACAGTTGTTCAGTTTCGTTGACTGAGCAACCCTTATCAGCTGTCCTTACACCCTATAACTTGCGAAATATTATGAGAAAACAAAATCGAAATGACATTGGCGTAAAATAAAATGGAAACCAAAAAGGGGTAACGAAGTCAATCATTGGTCCAATATTTAAATAACAAACGATATGGGATGTGCCAGCTGTGCAAATAATGGCAATTCCACTCACATCAATGGGTTTGAAATATATAAATTCGTCATTAAAATATATGATGAATTGAAAGCAAATTGTGAAAATAAATTAGTAACTGTTCAGTTATACCATTCATTCAATGATTACATTCAGATAGCATGAATTATTTTACTTTTCAGACAATCAGGTGATCAGCCTGCAATGTCCTAATCTAAGCAAACTAGGTGTCACGGTTATAGCGGCCATTTTAAGCAAAATTAATGTATGAGCCATTGTCCACCATCGGGAATCGAACGCGGAACCTCCGGCTCGGGAGCCCATGGCTCAGACCACTAGACCACGGAGGGAGTTTGTGTGAGAATGTGCTTCTGCAGTTGACTCTGTGTACGTAATAAAAACAAAAGACGAACCTGTAACTTCCGGATCGAGAGCGCATGGCTCAGACCACTAGGCCGCGGAGGCAATTACAAATATAGCTGTTACAGAAACGCAATAAAGGTGAAGGGCAATATGGTTCTGCAGTTAACTGTAGGTACACTGCTCGCTCAACTGGATGGCTCGTATGCAGCCGACAGGTAACGTGAGATGTGCTTCTAATGAAAACAAAAGTCGAACCCGGAACCTCCGAAACGAGAGCGCATGGCTCAGACCACTCGACCACGAAGGCAGTTAAATAAAAGTATGAAGGACAATGTGGTTCTCCAGTTGACTGTAGTTACACTATGCTCGCTCAACTGAAAGGCTCGTATGCAGCCGACATGTAACTTGATATATGTAAACAAAAAAAACAAAGCCTGTTGTGTCACGATTATGCGAAGTTTTGCTTTTGTTCGTGATATTCTTTTTAGTTCGAAAGTACCTGCATTCGTTTTTAGTTTATAGTTTTATTCTTCACTTCATTAATGGTCTTTAGCCATCGATCGATAGTAGGTAAGTAATGAAGATTCATACATACATACATAAAATCACGCCTTTATCCCTTACGGGGTGGGGTAGGCAGAGCGTTTAATGAAGATTCCTTATCTTTATTATCTATAGTAATGAATAAGCGATGGTAATTCAGTATTTATGTATTAGGCAAGAATGTATTACAGTTAAGCTATACCTATGGAACAACGAGATCACCTGACAAAAGTATCTTATATACTTACAATGTGGTCTCAAACACATTTCTGAATTATAATAATGTATATTAATCAATATTTTTAATTTTCTTTTTTTTTGTTCAATGTACGACTCTAGGATGTAAGAACAATATCGTTCTATGTCCAAAAAAAGAACATTGTAGATACATAAACTGTTCAAAGTCAAAGACTACTAAAACTCAAAAACTACCGTTGAACTATAAAACTCTAAAAACAACGCGAACATTTCTAACCTTACAATAACTCAGACGGGCACAAATTGTGCAACAAATGCAATGAAAATTGTTCAACTCCTTGAATATTTGAACACGGAGAAAAGTACCGTCTCAGGAGATTCACGATAAAACTAGTTTCTACTAGTTTCTGGAAGTGGAAACTTGCAAATAGCTCCTGAAAGGTAAAATTCTTCTAATTTTATTTCCTGAACGAACAGCCTGGTGATAGTTGTTCAGTTTCGTTTACTGACTGATCTAACCACAGTTCAGTTTGCGTTAAGCTGTCCTTACACCTGGTATACAAACCCGGAAAACGAAATATACGAAGATGACATACATACATACATACATAAAATCACGCCTTTATCCCTTACGGGGTAGGCAGAGCGTTAAACGCCTCGTAAAAAGCGCTTTCGCCGCGTCTTGACAAAAATTGAGGGCAATTTTAGATTGTAATGAGTATTGCTAATGTGTAGTGACAGGTTGTCAGCCCATCGCCTAAATTACAATACACTGTAACCCTCGAGTCCCTTTTGCTGTCTTCTACAGCATGCCCGGGAGGAAGGGCAGCTGGAACATTCTATGTTTTTCTATCTCGCCCAGTCCAGCATGGAAGAAAGAAGAAGAAGAAGATGACATCAGAAGTGAAAATAAGACGGAAGTGTTTTGCAGACAGAGTTAGAATTCTTGCCCGTATCACAAAATATACATATAATGGCGTCGATTCTCGCGACTTAATCCTAATTCTGATTCTTAGCTAGCGCTGTTACTTTTTCAACTTCGACATAAGAACAGGATAGCAAATACGAACATGAGAACATTCCTAATCTGACATAAGACTGCTTATTTGACGTAAAATATGGGAGCATGTTCTACGCTCTGTTCTTGTTTAAATCGTCTTACGTCAGACTAGGAATGTCAAAGTCATGTGTTTAATTGCTATCCTGTTCATATGTTAAAGTTAAGAAAGTGACAGCGCTATCTAAGAATTAATGCGTCCAGAATTGCCGCCAATAGCCCGTATTATATCACGATCTCAGTTCAAACAAGTCTCAAGTTTCAAAGATGTTTCAAATTGTCGAAAGTTGAGCGTACTTTAATAAACTCAGACGGTATCTCAGTATCTGATGTAGCGATTATACATTTGCACTTGGCGTAGGAAGATAACGTTTACATTTAAAACTGATGGATAAAATATTCCGAATCTCACTCATCATTTTCAAATTATCACACACTAAGATTTAATAACCGAGTTAAGAAGTTATAGAAGGTATTGATTTGAGTGCTCAATATTTACCTAGTCGTGACGTCATAACTACTTTGTATTTGTTTTTTTTTGTTTGTTTTAGACATTTCATAAAAAGTTGCTGAATTGACTAGTATTCGTTATCCTATTGCGTAAAATGGTGCCTTCATCAATTCTTCCTTCATTCTAACTTGGGCTGATAAATTTACAGCTCAGTTTTAGAATAAAGGTAAACACAGTTTCATGTCTTTTAATCGAAGATCTTGTAGCTATTAGATATGATAACATAATGAAATCGTAGTTTTAGTCATTCAACTAATTTGCTAACGCGCATGAAACTTTGTTTACCTTTATTTTAAAACCGAGTCGGAAATACAGTTTTTGACATCTTTTAGATAATAGTCGACGCAACGCGGCGCGAAGCTGCTTGAAGATGCATCTCGTTGCACCACAAAATACAAAAATGTCGAGAAGGGAAAGTGTTCCGAGTAAATTACATAATTTGCACAACCCACTAGCCTACTTGCTGAAATAATAGATGGCATTCAAGCGGCGATATGGCCACCCACGCAACACGCCACGATCGATGTCGCCTGCCTCAGTGGTCTAGTGGTCCGGGCCTTCGTCATCATCATCATCGTTTATTCAAAAACTGTTACAACTGTGTGCGAATCTTAAAATACTAAAAAAACATGGTTTACAATTACAATCCATAAAAGTATTCAATATCAACATAAATTCTAACAATGTCAAGGAATTAACAGACTCAAAAAGTCACAATGAGTTACAAAGGGCGATGGGGATCGGAGGTCCTGGGTTCGATTACCACAGGGTTGATATTAATTAATTAATTTTCTTCCATGCTGGCCTGGGAGCGTGAGAAAAACATAGAATGTGCCAGCTGCATTTCTTCCCTGGCAAGCTGTAAAAACCAGCTAAGTGATCCGAGGGTTTCTGTATATTGCAATTTAGGCGATAGGCTGACAACCTGTCACTACAGCAGTCTACCTACAAGTTTATCCAAAATAACTCTCAAAACTTTGTCAGACGTGGCGGAACGACCTTTGTTTAGGTCATGTACGCTCTGCCTACCCCATTACAGATAAAGGCGTGATTCTATGTATGTATGTATGTTGATATTAATTTTTAATTTATCACTTTGTGTGGTTTTCCATTGCAGGTTGAATTACCTGATTGAATCGACACCTCATTATCATATTTTTCAGTAAAAATGTTTGTCAATTGGCGATAAATCATCAAAAAACCTGAATTTAAGCTACAATATAAATATTGTTCATAATCCTGCTCAGACGAAACTAAATTAGGACATCAAATATTTTCCCTTGCGCTCAAAGCGTCCTCGGATAACGGCCTCATAAACTGCCAGTCACTATCGCTAATGGAAGTACGATGTATGACAATCGAGCGGTGCACAAACAAACAAAACACTACACAAAAACAGTGGCTCCGTGCCACAAAAAAGGCAATAGGACTTCGAACTTAGTTCGTCATCCCACGTCATCTCCGCTACGTAGGTCTTACTTTCTGTCGTGTGGGTATCGATTCTATCGACCCGATGAACTTTGGTGTCAGAGTTTTTAAACCGCCTAATAGCACAGCCAATAGGCCTCAGGCATGGTTTGTGTAACGACCACTATCAAAGACAGCGACCGGGACCGACGGCTTAATGTACCCACTGAAGCACGGAATCCTTTTACTTTTCGGACAATCGGGTGATTCAGCCTGCAATGTCCTAACCAAACTAGGGAAAACCTCACAGAGTGATAAATTGACAAATATCAACTTTGTGTTCCCCCCTGGGAATCGAACCCAGGATCTCCGGATCGTAAGCCCATGGCTCTGGCCACTAGACCACGGAGGCAGTTATGTACCCAAATAACTAAAAAGATAACTTTGCTCACTTAGAGAGGAACACAATATTTTCAGGGACTGTAAAAACTGCAAAGAATTACCTATTTGACATACATACGTACTATATCGACTCGAACACATTTAAATAACATTTAATCAACTAACGAGACTGAAAATTTCACCGACTGAAAAGTCAACGAAACTGTTCAGTTTCGTTACTCTGTCCCTTACACCCGGTATAATAGTTTATAATAGTCTCGTTAGTTGATTAAATGTTATTTAAATGTGTTCGAGTCGATATAGTACGTATGTATGTCAAATAGGGTAATTCTTTGCATAGATAATTCTTTCTTTAATGTTCATCTAGCACCAAAATATTACTTTAGGAAATTATGAAAAAATTACTTTTACAAACATATAATGCCCACCTCGAGAAGACGATTTGTATGGGAACGCCCATTTATTTTTAATTTTCTGAAAGAATTTCCTGTTTATGAAAATCTAAGACTTAGTCCAGTGACCAAGCAGGTAACAGGTTGTGGAAATTGGCAACATCATTTGAACGCGCAATCTGTCACACTTCATCATAATTTCGCCACTCCGCGACAACTCAAGTTTTGCAACGATACTTCCATTCAAGAGGGTTAGATCAGATAACTAAATTGAGGCCATGACGAGGAGCTGAAAGTTTGGCAATTTTGTTGCCAAGGCAGCTAAAGTTTATTTAAGAACCCCAAGCGTTTATCACTATCACTACATAGTATAAAACAAAGTCGCTTTCTCTGTCCCTATATCCCTGAGTATACTTAGATCTTTAAAACTACGCAACGGATTTTGATGCGGTTTTATGGATAGAGTGATTCAAGAGGAAGGTTTATATGTACCAGGCCACTCAGAAAGTATTGCGATAAATAGTTTTTATATATGGCAGACTGGCCGGTTAGAATCGTTTTTGAAAATATGATTACTTGTAAGTAAAAATATGTGTTATCCATTTTCAAAATTTCCCTTCACATTTTTTGCGAGCCAATTCAAAGTATCGTGTCTTACTGAAAAATGGATCTGCGCCGGGAACATTTTAGAGCTATGATTTTTTACGATTTCAAGTGTCGCCTGAAACCGGATGAATCGTTCGATAGACTTCAAATGGCATTTATGGATGAAAGCCCCTCCAAAGCAACTGTGTATCGTTGGTATAACGAATTTAGGCGCGGTCGACCAACCTTGGGGGATGAAGAAAGAAGCGGTCGCCCTTTGACAGCTAATACGGAAGAAAACATGCTAGCAGTGAAAAATTTAATCCAAGATAATAGGCGAATTACATATCAGGAGATTCAGCACATATTAAAGATTGGATCGGGAAGCGTTCACGAGATTCTACAAGGGCATCTTCGCGTGAGGAGGTTAGTATCGCGCTGGGTGCCGCACTACCTCACCGACGCTCAGAAGCAGGCCCGGGTGGAATGGTGCCGTGATATGCTGAACAAATTTGAAGCAGGCTCGTCTTGGCGTATTTACGACATCGTAACAGGTGATGAGTCCTAGATTTATCAATAAAATCCAGAAACCAAGCGCCAGTCGACAGTTTGGGTGTTTCAAAATGAACCAACGCCTACCAAAGTGAAGCGATCTCGAAGCGGGGGGAAGATTTTGATCGCCAGCTTTTTTAATTTGACTGGCCACTTGGCCTCAATTCCCTTACGAGATCAAAGAAGCATTAACGCCGAATGGTATACTACCAAATGTTTACCAGAAGTTTTTTCTGTTGTGAGCAACAAGCGACCAAACACAGGGCTCCGCGGACTACTGCTCCACCACGACAATGCGCCTGCACACACCGCGCTCAAAACGAGGGACTTCCTGGACAGCACACCAGTCAAACTCCTGGGTCACCCTCCTTACAGCCCTGATCTAGCACCGTGTGACTTCTTTTTATTTCCAAAAATAAAAAAATCAGCTCAAGGGGATACAATTTTCGTCGCCGGAAGATGCGCTGGCTGCGTTCGAGCAGGCTGTAAACGAGGTGTCTACGGCGGACTGGAAAAAGTGTTTTGAAAACTGGTTCAGACGCATGAATCTTTGTATAGAGGCTGGTGGAGAGTACTTTGAAAAGATTTAATAAAAATATATGTACCTGTAGAACAATTTTTTTTAGTGTCGCAAAACTTTCTGAGTGTCCCACGTATAATACATGCATAATATAGTAGAGAAACAATGATGATTTCCGTGTGAAGCCGGGGCGGGTCAGGTCGCTAGTGTTGGATATAACTAACTGCCTCCATGTTCTAATGGTCAGAGAAATGGGCTCACGATTTGGAGGTCCTGGAATAGATTGCCAGGGGGAGGGACACAAAGTTGACATTTGTCAATTTATTACTTTAAGATTTTCCCCAGATGGCTTAAGACAAAGCAACCTAGTGCTTCTCATCCTGTTGAACCCCACTGCATGTATGTGGGCACTGTAAAAGGTAGAAAAGGCACTTAAAGTTTTCGGTGTGTATACTGCTGCGGGAATTGGTCGTTTAGTGTTTGCTATTTCGCGTAATGGTTGTTTTACAACGCTCATTGGCCGAAATAAAAGGACATCTCGCGGATTGTGTGTTCTGCAATTCCAATGCCTTATCGCTTTTTTCTAACCAATATGGTACTTGTACAGTACACTTATCATCTCCCTAGCCTTATCTTATCCCGTATCTCACGAGGTTGGATCTAGGTGATTGAACGATGGTACTGGTTTTTACATATAGCGACTGCCATCTGACCTCCACAATCCAGAAGGGAAACCAGACCCAATCCTAGATTAGGTCAGAGTTTTCAAGCCACCAATGCTCAGCACTGGCCTCTGATATGGCTTAATGACTAATATCTACGGTTTTAAACGATATTAACCGAGACCAACAGCTCAGCATGCCTTTCGAAGCACGGAAAAAGCGCCGAATAAACGTACATATGAAATTCGAAAATTGAAATACACATTGTTACGTCGTGGTTGGAGAGAGCTGCCCTATCCACTACACCATCGGGCTCTTATGGGCTGACAAACCCTCACTACTATTTACATCGCCATCCGGCGCAAACTGACCCTGATGCAAGATGGATTAACCCAGCATCACATCTTTAACATACCTATACTGGGTGTTAATTTACTTAACTGAGGGGGTGTTTCAGTAACGTAAAAGGTGCCTATAAAAAAACAAGTCAAATAATAAATTAAAACAATAGTCCGTCGGTATTTATAATGATTCCCAGAGCTGCGTCTGGCCGCCGCCCTATAACCAATCCCGCGCGACGCGCGAGCGCTAATCGCAATCGACTATGATAGCGACTCGCGCGGGATTGTTTATAGCGCGGCGTCCAGACTCAGCTCTAGGAATCATTATAAACACCGACTATTGTATTTTAATTTTTTGTGTTGGATTTTTCAAATATTTTTTATAAGATTCTTTAACGTTACTGAAACACCCCTAAGCTATGGCACGCAATTAAATTATCACCCTGTATAAAAGGCTTTCACTGTTCTTTACAGTATCAACACTATGTTATTTATTTTCTTGGTGGGTGCCGCCCACATAAGTAAGCCCAAGGACTACTGTATTGTGTAGTGAATGGGCAATCAATCAAATGGTATACCGGGTGTAAGGGACAGCGTCCCGCAAACTAGGTAGGTAGGTAAAAAAAATGGCTTTTCCATACAAATTGTCCGATCGAGGTGAATATTTTCTGTGGTGAATATCCACACATGGTGGAAGTTGTTCAGTATCATTGACCGAGCAACCCCTATCAGTTAGTGGGACGCTGTCCCTTACACCTCGTATGTAGGTTACTCTTGAATACAATGATTGATGATTGATTAATATGTTTTCAATGAGTGCCCGAAGCTTTGTCAACAAAAGCATAAAGGTCGTTCGATTATTTAAATTATTTGAGGCCTTAAAACGAACGAAACAACATTCATTCTTCTTCTTTTGTCATGTGGGTATTGAGTCGATCGACCCGTTGGATTCTGGTGTCAGAGTTTTTAAACCACCTTAATAGCAAAGCTGACATGGTTTTTGTAACTACGACTATCAAAGACAGCTACCGAGACCGACGGCTTAACGTTCCCTCCGAAGCACTGGATCTTTTTTTCTTTTTTTTTTCTTTCAGTTAATCACATAAATCAGCCTGCGTTGTACTAATGAAACTGGAGAAAATCTCACAAAGTGATAAATTCAGAAATATCAGCTTTGTCCCGGGAATCGAACCCAGGACTTTTGGATCAGGAGCCCATGGCTCTGACCACTAGACCACGAAGGCGGTTACAACAACATGCATTAATTCACAAACATTTCCGCAACTTCACGCATTCTTCCATGCTGGACTGGGAGCGAGAGAAAAACATGGAATGTGCCAGCTGCTTTTCCTCCCGGGCATGCTGTAAAAATCAGCTAAGGGATCCGAGAGTTTCAGTATATTGCAATTTAGGCGATGGGCTGACAACCTGTCACTACAGCCATATATACCTAGAAATCTATCTTAAATTACCCTCAAAACTTTGTCAGACGTGGCGGAACGACCTTTGTTTAGGTAATTATGGATAGAGGCGTGATTATATGTATGTATGCATATCTGCAACGGAAATGAAACTCTAACATAATTCTTTATCATCAAACGAAACCATCAAAAACAGAATTCAGTTCACAAAGTCGAGAGCAGTGCAAACACTCGTGCGCGTGTGTGCAAATACATAAACAATTCATACAGCTACTCACTCACACAGCCAGGTTCATTTAACTGTCTCCGTGGTGTATCTGAGCCTGGGCTGCGAATATGGACGTCGGGGGTTTGCTTCCTATGATCATACATACATACATACATATAATCACGCCTTTATCCCTAATGAGGTATGTAGAGCGTAAACGACCCAACTAAAGGTAGTTACGTCACGTCTGACAAAGTTTTGAGGGCTATTTAAGATCGATTTGTAGGTATATTGCTGTAGTGACAGGTTGTCAGCCCATCGCCTAGACTGCAATATACTGAAACCCTCGGATCCTTTAGCTGGTTTTTACAGCATGCCAGGGAGGAAATGCTGCTGGCACATTCTACATTTTTCTTTCGCTCCCAAGCCAGCATGGAAGACTTCCCATTCCCATAATCAACACTTCGTTATTTGTTGTTATACAGGGTGTAAGGGACAGCGTCCTGCAAACTGCTAGGGGTTGCTCAGTTAACGAGACTAAACAACTATCAGCAAGTTTTTTTTCTAGAACTGAAAATGAAATTTTGGCTTTTCATACAAATTGTCTGATTAAGTTGTTCATTTTGTATGGGAAGGCATTTTTTTTTAAATTATTTTATAGTTGTTCAGTTTCGTTGACTGAGCATTGAGCAACCCCTATTAATTTCCCGCTGTCTCCTAAATCCTTTATGCAAATACATAAACAATTCATACACAGCTACTCACTCATACAGCCAGGTTCATTTGACCGTCTCCGTGGTGTATCTGAGCTTGGGCTGCGAATATGGAAGTCGGGTGTTTGATTCCAAAAGAGGGAATATAATTTTGATATTTGTTAAAAAAAAAACTCAGTTCGGTTAGGACAATGCAGGCTGAATGACCTAAAAGTAGCGGTGTTTCGGACGGCACGTTGAGCCGTCGGTCCCGTTCGCTGTCTTGGATAGTAACAACAAAATAGTAAACTATGTCAAAGGCCTATTAGCTGTTTTATAATAGGTGCTTTTAAAACTGACACCAGGGTTCATCGGGTCGTCTGTCGATTCGAAAAACTCACTCGATAGGGAAAAGTAATGCTAACTCGTACACGTAGGCAAAAGTTTTAAACCAGGCACGGTGTCGCGAGTTCTTCGCCACATCAACCATATTACCGGGTGTAAGGGACATGATACCGCCGCTCAAACTGATCGGGGTAGGTCAGTCAACGACACTGAATAACTTTCACCAGGAACGTATTTCAGGAAGTGATATTTTTTTGCTTTTCCGTACTAATTGTCTGAACGAGGTGGTAAATTTTTACTTCCTAAAAGAATTTTCTGGTGAAAGTTGCAAATGTCGTTCGTTGACTGAGCAATCCCTATTACATCGTGCGATGCTGTCCCTTACACCCGGTATATGAACCAACCCATAAAACTGTAAACTTTCTCCAAGAAACATGGGTCGAAATATGAAAAAAGGCCTCCTTGCCTTATTTTCTATAAAAAATTGACAGCTCGAAGCGACTTGTTATAAAAATTGAGTTATACTCGTACGTAGCGATGACTTAAAGCAGCTCAGCGTTTTATGTGCTATCGCCATTCACGTACGCTTTTGATGGTTTAATGTAAACATCCTTCATATCGCGGTGCAGTACGACTACGCTTTAAATGAACGCGGCGAAAAAGAGACAAACGCCGAGATCTTGAGATTTTTATTGATGAACTGTTAAATATACTTTGAGTAAAGTTGTAAGTATTATTATGGATTATTTTTAGAAATGAATTGTAAATTTACATTACTTAAATGAGATAAGGTATTTAATATTATATTAAATGATGATATTGTAAAATGACGTGTAAATAATATTTACCAATAAAAATGACATGACATATTATATAATTTGACAGTTCTCCTTATACTGTAGCGCCCCAACACACGTGCATTGAGAACGGAGTTGTACTGTACTTATGCTTAAAACATGTTGTGTTAGCATTGACGATTTTATAGCTTCGTCAACTATGTTTACTTTTTCGTACATATATTTTGCCAACGCTGCTTTCAAGGGTAAGTAGAAACTACATGAATACATACATACATAACGTCACGCCTCTTTCCGGAGGGGTAGGCATGACATGAATGTCGTAGATAATCGTTGTATATACATAATAATATAATCACATCTTTATCCATAATTGGGTAGGCAGAGTGTAAATGACCTAAACACAAAGGTCTTTCCGCCACATCTGATAAAGTTTTGAGGGTTATTTAAGACGGATTTGTAGGTTTTTTGCTGTAGTGACAGGTTGTCAGCCTATCGCCTAAATTACAATATGCAGAAACCCTCGGATGCTTTAGCTGGTTGTTACAGCACGGGAGGAAATGCAGCTTTCTCATTTATGTTTTTCTTTCGCCGGGTGTTAAAAAGTAGCCGACTAAACTTAAGAGTCTGAACCTACTTATGAAACTGAACAAGTCTCGCCGAGGAACGCAAGTCGAAATAAAAACAAAACCCTCGTCCCATACCAAATGACTCAAACAACTGAAAAGAAAACATTTGTATGAGAGAGAAAGCCTTTTTATCATATTATGTTCCTTGGGGAAAGTTGTTCAGGCTAAACCAAAGGCCATATTGCAGACTTTTTGTATAGTTACTGTTATCCAAAAGGCTGGTTATCGCTTTCCGGCAATTATTTCAACATCAGCCACAAGAGTCCACTGCTGGACATAGGCCTGCCCAAAATTGGAGGTATATTATTTAAACTTCACCAAACTTCATTTTCTATACCCAGCGTTTCCGTTTAACTACAAAGAGATAAAATTTTGTTGCTCGCATTAATTCTCTTTTACTGTCACCTTAAATAGGTTAGGTTTTGGTTAGGTTCCAATAAAATCTTGCTAGGTGGTTAGGGTTACATATGACTGGCCAAGGCCTAGGTATGTTACATTCGTATACTTGCTCTTTTGGTATGTTGTTTGGGTAGAGAATATTTATCCACATTTGCAGCAGTCCGAAATTCTCGCGCGGTGGGTTTTTAGTTTTGTGTAAACAAATCGATATTGGAAGGTTCAGACAACAAAGGTCGCTTTTACTTTTTTAAAGCTAACAAATTCCTGACAGTTCGAGCCCTAATTCAATTGTGTAGGTCTAATAGGTCACACGTTAGAACTACACAATGGAAATAGGGCTCAAACTGTCAGGAATTATGTAACCTCTTAAAAAGTAGTAGTGACCTTTGTCGTCAGAACCTTCCAATGTAGATTTTTAACACAAAACTAAAAATCTCCCGCGCGAGAATTTCAGACTGCTGCAAATAAGGATAAATACTATCTAGATGGAACTACCCAAACAACATACCAAAAGTGCAAGTTTACCGCAATTATTTCTATTTCAACCTTTTTATTTGTAAGATATCACATGACTGATCTGATCTATTTGTTCTTCCAATGATATTAAATCACAAGCCATTTTCCACTTTACGAGTAGTTTGCGAAGGCATTTCAGAGAAATACAAAGCATTGCATTTTGGTATCTCCGCACTAAGTAGGTAGGTACTTCTGCGAATACTATTATAGCCGGCAAACAAACTAGCAGGTGGCTTTAACGTGTTTCATCTAACTTTACCGAGACCCATACAGTTTAAACTTGAAAATTAGACTACGTTGCGAGCATAAGATCTAAATCTTTTTCACTCTTTTTTCCCTTGCCATTGTAAGAGTAAGCTATCGATCGTTATTATACATTGACGATGTTTAGGCACAATTTATATCCTCCTTTCTGCAACGCCGTTAATGTATAGCTTCATGAAGTAGCCGTCTGGTTTGTTGGCGGTGCGTCAGTAAGTCTTAGCGCCGTTATCAAACAAAATGGCGTCGGGTCGCGTCGCCGGTCGTTGACGCTGCGGCGATGGCTGCCGCCAGCCGGTATTGATTCAGCGCGCCATTCGGAATGGGTAGCGCCATCTATACGGCCACGCAGGAAGTTTTGTAGTACGTAACGTGATGTGTAGATGGCGCTGATGTAGATTTAATAAATATAATTTCATATTTTTATATATTTTACTTGAAGTTTATACTATCGTAATAGTACTAATACTGGGTATACTATATTATCAACTCGTCAATTATGCTCAATTTGTTGAGCATCAGTTCACTACATAGTATAAAACAAAGTCGCTTTCTCTGTCCCTATATCCCTATGTATGCATAAATCTTTAAAACAACGCAACAGATTTTAATGCGGTTTCTTTTAATGGATAGAGTGATTCAAGAGGAAGGTTTATATGTATAATACATGCATAATATAGTAGAGAAACACTGATCATTTCCGTGCGAAGCCGGGGCGCGTCGCTAGTTATTGATAAATCTATGATTTTGATTAGGCATGTCAATAATTAGGAAATAGTCTATAATTTTAGTCTAATCTGAAAATTAAACCATAATGTAAGAAACATTACTTAGAAAGTTTACTTCGTATTTCAGTTTTAGTTGACTGCCTCCGAGGTCTAGTGGTCAGAACCACGAGATCACGTTTCAGAGGTCATGGGTTCGATTCTCAGAGGGGGAACACAAAGCTGATATTTGTAAATGTATAACTTTGTGAGATTTTCGCCAGTTTGGTTAGGCCAATGCAGACCGTATCACCTGACTGTCTAAAAGAAAAAAGATTCTGTGCTTCGGAGGGCACGTTAAGCCGTTGGTTCCAGTCGCTGTGTTTGATAGTGGTTATTACACAAACCACGCCAGAGGCATTATCTGTGCTATTATTATTATTAGGCGGTTTAAAATCTCTGACACCAGGGTTCATCGGGTCGATCGCCTCAATTCCCAAACGACAAAAGAAGTCGGAACATTGTCCTTTCTCGTCAGTTTTGTAGGTTCTGAACCCAGTGCAGCTTTGCGGTTGACTATGTGGTGCAACGAGAAATATTTTTTTTTTCTTTTGTTTACAGTGCAAAGACTTCGAGAAGGTTGGAGCGTCGATAGCGGTGACTCCGTGCGACGTGGTTGAGGAAGCTGATATCACCTTCAGCTGTGTGTCAGACCCTCAAGTAGCTAAGGAGGTAACATTTTACATTCATAAGCATAAGAAAAGAAAGACAATTTGCATGGAAAAGCCATTTATTTTTATAATAGCTATTCATTACGCTAGTTTAAACCTCGACGAACTAATTCGCTAATAGGATTTGTCAGTCCGCTGTGAAGTAGTAATCCAGAGTGGAGTAAGCTCGTAGGTCAGGGCTGCAGATAGGTAAATGATCCGCTCTTAGTATGGTTAACACCGCATTCAGTTGATCGCCACAAGAAATTGATACATACATACAATACTTTACCCCAATGGGGTAGGCAGAGCGTAAACGATCTAAACAAATGTCAATCAAAGTTTTGAAGGTTTTTTGAGATAGATTTGTAGATATATTGCTGTAGTGACAGATTGTCAGCCCATCGCCTAAATTACAATACACTGAAACCCTCGGATCTCCTAATTGATTTTTACAGCATGCCCGAAATGCAGAGGAAATGCAGCTTGCACTTTCTATGTTTTTCTCTCGCTCCCAGGCCAGCATGGAAGATAGAGAAATTGTTATCCGAAAGTAATATGGGCTTAGGTAAATGACCAAATCAGCCGGGACATTGACGTTATGCCTATGGTCAAATCAATAACTTCCTTATTGAGGTGGCGATAGGGCCTAAGTAGCGCCCTCATCAGTAAAAAATAGAACATACTTCACTAAAAAACGCAGTGAATAGAAAACCCAGTCGAACAGACGCAAGTAATAGTAATTAAGATAAATTAGAACCTTATTAATCAGCAATTCATAGTTCGTTGTAGTAACAGGAAGAAAAATTGCCGTTGGTGAACGTTATTCGTAATTTTTAACTAATTTATAAGGTTCTAAATTATCTTTATAACCATTACTTGAGTCTGTTGGACCGGATTTTCGATAAGGTAGTGTCAACATTAATAGACATAGACATAGAATCACACCTTTATCCCTAACGACAACGCTAGGCAGAGCGTAAACAACCTCTGACAAAGTCTGACAACGTCTGACAAAGTGTTGAGGGTTGATTTAGATAGATTTGTAGGTATATTGCTGTAGTGACAGGTTGTCAGCCCATCGCCTAACTTACAATATACTGAAACCCGCGCGGTTCCCTTAGCTGGTTTTTACAGCATGTCCGGTAGGAAATGCGATTGGCACATTATATGTTTGTCTCTCGCCCCCAGGCAATGCTGGTGGAGTCAACCCCTTTAGATTTTTTTCTCTTTCATATTTTAAACTTCACGAAGTGACTGGTTTTTAACAAAGCTATTGCCTTAAACGGCCAATTTTAAGTAAACATCTATACTTTAGCCATATATATCTATGCCTACGCTAATTCCAAAATTTTATTATCCTTAAAAATATAAGAAATAACTCCCCGTATTTTCAGAAATAAAATAGCACTGTGAGTGCAAAAAAACTAATAGAAAGTTCCATTTTTTTTTACTAATTCCTGACCTGACTAATAAAAAAAATAATTGTTAATTGCAGATGGTATTCGGCAACTGCGGCGTCCTGCACTGTCCGTCTCTAGAGATGAAGGGCTACGTGGAGATGACGTCCATAGACGCGGACACGTCACACGACATAGTGGAAGCCATCAGCGGCAAAGGGGGGCGCTACCTCGAGGCGCAGGTAGTTATTGAACACGTCTTCATTGCGTCTAGAGACGCAGGGCTGCGTGGAGATGACGTCCATAGACGCGGACACGTCACACGACATAGTGGAAGCCATCAGCGGCAAAGGGGGGCGCTACCTCGAGGCGCAGGTAGTTATTGAACATATCTTCATTGCGTCTAGAGACGCAGGGCTGCGTGGAGATGACGTCCATAGACGCGGACACGTCACACGACATAGTGGAAGCCATCAGCGGCAAAGGGGGGCGCTACCTCGAGGCGCAGGTAGTTATTGAACATATCTTCATTGCGTCTAGAGACGAAGGGCTGCGTGGAGATGACGTCCATAGACGCGGACACGTCACACGACATAGTGGAAGCCATCAGCGGCAAAGGGGGGCGCTACCTCGAGGCGCAGGTAGTTATTGAACATATCTTCATTGTGTCTAGAGACGAAGGGCTGCGTGGAGATGACGTCCATAGACGCGGACACGTCACACGACATATTGGAAGCCATCAGCGGCAAAGGGGGGCGCTACCTCGAGGCGCAGGTAGTTATTGAACATATCTTCATTGCGTCTAGAGACGAAGGGCTGCGTGGAGATGACGTCCATAGACGCGGACACGTCACACGACATAGTGGAAGCCATCAGCGGCAAAGGGGGGCGCTACCTCGAGGCGCAGGTAGTTATTGAACATATCTTCATTGCGTCTAGAGACGCAGGGCTGCGTGGAGATGACGTCCATAGACGCGGACACGTCACACGACATATTGGAAGCCATCAGCGGCAAAGGGGGGCGCTACCTCGAGGCGCAGGTAGTTATTGAACACATCTTCATTGCGTCTAGAGACGCAGGGCTACGTGGAGATGACGTCCATAGACGCGGACACGTCACACGACATAGTGGAAGCCATCAGCGGCAAAGGGGGACGCTACCTCGAGGCGCAGGTAGTTATTGAACATATCTTCATTGCGTCTAGAGACGCAGGGCTGCGTGGAGATGACGTCTATAGACAAACTGACGTTTTCATGTGGTTGTTTGTTGTTTCCAGATCCAGGGCTCGAAGACGCAGGCGGAGGAGGGCACGCTGATCATCCTGGCGGCCGGCGAGCGCGGCCTGTTCGACGACTGCCAGACCTGCTTCAAGGCCATGAGCAAGAACTCCTTCTACCTAGGTAGTAGTGCACGCGCCAATATACAATTATTTATTTTATTATTAGCCTATATTGTGCCATTGCTAGGCAATCTATCTTCCATGCTGGACTGGGAGCGAGAGAAAAACATAGAATGTGCCAGCTGCATTTCCTCCCGGGCATGCTGTATAAACCAGCTAAGGGATCCGAGGGTTTAAGTATATTGTAGTTTGGGCGATGGGCTGACAACCTGTCACTACTGCAATATTCCTGCAAATCTATCTTGGATGGCCCTCAAAACTTTGTCAAACGTGGCGGAACGACCTTTGTTTGGGTCGTTTACGCTCTGCCTACCCCATTAGGGATAAAGGCGTGATTATATGTATGTATGTATGTATGTATTATTTATATTTTATCTCTCCGAAGAGGTAGTTTTTACACGGGCCGGGGCCAAGTGTTAACAGGGATCTAAAGATAAAAATTTCCTGACTATTCTACAGGTGTTAAGGATGACTGCCTTCTGTAAAAGTACTAAAGTGGATTTGTTCATGTTAAGTAGGCGGAGGCTGGTATGAAGGGTTTTTGGTATTACTCCAGTGCTGGAGAGTATGATTGGCACTGTTTTCACTGAAGTAACTTGCCATTGTTTTTTTATTTCTATGGATAGATCGGTGCTATTATTTATTATTATTATTATATTAGGCTAAAGTGTCCCACTGCTGGGCGAAGGCCTCCCCTCTCTCTCTCCAGGCAACACGCTCCATGGCTGTTTCCGACCAGTTGGGGTCAAAGTCGACCAAGTCACTATCTTCTATATATATATAAAAATGAATCCCTATTTCCCTTGGTCACGGCATCACGCCTGAACGGCTGGACCGATTTCGCTAATTCTTTTTTTGTTACATACATAAAATCACGCCATTATCCCTTACGGGGTAGGCAGAGCGTAAAACGCCTCCTAAAAGGCGCTTTCGCCACGTCTGACAAAAATTGAGGGCAATTGTAGATTATAGTGTGTATTGCTGTAGTGACAGGTTGTCAGCCCATTGCCTAAATTACAATACACTGTAACCCTCGAATCCCTTTGCTGACTTCTACAGCATGCCCGGGAGGAAAAGCAACTGGAACATTCTATGTTTTTCTTTCTCTCCCAGTCCAGTATAGAATAAATTATAATACCTATAAATATATTAAATACTCTATATAAATATAACAGAAATAAATAAATATATATATATATTTTTGTTCTGTTCGTTATTATCAGGAGAAGGTTCTTATGAACGAAAAAATTAAGGAAATTGCGCGGAAAATTAGAAAATTTAAAATTACTTAACCACCCTATAAAAAGATAAAACTTTTTTAATGTAACCTTACATTTGACATAGAATTGACTGAATGCGTGCTGCAAATATAGTCAAAGAGGATGAAAAAAAAAACAATTAACTTAATAAAATCAAAAATCTGCTCATTTATGGCGTCTAAGGCGGAACAAAGTTCGCCGGGTCAGCTAGTATACAATAATAATAGAAATAACTGCCTCCATGCTGGACTGGGAGAGATAGAAAAACATAGAATGTTCCAGCTGCCCTTCCTCCCGGGCATGCTGTTGAAGTCAGCAAAAGGGACTCGAGGGTTACAGTGTATTGTAATTTAGGCGATGGGCTGACAACCTGTCACTAAAGCAATACATATTACAATCCAAAATTCCTCTCAATTTTTGTCAGACGTGGCGAAAGCGCCTTTTACGAGGCGTTTAACGCTCTGCCTACCCCATTAGGGATAAAGGCGTGATTATATGTATGTATGTATCTATCTTAAATAACCCTCAAAACTTTGTCAGACGTGGCGGAACGACCTTTGTTTGGGTCGATTACGCTCTGCCTACCCCATTAGGGAAAAAGGCGTGATTATATGTATGTATGTACTGTAAAATAATTATATAATGTAAATCTTTTACTTATTAACAAGAAATAAATGAATACTTCCAATTATATACATAATTAAAAGTAAATAAATACTTATAACTATTTATATACAAATATATACATAAATATATACCCTAAACACGGATTACTTTGACAGGGAAAGATAATGCTCTTTAACTCGTCACACGGATTACTTTGACAGGGAAAGATAATGCTCTTTAACTCGTCACACGGATTACTTTGACAGGGAAAGATAATGCTCTTTAACTCGTCACACGGATTACTTTGACAGGGAAAGATAATGCTCTTTAACTCGTCACACGGATTACTTTGACAGGGAAAGATAATGCTCTTTAACTCGTCACACGGATTACTTTGACAGGGAAAGATAATGCTCTTTAACTCGTCACACGGATTACTTTGACAGGGAAAGATAATGCTCTTTAACTCGTCACACGGATTACTTTGACAGGGAAAGATAATGCTCTTTAACTCGTCACACGGATTACTTTGACAGGGAAAGATAATGCTCTTTAACTCGTCACACGGATTACTTTGACAGGGAAAGATAATGCTCTTTAACTCGTCACACGGATTACTTTGACAGGGAAAGATAATGCTCTTTCACTCGTCACACGGATTACTTTGACAGGGAAAGATAATGCTCTTTAACTCGTCACACGGATTACTTTGACAGGGAAAGATAATGCTCTTTAACTCGTCACACGGATTACTTTGACAGGGAAAGATAATGCTCTTTCACTCGTCACACGGATTACTTTGACAGGGAAAGATAATGCTCTTTAACTCGTCACACGGATTACTTTGACAGGGAAAGATAATGCTCTTTAACTCGTCACACGGATTACTTTGACAGGGAAAGATAATGCTCTTTAACTCGTCACACGGATTACTTTGACAGGGAAAGATAATGCTCTTTAACTCGTCACACGGATTACTTTGACAGGGAAAGATAATGCTCTTTCACTCGTCACACGGATTACTTTGACAGGGAAAGATAATGCTCTTTAACTCGTCACACGGATTACTTTGACAGGGAAAGATAATGCTCTTTCACTCGTCACACGGATTACTTTGACAGGGAAAGATAATGCTCTTTAACTCGTCACACGGATTACTTTGACAGGGAAAGATAATGCTCTTTAACTCGTCACACGGATTACTTTGACAGGGAAAGATAATGCTCTTTAACTCGTCACACGGATTACTTTGACAGGGAAAGATAATGCTCTTTAACTCGTCACACGGATTACTTTGACAGGGAAAGATAATGCTCTTTAACTCGTCACACGGATTACTTTGACAGGGAAAGATAATGCTCTTTCACTCGTCACACGGATTACTTTGACAGGGAAAGATAATGCTCTTTCACTCGTCACACGGATTACTTTGACAGGGAAAGATAATGCTCTTTAACTCGTCACACGGATTACTTTGACAGGGAAAGATAATGCTCTTTAACTCGTCACACGGATTACTTTGACAGGGAAAGATAATGCTCTTTAACTCGTCACACGGATTACTTTGACAGGGAAAGATAATGCTCTTTAACTCGTCACACGGATTACTTTGACAGGGAAAGATAATGCTCTTTAACTCGTCACACGGATTACTTTGACAGGGAAAGATAATGCTCTTTAACTCGTCACACGGATTACTTTGACAGGGAAAGATAATGCTCTTTAACTCGTCACACGGATTACTTTGACAGGGAAAGATAATGCTCTTTAACTCGTCACACGGATTACTTTGACAGGGAAAGATAATGCTCTTTAACTCGTCACACGGATTACTTTGACAGGGAAAGATAATGCTCTTTCACTCGTCACACGGATTACTTTGACAGGGAAAGATAATGCTCTTTAACTCGTCACACGGATTACTTTGACAGGGAAAGATAATGCTCTTTAACTCGTCACACGGATTACTTTGACAGGGAAAGATAATGCTCTTTAACTCGTCACACGGATTACTTTGACAGGGAAAGATAATGCTCTTTAACTCGTCACACGGATTACTTTGACAGGGAAAGATAATGCTCTTTAACTCGTCACACGGATTACTTTGACAGGGAAAGATAATGCTCTTTAACTCATCTTTTGAAGACAGATTGTTTAACGGATTCAGTATGAACCCGCTGTCCAGTGTTTTACTGCACATTTCTGGCTTTCTTTAGTATGAACCCACTGTCCAATCTTTTACTGCACATGTCCGGCTCTCCCCTACAGGCGACATCGGCAACGCGTCCAAGATGAACGCGGTGCTGCAAGTGGTGGGCGGCGTGTCGCTGGCCGCGCTGGCCGAGGGGCTGGCGCTGGCGGACCGCGCCGGGCTCAACCAGGCCGACCTGCTCGACGTGCTGGCGCTCACGCCGCTCGCCAGCCCGCATCTCATCCTCAAGGGCCGAGGTAGGCTTGCAGCACAGAATATATAATAGTACTACATACAGAATGGACACTTACCTGCGCCCGACAGTCTGACCCAGTTCAACATACGTCACACTCCGCGCCGGATTGTGGGCCACATTGTGAGTACGCTTAGCGGGTATGGCGCGCGCATGTTTCCCAGTGTAACGGAAATAATAAATGTGTTCCAAAGATGGTTAGATACTGTTCCGTTCACGGATGTCTTTCTACCACAAGATATGACTACAATAGGAACTTTTTTAGATTCCACAGTGATGAGAGACGGTAAGTAAATTCATACAAAATATGCAACCTAATCTATTGTAACTAATCAGTTACAGTGAACTACTTTAAAACGTTGGTTTAATCAAGAACCAGATTAATACGGATTAACGTGCCTTCGGAAGCACGGAAAAAGCGCCAAATAAACGTACATATGAAATTCGAAAACCGAAAAACACATTGGTACGAGGTGGGATTCGAACCACGACCTCCCGCTCAGGAGACAGCGGCCCTATCCACTACACCATCGGGCTCCCTAACCTTAGTGATAATTATAACCGGTATAATAAAATTTGTCAACCCTTATAACATGCACACAAACGCATGCCAAGTGCAACATGTGCCGTCTGTCGATGTGTGACCAAAATTACATTGTAGTTAGGAGTGTCCGAGCTGTGCTTGCAGGCCACATCAACAACTGAATAAAGCTCAATTAAGATAAGACTGGCGACTCGCCCCGGCTTCGCACGGAAATCATCAGTGTTTCTCTACTATATTATGCATGTATTATTACTTTTATTATTCTTCCATGCTGGCCTGGGAGCGAGAGAAAAACACAGAATGTGCCAGCTGCATTTCCAAAGATAGATTTGTAGGTATATTGCTGTAGTGACAGGTTGTCAGCTCATCGCCTAAATTGCAAAATACTGAAGTCCACAGATCCCTTAGGTGGTTTTTACAGCATGCCCGGGTGGAAATGCAGCTGGCACATTCTATGTTTTTCTCTCGCTCCCAGTCCAGTATGGAAGAAAATTGAGCAGCATGGCAGTGGTAGGCAAATGTTAATGCATCAATACGTTACACGAGTGAAGCAAACATGGCATTCAATGAAACCAAAATATTAGGCGAGAGAAGCGAGCGAGTCCTTTATATGAATAAAGACGCATCAATGCGTTATGCGAGCGAAGCAGCACGATATTGTAACTGAATAAAGTGAGTGTAGCGAGCGCGACAAACGTTACGCGAGTAAAGTGAGCAAAAAAACAATATTTTACGCAAGCAAAGCCACCGCGGAATACTATGAAAATTAATTTAATACATATGTATTAATGACTCATATATATGAGTCAATACGTTACGCGAGTGAAGCGAGCCGAACATTTGTTTAAATCCGAATCAATATTTTACGAAAGCGAAGCGAGCGTGACATTTCACGTAAGTTTAATTCGTCATGCGAGCGAAGCGATTTACAAAAACTCCATGAAATCTTTACGCGAGCGAAGCGAGCTTGACATTTTATTTATAAACAAAAGAGACCAATTATTTAATGTTTATTGTACACAAGTTACATGAAAATGACAATACACAGCAGGATCAGTATATTTCGACAAAGAAATTTCTTCTAGCGGACCTACGGAAGTGAGACTATTATAAGAGAGGCAGATAGGCGTTGTTTTTTTTTTAATAAAATAAATAGTCTTAATATTACCAAAAAAAGCAGGCCCTTTCAGACATCTGAGCAAGAAATTTGACTACAGAACCAAATGAGTGTAACGCTTTCGTTTCCCTCCAGCGATGATCGAGTCGTCGTACTCGACGCACCAGCCGCTGACGCACATGCAGAAGGACCTGAAGCTGGCGCTGGCGCTGGGCGACGCGCTGGAGCAGTCGCTGCCGCTCACTGCCACCACCAACGAGATCTTCAAGCACGCCAAGCGGCTCGGCTACGCCAACCACGACGTCGCCGCCGTCTACATCCGGGCCAGATTCTGAGCAGTTAGGCTAAGACTAAGATGGTGCGTCTAATGGTGTTCTTAAAAATCTAATTTTGATTAACCGATTTTTTTTGACAGATTCTGATGTAACCGATTTAAATCGTAGACAGATTCTGATGTAACCGATTTAAATTTTAGATAGATTCTGATGTAATCGATTTAAATCTTAGACAGATTCTGATGTAACCGATTTAAATCTTAGACAGATTCTGATGTAATTGATTTTTAACTTAGATCAGATCCAATTGTTTAGATCACCATCAACATCTCCAACCACGACGTCGCCGCCGTCTACATCAGACCCAGATTCTGAGCTGCGGTTAGGCTAAGACGGTTTTAGGTTAAGATGGTGCGTCTAATGGCATTGTTAAAAACCTAATTTCGATTACCCGTTTTTTTAGACAGATTCTCATGTAACCGATTTAAATCGTAGACAGATTCTGATGTAACCGATTTAAATCTTAGACAGGTTTTGATGTAACCGATTTAAATCTTAGACAGATTCTGATGTAACCGATTTAAATCGTAGACAGATTCTGATGTAATCGATTTAAATCTTAGACAGATTTTGATGTAATTGATTTTCATCTTAGATCAAATCCAAATTATTAGATCACCACCAACAACTGCAACCACGACGTCGCCGCCCTCTATATAAGGGCCAGATTCCGATTTGGACCGATTTTAGACGGAATTGTTGGTGCGTCTAATGAAGGCATTGTTAAAAATCAAATTTCTGATGTAACCGATTTAAATCTAAAACAGATTCTAGTATAATTGATTTATATCTTACATAAAATCGAATGTATCTGATTGAGATTACATTGGACGTATCGTGTGATCGATTTAGATTTTGCTATAATTCATTGAACGGATTTAAACGTCAACTGGGAAATTAGGTTAAAATGACATTGTTAAAAAGCACATTTCGATTCTGATGTAGCCGATTTAGATCCCATCGAAAGTATCGTGAATTCACCCGATATTCGGGTTACGCCACTTCGTGGAATGAACGTTTTGCAATAACTCAACGTTAAAAATACGAACTATATGTACGTATAATTTATTTAAAACCAAATTCAAATTGTGATGTTCCTGATTCAAATGAAATCAAATGTAAATTTTAATGAAATTAAATAAGTTTTTGGCTCTGATCGGACGAGTGATTTAAATCAGATTTACACTGCTATCGATTCGTAGAGCGCACAGCTTAACTAAATCTTGACTCTTCTGTTACCTCATGACAGAAAATGACAGATATATACTCCGTTTATTTAACGTTGAGTTATTGATACCAACGTGTTTTGCGGCCCATAAACAGCTTTTTCCTTGCAACTTAGCAGAGGTTCCAATTTCGGAACAGCATACTATAACCTTGTTACAAACATATGTTTAGCGGTTGACTTACCCTAACGTTGTACAGAATAATAAGTTTTTGGGCTGCAAAACAAATTGGTATCGATAACTCAACGCCAAATATACGAACTCTAGAGACTTATATTAGTTAAGTAGTGATTTTCGCAACTACGAATTAGTACCATCCCGACTGCAATATAATATCGGATTCTACTACAAACAATCATACCTAATTTGAAGACATAATTTGGAGACCGTGTGGTAATTGGAATCATTTTTAGGATTACATCAAATCTAGATTCTTGCTGATGATACCTAAGACATGATTGTCCGGTTACAGATCACTAATTCGTCGTTCGGGACATGGCTGCTGTAGCTTAGTAGGTTTAGAGCGTTGGGCCGGGTTTCCAAGACGCGGGTTCAAATCCTCTCAGCGGTTGAATTTTTGATTTGTTATTTCTAATATTCTCAGCTTACCAACAGATTACAGTCTTAAACAGGAATTCAATCTAGGTATAGGTTAGAATATTATCTTTATGAATATTTTAACATCATTCTTATTTATCGGTTAAAATCGGATTAGATTTTTATTTGACGCACCAAAGTAAAATTTAATGTTATCTTATCATAGTTTAATAATTCAGGGATTTTCCAGTATTCCAACTCATAGAATGTCCCTTTTATTTTTCTCTGTTAAACTACAATCCCCTTCCATTCATACTGGTAATAAGGTAGGTATAAATAACTGTAATAAAATGACTTCTATCGTGTGTACTTTCTATGATGAAACTTTTCCCAAAAGTGATCTATGAAATGTTTGATCAGAATATAAAATACTTACATTCTTTGTACATAATTGTGTTTTTTGTGAATTTCTATTCCAAAAGTGTATCTCATAAGTACAAACTTAAATCAATGTTTTATTCTATGCCTTCAAACCGCGCATTTATTAGAGTCGCGGCCATTTTTAATCTGTTCCTTTCCCATTGGTTGGTAGAAATGGTCGTCGTAGCACGTCAGCCAATCAGAGGCTAGAATGATGTTGCGCGATATTTCATCCACCAATCAGTGACAAGTATGTTCTACTTTCAATATGCCGATGCTGACGAGCTTAGTTACGACGTCGTTTAAGTTTAGCATCCAAAATTAGCCTCCTAAGATCTTTAAAAATACAGATTTGTTCTGTAATAAAATTAGCGATTTAATTTTAAACAATCATTGAAGATTAATGAAAAAATAATCGAGTTAAAAATATAGAAGTTATTGATTTGAGTTGTCAATATTTACTTAGATATTTACCGAGGCGTGACGTCATAACTAGGATTTTCATATAAAATAATCGTTTTTGAAATTTCATAATTTTTGTTGCTGATTTGACTAGTAGATTTGTCATCCCTTATTTGAAGATTTGGAGGCTGAAGCATTTTTTACATAGTAACGATATGATTATATATTTACTTTGACATAGTTTGTAATAAAGTAAGTTAAGTTAATAATTTTAAAGACACAAGTAAATGAAGTAACAGCTGTAAACACATCTAGTTTTGAATTGTTAGTTTGATAAGTTACACTCAATGTTTAATTTGCAAAGTAAAACAGTGTCTTATATTTAATTGAAGTTTTAATTACGAACAAATAAATTACTATTTTTACCACAACTATTGTGTTCTTTTCCCCGTATAAAAAAAGCTAAATAAATAATAATAAAGCTAAATAAGTTTCTTTGCTCAAGAAAAAATACGGCTATTTAGATATACCCTAGGAATACCGCAGTATGAGAGATGTCAGTGGCGCTATTTTATATTCTCTGGCAAATACATACATACATATAATGACGCCTTTATCCCTAATGGGGTAGGCAGAGCGTAAACGACCTACACAAAGAATGTGCTGCTCTCTTCGCGGGCATGCTATTTAAAACCGGCTAAGAGATTCGGGGGTTTTCAGGACGATGGGATAACAACCTGTGACTACAGCGATATACATATCTATAAAACTTGTCACACGTGGCGTACTTGTTTAGGTGGTTGACGCTTTTCTTACCTGACTAGGGAACAAGTCGTGATTTATGTACCTACCCGTAAATCGGAGGTCACTATCATATAAACTCGATTATGGTGAGTCGTCGCAGGTTGTTAAAAATACAATTTATTGACGTGACTTGAGGACACGCTATCACGCACGATACGTATATAAAAACAGATGAAAAAAACCTCTCTGCCTACCCCTCCGGGAAGAGGCGTGACGTTATGTATGTATGTATGAAGAAAAGCATTATTTGGTAGGGATGGAAAATATTTCTCAGCCAAAAGATTTATTTAGCCGTTTAGTTTAACCGATGTTAAGTTGACCGTCTTGCGGATAGTATCAGTTGTGTTTAGTACAACATTTAGGCTGCGTTTCGACCAGAGCTGTGCGAGGATAGGTAGCGAGGGATGTGTTTTTAACCTTTTCATCCTTTTTTTTTTTTTTTTGAATGGACCTGTTTGCAAAATACTACAAAGTGTATATAATGCGTCACCGGGCTAAGGCGGGGGAGTTGCTACACGCAATCTACACCCTTAATGAAATGGCAACTGCCTAAAGGCGCCCACTAGGGCTCGAACCTCGGCTTATGGCGTTGCCTTGGGGACTCCTTATCGGAGAGAATCTGCCCGGTACGTGCCGGTAAACCCCAAAGTGGGGAGCAAATGAGGGACCTCCGCGACCCCGCCGGCGGGGTGCGCGGTTGCTGGAAGAGCTTGTGCAGCGTGTGGCTCGACTAATATTGGCAGCATTAAACGCAAGGGTAATTTGGTCATCGCCGTCGGTAAGGACATGCCTAGGTCTTCGTTTGTAACGAGTCGCAGGTTGGGGATTTAACCTTTTCACCGCCACAGTCGGGTATAGCTGACAACGCGCGACTTGCCGTCAGCGCCACGGTCGGCTACAGCCGACAAAATGTAGTTAAAAAGTTTATGTTAATAAACCAGCATTTTGAAACTGTGTCTTTTTATTTTTTCGCATATTGCATTTTTTGTACCTTCTACTTTGATTTATAAACTTTTGCGCTGAGATATTTATTCGTTTTGTAGTATAAAATAATGAAAATACTGATTACGTTTTGAACCTGCAGAAGTAATAATAATATAATAAAAATATTTTTCAGACAACAAATATTGCTAAATAAAAGCTACTATACTATTAATGAAAATCTGGAAGATAACGAATTTTTAATCAATAAATAAATTTAATAAAAACAATAATATTCTAAGCTATTTTTTCAATAACCAATATTGATAATGAATTCATTTATAATTAATTAAATGATGTTAAATAAATTTAAAATCAATACGTAATTGTTATCAGAATCTAATGCTTGAGTTTTAACATTTAATTAATAAGAATAGACAATAGATTAGATTATTTACTTATTAAAGTCCTCCTCTCTGCTATTTTTGCTGTGCCCAACAGGGTCCATAATGTCATGTTCACACTTAGATTACAACCAACTATTACAACCATTGTGGAATGCAAATAAATAAAATAAAAGTAATATTCGCACACGCCACAGTCGGCCCCACACGACTGGAAGTGTTGTTCCTTGCTAGTTTAAATATAAAATATCGATACGTCTACATCAATACGGTACATAATATAATTTATGTGTAATTACCAGAGGTCGGAAATTCGGGTGCAAAAAAAGTAAAAACCCACTGTTGGAGCTACTGAGAGTTGCTACAACCACCTTTTTCAAGATGTTTAGGGCCCCAGTTTATTTTTCTTTATTAAATTGTTTTAGTAATGCCAATGTGTTCTTTGCGTCAATATAAGTCGAAAGTGTTTGCATTTTTTTTTTATATTTGTTTTAATTTGAAAGATATAAGTAGAAATGTGTTTTCAATGTACTGAAAAATATTAAAAATATAAAAATATCATTTGATTGTTTGATATTTTTATTGAATACCATTTAGAAATGATTTCTACGATGCTTTTATTATTTTTACACAAAAATTTGAATGGGGCCCTCGGGGGCCCAAAAGCGTTTTATTTCTTTTAAAAAATTTGCGGAGTAAATTAAAATTAAAATTCGTAATTGGCAAGGTTAAGACAAGATAAACGCTTGATACTCTTGTATTTTTTTCTCTACGATTGATAGTTTCAGGGTAAATTGATGTTGAAGTTAGTAGGACACAATTGTTCAAGACCAAGTCAAGTAGTTTTTATGGTGAAATCAGCTAGGTTAAGAAGAGATAGGCACTTCTTTTTCAAGAAAGATTTTTTTCTCTACGGTTGACAGTTTCACAGCGAATTGATGTTAAAATTCCCTGGACACAATTTTTGGGCCTGAAGGCCCCAAAGCGTTTTACTGCTTAAACATTACTATACTTTTTTTTCTTTCGTTGTGAAACTATTAAGGTTCATTGTAAGCACCTAAATCCTTAAAATAAGACCAGTCAAGCACTCGCATATATATATAAAAAGAATTTTACCGGATTCGTCTTTATTTTATATTTTACAAATAAGTACATACATACATATAATCACGCCTTTATCTCTAATGGGGTAGGCAGAGCGTAAACGACCTAAACAAAGGTCGTTCCGCCACGTCTGATAAATTTTGGGGGTCATTCCAGGTGGATCTGTATATTGCTATAGTGACAGGTTGTCAGCCCATCGTTTAAAATACAATACTAAAACCCTCCCTGGGTTAGCCGGTTTCCAATAAGTATATCAGAGAAAATACTTGATACTAGGTTACATGTAATACACTTTTGATTTTGTGTACTTGCCATATTTTACAAACCAAAAATTAAGACAATACATCCTAAACGCACTTAGACAGATACAGTCAATATGCTGACCTTGTCGCACATACTCAAAGAGAGTGGCCCAAAAATTGTCCTAACAACTTTAACATCAATTCACTGTAAAACTGTCAACCGTAGAGAAAAAATAACAAGAAAAAGAAGTGCCTTGCCTATCTCTTCTTAACCTAGACGATTTCACCATAAAAACCACTACTTTGCTTGGTTTTGAACGATTGTGTCCTGCTAACTTCAACATCAATTTATCCTGAAACTATCAACCGTATAGAAAAAATTACAAGAGTAAAAAGCGTTTATCTTGTCTTAACCTTGCCAAATACGAATTTTAATTTTAATTTTCTCCGCAATTTTTTTTTAAGAAATAAAACGCTTTTGGGCCCCCGAGGGCCCCATTCAAATTTTTGTGTAATAATAATAAAAGCATTGTAGAAATCATTTATAAAGGGTATTCAATAAAAATATCAAACAATCAAACGATATTTTTATATTTTTAATATTTTTCAGTACATTGAAAACTCATTTCTACTTTTATCTTTCAAATTAAAACAAATATTAAAAAAAAATGCAAACAGTTTCGAGAGAAGTGCCTTGCCTATCTCTTCTTAACCTAGACGATTTCACCATAAAAACCACTACTTTGCTTGGTTTTGAACGATTGTGTCCTGCTAACTTCAACATCAATTTATCCCGAAACTATCAACCGTATAGAAAAAATTACAAGAGTAAAAAGCGTTTATCTTGTCTTAACCTTACCAAATACGAATTTTTATTTTTATTTTCTCCGCAATTTTTTTTAAAGAAATAAAACGCTTTTGGGCCCCCGAGGGCCCCGTTCAAATTTTTGTGTAATAATAATAAAAGCATTGTAGAAATCATTTATAAAGGGTATTCAATAAAAATATCAAACAATCAAATGATATTTTTATATTTTTAATATTTTTCAGTACATTGAAAACTCATTTCTACTTTTATCTTTCAAATTAAAACAAATATTAAAAAAAAATGCAAACAGTTTCGACTTATATTGACGCAAAGAACACATTGGCATTACTAAAACAATTTAATAAAGAAAAATAAACCGGGGCCCTAAAAATCTTGAAAAAGGTGGTTGTAGCAACTCTTAGTAGCTCCAACAGTGGGTTTTTACTTTTTTTGCACCCGAATTTCCGACCTCTGGTAATTACACATAGTATAATTATGTGTAGGTATATTTGTCAAGTCTGTCATAACAATAACGTTTTCTTATTATTCTAATGTGTAATGAAAATATTTTCGACATCAATTTGCAGAAATATGCTAAGAATTTGTATTTTATTTCTTTGTTTGATTAAGTATCGACAAACCGGTTTCGCCGACTCGTGCACAGCGATAATTGCTTGACCATTGATAGTTCGTCGTTTTTAATAAATATTCAACACAAGTAAAATAAGGAAAGGGAATGAATGAATAAAAAAGTCGCAATGAAATATTAAAATAGGTACCAGAATAAATTCTTTGATGTTCTAAAGTAGAAGAATCTCATTTTCATATTTGTATCGATGTTCTATATTACATCCTTATTTGTGCTAACGGTTTGAGAAAATTGAAATGCCACCGACGCCACAGTCGTCTATAGCCGACAACGCGATGTATAGAGACGCGTAATAGAGATGCGCCAGTGCTAATTCGAAAACTGAACTAAAGATTAACTTATTGAATATTCCAAGTGTTGTTCACTATACCACCACTACTACCACTATGATATATTATTGTTTTGACCTATATGAAAGAATAACTGAAAATTAGGAAGCAAAATAATGGTTTTAGATGAATTAAAACTTGGTTTAAAAAGTAAAGATTTACTATCGATATGAACTGTTGGACATGTCTATTTTATTGAGTATTTCTTTACCCAGAAATTGGTGTGGCGCTGGTTGCAATTTTTTACCTGTATTGCTTGGCGGCGAAAAGGTTAATACGCATTTTGACACATTAATGCGTGTAGCTCCGCTACAAATCCTCTTACGACACATTTTCCTCGCACAGCTTTGTTGGAGACACCCACACATTTTCACAGCACAGCTAGACATCCTCGCACGATACATTTCCCTTGCCTATGGTGGAAAGGCAGTCTAAATCAACTGTCTTCCTGATGCTTTCTACCGGGAGTAGCTGGTTATATTTTAGGTTGTGATTCTACCCATGAAACTGAACAAAATTCTCTATTGAAATCTGAAAAAAAGCCTCGCATACAAATTGACTCGAGCTTCTGACAGCATTTGTATAGGAGGGCCAATTTTTTAAAAGTATATTGACCTATGTTCCTTTGGGGAAAGTTGTTCACTTACATGGGAATTCTTGGACGAAACAACTCACGCCCTAAAATATGGGCCGCTATTTTTTTACTCCCTTTACAGGGTGTTATATTAATTGCGTGCCATTGCTTAGGGGTGTTTCAGTAACATAAAAGGAGCCTATAAAAAAAATATTAAAATATCTAACTCAACAATAAAAAAAAAGTGAAATCCGATAGGTATTTATAATGATATCATTATGATGCCCAAAGGTGCTTCAGGCCGCTCAGCTATAACCGATCCCGCGGGACGCGAGATAAGGCGGGAACCAATCCCGCGCGAGAGTCGCTATCGACCAGTTATAGCTCTTGGAATCATAATAAACACCGACTTCTGCTTTATACATTTTTGGAGTTGATTTTTTTTTATGAGCTCCTTTTAGGTTACTGAAACACCCCCTAAGCTGTGGTACGTAATTAAATTAACACCTGTATAGCATATGAAACGCAATTTAATGAACACCCTGTATATTCTGCGACGTAATACAACGTATCTGTAGGTGCGAGGCAGGGTATGGCCACAGAATATATAATACTTAGTACATATTTTTTATTTTGTACAAAAAGATTACAATAAAACTACATAGTATAGCCACATGCTAGTTATGAGCGCAGCTGGTGGCTCGTGGATCGTGATATAAAACAACTGTAAAGACTGCTGCCACACACAAGCCGCAGAAACGAGATGTCCGCACGAAACTCAACTTTAACTCCAAGTGTTGGCCTACGTTGGTAACCGGCAAGGTCGGCGGCACTGTGTGTAGGTAGCTTAAGAGTTTATTCAGCTTCTTCCAAATGTAAGTAAAGACAGCGACAGAGACCGATGGTTTAACGTGCCCTCCGAAGCGCTGAATCTTTTTTATTCCAGACAATTAGGTGATTCGGCCTGCGTTGTCCTAACCAAACTGGGGAAAATCTCACAAATTGACAAACATCAACTGTGTGTTTCCCCCTTGGTTCCCCCTGTGAGAATCGGACCCAGGACCTTCGGATCGTGAGCCCATAGCTCTGACCAATAGACCACGGAGGCAGTTTACATACCTTGGAACTATCTATCCAAAACAAAACTAATTTCAAAGCAACGTAGATTTCAGTTCATTTAGCTTTACTTGCATAGAACGGTATTTTTGATCATGAAAAGCAATTTACCTTCACAATGCCAAGGCCCGGCCCGACATGCGAAACTGATTTAATGTATTAACATTACGAAAGAAAAGAATCACGCAAGAAAACCATTCTGTATTCATATTGTCCTTTGCTTTCGTCTTGGCCTATCTTTCGCAGTGGCTTGGAAATAAAACCTTTTTAATATAAAAAAAACATTATATATTTTTTTCTGAGTGACGTAATACATCAAATTAGACATTTGCTCTAAAAATTTACCGAATCTACCGCGGATTATTTTTATAATATTATTTTCGTATTTGTTAAAGTTGCAAATAAATTCCTTGTGTTGTAAATAATGTCGTTTCTTACTGAATATTTCGACGAGTACAGGCAACATCCCATCAGAAAATTAAAACCGTGAGTATTTGTTTATTTATCGTATGGCAATAATTGATCCTAATCTAGGATTGGGTCTTCTTCCCCTTCTGGGTTGCGGAGGTCAGATGGCAGTCGCTCTGTGTAAAAACTAGTACCCTCGTTCAATCACCTAGATTAGGTAGCCGACCCGTGAGATACGGGATATGGCTAGGGAGATGATGATGGCAATAATTTGTGTGAGGTTCAGACGACTGTGCAGCAGCCGGTATTATTGCACTCTTAGCACCACCCGGGGTCATGAGTAGGGGTTTTAAGGTAGTTCCTACGGATTTGGAGCAACCTCGACCTGTAACGACCACTATTAGAAACAGTGACTGGGACCGACGGCTTAACATGCCCTCCGAAGCACAGGGTCCGTTTTCTTCCAGACAATCAGGTGGATTCAGCCTGCATTGTCTTAACCAAACTGGGGAAAATCTTGGTTTCCCCCCTGGGAATCGAACCCAGTTTGGTAGTTTGGACATCGTAGGCTGAATCATCTGATTGTCGGCAAGAAAAATAATTCCGTGCTTCGGAGGGTACGTCAAACCTTCGGTCCCAGTCGCTTTCTAGATAGTGATCGTCACATACACCATGTCAGAGGCCTATTAGGCAGTTTGAAAACTTCCTCGCATGCGACAAGAAGAATAATAGCCACAGACTATTATCGTAAGGTAGTTAGGCGATGGGCTGACAATCTGTCACTACAGCAATATATATATTTATTTTTTTATTTATTTAACAATTTATTGTACACAAAAAACATCATAAACACAGGACATAAAAAACAAAGACACAATATATATCTACAGATCTATCTTAAATAACCCTAAAAATTTGTCAGACGTTGCAGAACGACCTTTGTTTAGGTCGTTTACGCTCTGCTTACCACATTAGGGATAAAATCGTGATTATATGTATGTACTACTATATCTTTGGTACTACATATAATAGGTATATCCCTAATGGGGTAAGCAAAACGTAAACGACCTAAAAAGAGGTCGTTTCGCCACGTCAACGTATTGAGGATTATTTAAGATAGATTTGTAGGTATTTTCGCTTAAATTACAATATACTGAAACCCTCGGATCCATTAGCTGGTTTCTACAGCATGCTCGGGAGGAAAAGCAGCTGGCACATTTTATGTTTTTCTCTCGCTCCCAGCCAGCATGGAAGAAAATAACAGAAATAAAAAAATATTCAATAAGTATTTAATTTCTAGATGTAAACCAGACGACCGATTTGTTAAACTAGAAGGAACGTGGCTAGACTCAAAACAAGGAAAACAGGACGTAAGTAACATTCCGCAGGTGTGTCGCTGCTCTATACAATTTGTTTTATTTTAACTAGCTGTGCCCGCGTTTTCGTAGGTACGCTCGGTTTGTATGGAAAACACGCAGTGTCGAACATACTGAAAACGTTTATCCGAGCATAGGAGCGGGATCTGCTAACCCGCGCGCGGAAGCGTGTTTCGCATTGTCTGGTCTTTGTTTGTATGGAAAACACGATTCCACTAGCGAGCTAGCAGATCCCGCTCCTACGCGCGTAGAAACGTTTTCAGAATGTTCGACACTGCGTGTTTTTCATACAAACTGGAGTACCTACCCAATATTAGAATTGTTTGCGTGATTATTTCTAACCTAGGCAGGACACCAGGTAACTCACAAACTCTCTCACATAAAAACTCTCAAATAAAAAGTCTCTTTAAAATCAGTTCAAACCGAACAAAGTTTAATTTCGTGCCTACGTCAGATTTTTTGTATCGGTACTTTGAATTTCAGTAATGTTCAGTCGAACAAAAAAAGTTCCATCAATACCGGATAAAAACGACCGAAATTCAATATCCTTCCTACTTCCTAAGTCATGAGGCGTGATTATTTGTACCGTTACCTTTGATTTTAAATAATGCTCAGTCAATAAAAAAAGTTCCATAAAAATCGGTTAAGAAACAGCCAAATTTAATTTCCTGCCTACCCCTTAATCAGGTAGCGTGATTTTAGGTATCCTAATTTGCAACCCGGGTAACACACAGTTAACTAAAAAAGCTCCCATTGAAATCTGTTCAGTAGTTTCGGCGTGATGTGGTAACATACATATAGACAGACAGACAAAAATTACAAAAAAAAAAACGTTTTGGTCTTTATATCGTTAAAAATGTCTGCTGCAATTATTTTATTGTAAAATATTCAATGTACAGACACGACCCTTCTAGAGATTTATTATATGTATAGATATTTTTAATATACGGGGTGTAAGGGACAGCGTCCACAAAGTGATAAGGGCTGCTCAGCTAACGACACTGAACAGCTTTCACCAGGAAATTCTTTCAGGAAATGAAAAATAAACTTTTCCGTACAAAGTTAATTCCTCGATCAAACAATTTGTATGGAAAAGCCATTTTAATTTTACTTCCTGAAATAATTTTCTGGTGAAAGTCTTTTTAAATATTTGTTTTAAATAAAATGACTGTACACAATAAAAGACATGAGAAGTTTTTCAGTGTCTTTGACTGAGAAACCCCTATCTGTTTGTAGGACGCCTTCCCATACATATACATTACTAGCGACCGGCCCCGGCTTCGCACGGAAATTATCAGTGTTTCTCTACTATATTATGCATGTATTATACATATAAACCTTCCTCTTGAATCACTCTATCAATTAAAAGAAATCGCATCAAAGTCCGTTGCGTAGTTTTAAAGATCGTCGAAGGTCGTTGCCGGTCGCTGTCTTTGATAGTGGTTGTTGCTCAAACCATGTCAGAAGCCTATTAGCTGTGCTACTAGGCGGTTTCAAAACTCTGACCCCAGGGTTCATCGGTTCGTTGTTCGACTCGAAAACCCACTCGCTAAGAAGAAGACCAAAATATGGTTGGGAGGACTAGTTACACTACTAATAATAGTCAATGTGACGACGATCATAATACCAGGTGTAATGGGACAGTGTTCCGCAAACTCATACGGGTTGTTCAGTCAACGTAACTGAAAAACGGTCTGCAGGAAATTAAAAAAAAATTGAGCTACCCATACAAAATGACCACTTTCCATTAAAAAAGTCATTTTTTTTACTTCTTGAAAACAAAACCTGCTGATAGTTGTTTAGTGTCGTCGACTGAGCAACTCCTATCAGTTTGCGGACGCTGTCCCTTACACCCCGTATGATGTGTCTATTAGAAACAAAGGACGGACGAGGAGAATGCGCGGTTCATCAAGAAAACGATGGCGTCTTTGCGCGGGCAATCCATCTACTACAACTCGTACTGCGCTCATCTCGATCCAGGTAACAAATTTCTATACCTACCCTTGATACATACATATAATCACGCCTTTATCCCTAATGGGGTAGGCAGAGCGTAAACGAGCTGAACACAGGTCGTTCCGCCACGTCTGACAAAGTTTTGAGGGTTATTTAATATAGATTTGTAGGTATATTGCTGTAGTCAGAGGTAGTCAGCCCATCACCTAAATTACAATATACTGAAATCCTTGGATCCTTTAGCTGGTTTTTACAGTATCCCCAGGAGGAAATGCAGCTGGCACATTCTATGTTTTTCTCGCTCGCAGTCCAGCATGGTTTAATGATTTATTTTTTAAATATATATACACCCCGGGCAACGGCAACACAGGTTTGCCTGTGTATAAGTCCAGCTGAACGATCCCTACAAAGCGGTTGTAGGCTCCGCAAGGGGCCGCTTGGCTCGCAAAGTCGCAACCACCCTCTCACCGGAGTTCGGCGCCAAACAGCTTGCCGTGTTCCATCGATGCCTGAGATTGCCAGTGCCATAACAGGCATCTTCTAGGTGAGCTCGCTCCATCATCGACTCTGTCACGATCATCCCTGACCTAGTGTCAAGTCAAGTCAAGAGCAAACCCATTGCTAATGAAAAAAATAGCAATCAACAGAAATATTGTGGCTAATGTCCTGAGTGGCAAATTACTGATTTACTATTTTTATGTGATTTTGCAATGACTATGCTATTTTATTTCTAAAATACTTTCTACTATATTTCAACCGCAGACATGACACGTGTCTTCGGGATACCCTTCCAACGCTTTAGCCAACTAAGGTATCGCAGGGTCTTGCTCTTAGCGGTGAAAATAGTGACTGGTTGCTCCATAGATCGTCATGACTGAATGCTAGCGACATCTTGCGTACAGCTTTACAACTATACTATTTTAATTACTTAGTTCTTCTTTCCAGAAGGAATTCAAGCCAATAAATGATGTCGCTACACTTTTTAATTTTTTATATGTTTTTGCACAACTTACTGTGTGCTATTTTATTTCTCAAAATACGAGAAAAACAAATAAAAAATTTCAACTGCAGGCAGGATTTGAAACAGTCAGTAATTTTGCCGTTCAGTTGGCTTTAGCGAGGAGATTGTATACCAAAGACGCAGGTTCAAATATCTGCGGTGACAGAGCAAACCGTCTCAATTTTGACACAGCATTCGCCACCCGCGAGTTCGTCCCACTTCCCAAGAAGAAGCGTTACAGCAAAGCAGACAAACACCAGAAGGCTGCAGCTATTGAGCTGCCGAAGATCCTGGCGCTCAAAGACACGGAGGTGATGAAGATAGCTCATGACGTCTACGAGCGAGACCTGGATGCGCCCACCCTCAAACCCCTGGACACAACGGCTAGAAGTCAGTTTAAGTTGGTGTTTTGGGATAGGTATTAAGGCTCCCGCGGATTATCGAAATCTTATAAAAACGTAGTTTCGCTTCCAACGGTAGGACCTTTAGACAAACTCTGTATTATTTGATAATTCGAATCTTCGCGAAAATCCTAGGGATTTAGCGAAAACACGAATAATTATATAATGGTGAAAACATTATCAAATCTTATTGGAAAATGTCAGGGATTTTGCGAAAATTCGTATTAACAATAATCAATTGCAACGTACATCTATGCTTATGATATTTTTTTGTTTTTAAAATAATTAACTGTAGATCTGCGATAGTGAACGTATATAATGTAATGTGTCATTATTGTTTGCATCTCACTGGAATGCCGTTACTGAGGTGAGTGTAAGTAAATAAATATATAGGTACAAATAACTAATTATTTTGTAATACACATACTGACTTAGATAACTACTTAACACACACACATGTACGTAGTCTTAAACCCTATTTATCACATGTTCATTTTTGAAATGAAGAAACGTTCGATGAACGAACACGACGTTCGAAACGTTACAAAATAGACTACGTCGATCAGACAATTTTAATGGGGAAACCAAAACTGAAAGTGGTTTAGTTCTTGGACTTATGTAATGTTTGTGTTTTTGTTTCTCATCCCCAGTACTGGGTTACGTCCGGCCACGCCTATACAAGACCGGGCTCACTGACTACCAGGCTGGCATAGCTCGATTGGCGTACGAGCTGGTCCGCGACGACCGCATTCCTCGCTACGTGGCCGCCAACGGGAACAGGCCCAAGTGGGGCTACCCCCCAGAAGGTACCAGGCAACCAGAACTCGACGGTGCTCCATTTGACGGCGAAGTACTGTTCTGAACTATGTGTTGATAAGAGAAATGCTTAAGACGCTCCCATGTCTCAATGACCTTGAGCGTTTTGCTTACCTGACACCCCACCCACCCGTTCTTTCCCCTGATGTTTGTTACGTAAAGGAGAATAAACTTGGCCATCTATCGGATTTAGCTTGTACTACTACAACACGCGATGGGTTCTAGTTTGTGATCATCTTCTTTACCACCGGGTATATTTTTGAACCATGTGATCCATAAAATACTTTATAATTAAAAATGCAAATATTACGGGTGTTCTCTTGGTGTTCTACTCATTAAACTAAACAACTTTTCCTAGAAAACATACAACTGTCGAAATAATATGAAAAAAAATACAAATTTGTCGATATATACTATCACACTACTGATTCTAATTTATTATGTACATATTCAATTTTCCAAATTATTATTTTATATAATATTAAATAATTATTTATAATAATATTAAATTATTATTTTATATTTTATTCGAAAAAGTTGTACAGTTTCATGAGTAGAACACACCGTTATCATTATTTACACTTTATTCAAAATAATCCTATAAAATAGTCCAAGAGCTTGCGAACATTTTAAAGAATTAAATTATTATGTTTTATTGAAATACAGCAAGAATTTTTATTCACTAAGGAAATTTTAAGGGCTTGTTTTTGTTGGTGAGATTATGAAACTGTTTGTTTTTTGGAACGTAAGGTGAAAAAAATTTACTAGACACGATAGATTTTTTTTTCATATTTTGACCTATATTCCATCGAGAAAATTGTTCAGTTTCATTGTCTAAACAAGTCCTTAAAATTTCTTAAGTAAATGATATACCTCGGTTTTTATGTATGTTCTTCTTCTGTCGAGTGGGTATCGAGTCTATCGACCCCATGAACCCTATGTATGTAAATGTACCGGGTGTAAGGGACAGCGTCCCGCAAACTGATAGAGGTTCCGCAGTCAACGCCCATACTACTTTTACCCCTTTACCAGCAGTTTTTTTTTTAAATACCTACGTTTCCGTCATTGTTACATCTGGTTTGCTATTAAGTAAGATTTGAGAATTGTATTGCTGTATATGATGTAACAGACCTTGTATTTACGCGTAAATTAATTACAGCAAGTTTAAACCTGTTTAAGAGATAAAACAAATATAATTTTGAGATGCTGTCCGGAGCAAAATGACTATGTGAAGCAATTTGCTAAAATCTTACTATAATAAATACTTTTCACTTATAATATACCCGGGCTCAAAAAAAAACACCAAATTACAATAACAAAAGAAAAAAAACTAAATTAAACCGACGACTTTTTTTTCGATTTTATATGAAATTAATATTTTTAGAGGGCTCAAGATCTGTATATTTTTAAAATTTAATTATGTATTTAAAATCATGAGAAACCACAACATTTCATACCTCTTGGGTAAGTGAATTCTAATGTTGTATGGGTCTACCTAGACTTTCATCTCCTGAAAGAATTTGCAGGCCGCTGTCTCTTACGTCCGTTATGTATAAAATATGCAATTTTCAATTATTAGGCATTACATGGCTGTAAAATCTAGCCTAGCTATGTATTATTTTAGATTATAATCTATAGCCAGTCATTAGTATGTATCTTATGTAAATATATTCATTAAATAATTAAGTATGTAGGTCAATTTATTTTAAAATCTAACAGAAGGTAAAAGATTATTATTATTAGGTTTTTTGTGTCTTAACTCTGGTCTTCTGCTATAAGGAATGACATTTTGTAAAGGTAGTATTAAAAGGCGATTAAAATTTGGAAAGATATAATGAAGTACAGATATATAATCTCTTGAAGTTCAAATCATACATACATATAATCACGCCTTTATCCACAGTGGGGTAGGCAGAGCGTAAACGACGTAAACAAAGGTCGTTCCGCCACGTCTGATTAAGTTCTGAGGGTTATTTAAGATAGATTTGTAGGTATATTTCTGTAGTGACAATACGTCAGCCCATTGCCTAAATTACAATATACTGAAACTCTCGAACACTGGTTTTTACAGCAAGCCCGGGAGGAAATTCAGCTGGCACATCCTATGTTTTTCTCTTGCTCCCCGACCAGCATAGAAGAAATGATTCTTAAACTATATGACTAGAAATAAATAAATCTACTAAAAATAATAGCTTAGAAGGTATACGAGTAATAGTAATAAAGGTCATCAATTAAATATGAAGTTTTGATAAATTTATGATTCTTCTACTGATGTGTGTCGCATTGTGTAGTTTTTCTTCTTTTGTACTAATGGATAACTGAAACAGAAAACAAATATTATAGTGATGGTAAAAAGAACATAATAAATATATAATCTACTGATTATTTCGTATGGATAATTTTGATCTTCCATGCTGGCCTGGGAGCGAGAGAAAAACATAGAATGTGCTAGCTGCATTTCGTCCCTGGCATGCTGTAAAAACCAGCTAAGGGATTCAGTATATTATAATTAAGGCGATGAGCTGTGACAATAGCGTCATACATCATCATCTCCCTAGCCCTATCCCGTATATCACGGGGTCGGCTACCTAATCTAGGGGATCGAACGAGGGTACTGGTTTTTACACAGAGCGACTGCCATCTCATCTCTGCAACCCAGAAGGGAAACTTAGGATATCTAAAATCACGCTAATAGACTTAGAGGGTAGGCAGGAAATTTAAATTTGGCTGTTTCTTAACCGATTCTTATGGAACTTTTTGAGCAACCTTTAAAATTAAAGTTACGATACAACAAATCACGCCTCACGACTTACGAGGTAGGTAGAAAATTAAAGGTAACTAATTAATTAAAGGTAACTTTAATTTTAAATATTGTTCAGTTGAATTAAAAAAGTTCCATTAAATCGGTTAAGAACAAGCCAAATTTCAATTTCCTGCCTACCCCCTAAGTCTAGTAGCGTGATTTTAGGTATCCTAAGTTGCAACTCGGGTAACACACAGATGAATAAAAAAGTCCCATCGAAATCGGATCAGTAGTTTTGTTGTGATGTGGTAACATACAGACAGACAGACAGAATGACAGACAGACAGACAAAAAAAAAAACTTTCTGATCTTTATATCGTTAATAACGCCTGCTGCAATTATTTTTTGTAAATATATTCAATGTATAGACACGATCCTTCTAGAGATTAATTATATGTATAGATAACCCTCAAAACTTTGTCAGTCGTGGCGGAACGACCTTTGTTTAGGTCGTTTACGCTCTGCCTACCCCATCAGGTATAAAGGCGTGATCATATGTATGTATGTATAATTTTGATAACGCCTTTATTTGGATATGTAGTTTATTCCTGTTCTTAAAATAGTTTGAGCTCTTGGACTATAATTAAACTTACAAGTGCTGTAAATGTAAATTCTAAATTAACATGTCTTAATTCTTCTTTGCTAGACTAGGGGCGATAGAAAAACATAGAATCTTCCAGCTGCTTCTTTTCCCGGGCATACTGTAGTCAGTAGAGACATGGAATAATATAATATACTTACTCCGAAAAGGGAAACAAGGTTGTGGAATACCGTTATAATCACAAAGTTTACATAAACCAAATGAAGCTTTCATTTGGTGTAAGTTTATTTTCACTTACTTTTGTTGGTCCGACGACGTAATGCTATGAACTCTTGTGATTCAAGATATTTGTGCAGAATTTTAGTTTTTAACATTTTGTTAATGGCTGCTGGAAAAAAAAAACAATTAAAAATTTATGAGAAAAATAATACAAATTAAATAAAAATTAAAAAAAGTTAATTAGAATCGAATATTGGTAAGGATCGATCTCGTACTACTGCGATTGAAAGCCTCTAGCACTGCCACCGCACTAATGTGGCTGACACTTTGTGTGGCGAAATTATGCATTGGTTTGTAGACAATATGCAATCTTTACGCTGTCAGATAGAATAAAATATTCCAATCAAACAGCTATCAATATTTTTAGAGAACCAAGATATTTTGTTATTTCCTAAAAAAACATTGCTGAACCATTTGCTACATTCTACAGTAGCTGACTAATAAAATAGTAGTAAAATAAAACAAAATAATATTATGTTGAAGTAAATACTTACTGTTTTTTTATACTGTCTAAGAATTTTAGAGAAACTCATCAATAATAATCAGTAGATAAAGAATAATTCGCACTAATATTAAACAATGAATATTAAAAGTCTTAAACACAAAATGTCCAAACAGAACTTACGAAAACTATTTTTGCCTGACAAGAGCGACGCGGGTTCCCCTCGCGAAGGCCGTGGGCCGTCTGCCGCCCGTCGCCCGCGCACGGACCCGCCCTTTGCGAACCTCCCAGAAATCAGATTTTATTTTTTTTCTCCAAAACTAATAATCGAAATAAAAAAGCAAGCAGATCACATTTTAGTGTTTATGATTTATAACGTTCAAAATAATTATCATAAATGCAAGTCGTTAAGTGCAAGTAAATAATAAAAGTTTAGTGAATGTTTTAGACACGGAAAGAGGGCCAGAAGAATTCGTATTTCTCATTAATTACTCAATATTTTTAAATAATCTTAAGAGTGTAATGAAGAGCTGAGACCAATCTACAACATATAATTATTTTATATTTTTTATGTAACGATAAAGTATACTTTATAGGCCTTGCAAGCGACCGAAATATCACGAGAGCCCCTTAATAAATTGTATAGCTTGAATCGCAGATTTTGTTTTATTTTGAAGCCTGTATCCTGAAAATCTTGGCTTGTAAGCTATAGAATCAGGCAATAGGTAGTTAGGGACTACTAGCAGTTAAAAAGTCTAGTGTAAGGGCTTTGATAGGATTTGATTAAAATCTGTTCTTTTTTCCCCTTTTCTATACAAAATAAGTAACAGGACTACGTTTAAATAAATTGTATAGATCTACAAGTGAATGGCCGTGCTTCGGAAGGTACGTTAAGCCGTCGGTCCCGGTTAATATAGTTTAATACCGTAGATATTAGTCGTTAAGCCATGTCAGAGACCAGTGCTAATATTGGCGGCTAGAAAGGGACAATAGGTATGATGGTTAGTTTTTATGTGAAGTTTTTTATGACAGCTGGATTGGTGACTAACCTGGCAAAAGCCATCTAGGATTGGGTCTGGTTTCCTTTCTGAGTTGCGGAGGTCAGATGGCAGTCGCTCTGTGTAATAACTAGTACCTTAGTTCGTTCACCTAGATTAGTAAAACGGATAAGGCTAGTTGATGAGATCTACAGGTGAATGTTGGCACCATTCAGTCCTGAGACAAGATTTTTTTTTTAGTTCGGTAATCTGTATCTGTTCTGGCATGTAAGAAAGAATAAGACAAAACGAAGGGAGGGGCGCAAAGTGCGAGTTTCTCATGCTTCTTCTTCAATGTGATATACCTAGTTTTGTTTTATTTTGTTACATAGGTATAATTTTCTTTGTAATAGACTCGCTTGTGACTTTCTAAGTGTTCTTAGGAATGTATTTGGAAATAAATGATTTGACTTTGACTTTGACATGGCTCTGTGCTGTAGCTATGCTCTGGGTAACCCAGGGTACCTTATCGGAATATAGGCGATTTCTGGTTTTGTGATTCATTGTTAACGGTACTACTGGCAGGGCAGCTGGTAGTGTCGTCAACAAACAGGGCAATTTTATATATAGGGCCTAAGTGGTACCCCATCAGTAAAAAAAACATAATTCACTAAAAACGCAGTGAATCGAAAAATGGCTCCGACCGACTCAAGTAATGGTAATTAACATAATTTAGAACCTTATAAATAAACGATTCGTAGTTCGTTGTAGTAAAAGGACGAGTTCGCAATTTTTCACCCTGTTCGCTTCGATAATCGCTAATAAATTAATTATGTTTTCTTTTACTGAGGGGGCGCCACTTGGCTAGTATATACGTAATCACAAGTACAAAATGTCTGAAGTGCCAAAGAATAAAACACAGAAAGATAAATAGACGTTTATGTATAAAAACACGTATATAATCTGTCATGGGGGCGGCGTCGGCGCGCTCGAGATGAGCTGACCTCTCTTGTAGAGGGTGGTGCCCTCCCCCCTCTTCTCTTCCCTCCTCTCCTCCCTCGTCCGTGTGTGTTCCTCCCTCCTGGGCGTGTGTGTGTGTTCCTGCCGGCTGGCGGCGCGTGTTCTGACCGTGTTCTCGTCGTGTTGCCTGAGGATCACGGCGCGCGCGTCGGATGTGTTGCGCTCTCTGCAACCAGAGGAAATGAGTTTAGTTTTAAAATATAGAGGGCGATTCGGTTACAACACGACTACAAAACTAAAACGAGGCGAAGCGAATGGGACATCTAACTAAGTAAAGCCGAATCAGACCGTTACATGAGTGAAACAATTGTGGCGTACCAGAAATACGTTACGCGAGTGTTTTCTGCTTAGGTTTTCTGTATTATTTATGGCTTTTGAGGGGAAATTTCTTTACGTAAAATGACAATCTCGCTTCGCTCGCGTAGAGTATTAATTAAATTTTCATATATACCTCGCGCTCACTTCGCGTTTGTGAAATGGCGCGCTTCGCTCCCATTATGTATTTATTTAACAATTTATTGCACACATAAACATACATAGTACACAAATATAAAAAAAGAAACAATAGCACAACAGGTACAGCTTATCTCTTAAAAGAAATCTCTTCCAGCTGACCTACGGTAGTGAGAGTGTATAAGTGAGGCAGATAAGGCGTGTACAATTATAATATAGGTAAAATTACATAAAATAAAATTCTAAGCCTAATATTATTATATGTATTGATTCCGTTTTAATTAAATGTCACGCTCGCTTTGGTCGCGTACCTTTTGTGGTACCTACGCCTTGCTCGCTTCACTCGCGTAACGTTTTCATTCGGCTCTACTGAGTCTCTTCTTCTTCTTCTGTCACTCGTTTCGCTCGCATAATAATTACATTACGCGAGCGAAGCGAGTGCGACATTTAACTTCTGAATTTCTGAATTGAAAATTTCGTGCTCGTTTCGCTCGCGTAACGTATTCATGCATTTTCGTTTGTTCCGATCGTAGATCTACTGCTTTTGTCCCGGGTTTGAGTGTCATAGTTATAGAAATCCTACTTATACCCTGTATACAATCGTGTTCTCACCTGCCAATAGACACGAGTCTATCTATATCAGCTGGCCGCCTGATCTCGCTGGCTTGCGTCATGGTGACCCTCAGCGGGGCCGGCGGCGGGCTGGCAGGAGGCGAACTGGCGTTGGACGCTGACGCCGGAGACGACGAACCCACTGCTGAGTCCCGCTTCGCTGAAGACTCGGACCCTACAGAAATGTTGTCGTCATGGGTAAAATAGTTACATTTAGGCAAACAGGTGCTCCTAACTTGACAAGTATTGAAATTGAGTCTCTTAATATTACACGTTTTGCGCAAATTGCAAGGAATTTTTCATTTTATTATCCATAACGTCACAATTTACATTTAATATCTAAACTATGACTGTCAATCTTGCGCTGGCAACCCTAATATTGGACCATATTTTAAATACTTAAGCTGTGATTCCTGCTCTGAAAGATTGCACGAAACATGCGGGGCAGAGAGGGGAAGGGAAATGTTTGTGAAACCCTTTCCCTTTGCCCCCGGGGGTATGTTTTGGTGCGCTGGAGTCACGGCTTCAAGCTATGTTAGGTAGATCTAGGTACTTATAAAGAAAATATAAAACAAAAACAATACGAAATATCAGCGAAATATTTATAATATCTATGCATAGACTCATCTTCTATATTCTGTTACCTGAGGTGGACCGTCGTCTCGGAGGCGCTGATGGTCTGCTCCTGGGCGAGGACTGTGAAGGGAACGCTGCCGGGATGTGTAGTGATGCTGTGATGACGCAACTGTCGTCGTCTGAGCCGCCTAGTGTCTGCAAATTAAAGCGAGTTGTGTTATCAGTAAAGATAGCACAGCCAGCAGCTAGGGTCTCCTTAGTGAGCCTTTCCTCGGAGCGGCTACCTAATCTACTGGTTTTTACACAGAGCGACCATTTTGCCATCCTACTTCCATTTTTTGCCGCAATTAGGGAAGATATCTCACTCATTCTGCAAATCAAAAGGCATTCGATTCGAATCTAAGGTACATAATTGTAATCGCTGCCGATGTCAGTCAAGACGTCGACCGCTCCCGTATTACTGTCTAGCTATTCAGTAAGAACACGAGGAAATTATTGCGATTCCTTCCAAAACGACAGGTATGGTCTTATGTTAGTAAAGTGGTGCCTTTTCCAACTCCGAATTGCTATTCGATAAGATACCTCCATAGAGAAAAGTTTAGTCTCATTGTAACGGTCCGGACAGCGAAGGGTGCTCCTTCAATGTGAAAAGGAAACCTCGCATTTTGCAGTCCAAAAGGCATTCGTTTCGAATCAAAGTTACCTCATTGTAATCGCTGGCGGAATCGTTAGAATCCGGCGCGGAGTCGGTGCGGGCGACGGAGGCGGGCGTGCACACCACGCCGCTGCTCCCACATTCCTCGCTGCTCCTCACTCTGTACACCATACGACATTCGAAGGTTAAAAAAATCACAAATGTGGCAAAAGCAAGGCTAATAATGAGTGATTCTACGAGCTCATTTCGGACTGCATCCACCCGTCGATCGTAGCATGTGGAAAACAATCGTTTGGGCCTTTTTTAGCATTTTGTATTCATAATTTGCTACGTGGAATCCATATTAATTACATAAACACATACTACCACACCTAGAACTGTATAATACTGTAGTGACAGAGTATCAGCCAATCGCCTAAATTACAATATACTGAAATCCTCGAATCCCTTAGCTGGTTTTTACAGCATGCCCGGGACGCAGGCACATTCTACGTTTTTCTATCGCTCCAGTCAGGCATGGAAGTTAATTGTAGACCAAAACCAGACTAGTTACTCACCTAGTGACAATGGTCATAGCGGAGGAGAGCGATCCCGAAGATGTGTCAGACGCTGCATCTCTTGCCCTTCTGCGGACGTACGATGGTTTTTCACTGCGGGTAGAGGGAAAATAAATGATGTTTTTAAATTTTCTGACTGAAATTGTTAATGTTCTTAGAACATGTATATAGAAACCAAAAAATTTGCACGGGAGGGATCCGTCCGAACCCACAAACTTCGACGTACTGTGCCGCTACTCTTAACCGCTGAGCTACCATGCCTTCGATATATTCCTCGGATATCCTTTTTATCCGGCCAATGGCCGTATTCGGGGTTTGCATACATACATACATATAATCACGCCTTTATCCCTAATGGGGTAGGCAGAGCGAAAACGACCTAAACAAAAAGGCTGTTCCGCCACGTCTGACAAAGTGTTGAGGGCCATTCAAGAAAGATTTGTAGGTATATTGCTGTAGTGACAGGTTGTCAGCCCATCGCCTAAATTACAATATACTGAAACCCTCAGATTCCTTAGCTGGTTTTTACAGCATTCTCGGGAGGAAATGCAGCTGGCACATGCTATATTTTTCTCTCACTCCCAGTCCAGCATGGAAGATATGGGGTTTGAGGGTAACATAATGTACCTAGTAAGTTGCACATTGGTCCCGGTGGCCGTGGCTCCGTGGAGGAACTGTTCCCGCGACCACGTGCGTCGCGTCGCGTTGTCAGCTATTGAAACTATGTTCTCTTGCGCTGCACACCTAGAACAAACGGTTTATAAATTATTCAAAGGAGTTTGATTACACTGATGCCTAATCTATACACACAACTTAAGAGTCGTCCGGAGGTACGATATCCCATACGGACGTAGTTTGTTTTTATTTTAAGACGATAAGACTGAACTTTTAAAAGTTAAAACGGGACTATGTTTGTATGGAATTATATCTCTCCGGGGCAGCCAAAACTCATTTTGTTTGGTCCTGTCACTTTAAAAAATTTGGTCAGCGTGTGCAGTCGTCTGCTTGGCGCTCCGCAAGTTGACACACAACGATGCTGACGTCAGTTTGATACTCAAAATTTGGTAAGCGTGTACAGTCGTCTGCTTGGCGCTCCACAAGTTGACACACAACGATGCTGACGTCAGTTTGATACTCAAAATTTGGTAAGCGTGTACAGTCGTCTGCTTGGCGTTCCACAAGTTGACACACAACTATGCTGACGTCAGTTTGATACTCACTCAGCCCGTCTCGGCAGCAAAGTGTCCAGTTGCGTGGGGTTGGTGTGAGCGAGGTGTATGTACGCTTCATGCAGCAGCTCGGCCGGTAACGACCACAACTCTGCCTGACGCTCGACCAGCTGACGAACCACGTTGATCACGTCAGCTCGCTCTGATAACTGCTCTGCGCTGGAAAGTGAGAAAAGCAAGTTTTATTTATCAATATTAACTTCCTTCAGTCTAGTGCTCTGAGCCATGGGCTCTGGTAGCGGATTTGATTTCCACGCATGCATCACGTTTATGTTCTTTTTCGTGTTTCTATATTTATTTTCGGGAAAATTCGAGCTCGATTTGCTCACGTACAATTTTATTTAATATATTTTTTATGTACCTACATGACCTTAACTAAATGACACCCTTGAATCGATAGCTGGATCCGGCTTTGCGCTTACCTGGCCGCTTCGTTAGGTTTATTTCTATGCAGTATATTGGGTGCAAAGATGGTAGCCAGGTTGGCTGCGTCCATCTTGTTCCCAGGCTCGCGGTCATCTGCAGAATGCGTGGCGAGCTCAGACAGGAAGGATAGCAGCGCGTTGAGGGTATCTCGATGCGCTGCTGGGAGCAGCTGGACTATCAACTTCAGGGCTTCCCATTGTAGCTTCCTATTACCGATTTCTGGAAAAAAAGAAGATGGACTATTTGAGGTTTATGCACTCACAGTGCTATTTTACTTCAAAACGTGCAATGTGCCAGCAGATTCACCTCCTGGGCTTGTTGTAAAACCACCTAACCTTAATTTATGCGATGGGTTGACAATCTATCTGGAATTACCCTCAAGAGTTGTCAGATGTGGCGGAAAGACTATTGTTTGGATCGTTGATGATTTACCCCATTTGGGATAAAGGCGTGATAATATCAGGTGTAAGGGACAGCGTCCCGCAAATTGATAAGGGTTGCTCAGCCTACGACACTGAACAACTATCAGCAGGCTTTTTTTCCAGGAAGTGGTAAAAAATATGTATATTTATTGCTTTACAAAATGTTCACCTCGATCAGACAATTTGTATGGAATAACATTTTTTCCACTTCCTGAAAAAAAAAACATCCTGCTGATAGTTTTTAAGTGTCGTTGACTGAGCAACCCCTATCAGTTTGCGGGACGCTGTCCCTTACACCCGGTATACTTATATTGTAATACTCACTCTGCGTCTGCAGAAAGGCGGGATAAAGGTCTCTACAGAGCAGCGGGTCAGGCAGGTCTCTAAGGAACTCCTTGAGTAGCGTGGCCACGTCGTGAGGACAGGTGGCCGTGTCCAGAGCCGACTCCTGACCCCTCTCCCATTCTTCTCTTAACTGGAAATCGAAAAAAATAACTTTTAATGTGTCTTTTACACTCATAGTGCTAATATATTTCTGAAACTCTAACCAATTAAGCTACCGAGGGACATAACCTGAGCGACGAATTAAGTGACTGGTTGATTCTAGATCGTCTTATGTGGACGCTATGCGTTGGGACGTTATTTCAAGGCTGCGGGTTAAAATCCTGTCTGCGGTTGAATTTTTGATTTGTAGTTTGTTTCCTAGCCGACCCAATCATGTAATAGGCAACAATCTTCTTCTTCTTCTGTCGAGTGGGTATCGAGTCTATCGACCCGATGAACCCTGGTGTCAGAGTTTTTAAACCGACTAGTAGCACAACTATCAGGCCTCTGACATGGTTTTGAGTAACGACCCTCAAAGACGACCGGGACCGACGGCTTAACGTGCCCTCCGAAGCACAACATCTTTTTTCTTTTCGGACAATCAGGTGATTCAGCCTGCAATATCCTAACCAAACTGGGGAAAAATTCACAAAGTAATAAATTCTCAAATATCAACTTTGTGTTTTCCCCCTGGAATCGAACCCAGGACCTCCAGATCGGTAGTCCATGGCACTAGCCACTAGACCACGGAGGCAGTTAATAAAACAGTCGTTGTCCCCCACTGGAATTTGAACCAGGGACCTCCGAATCGCGAGCCCACGACTCAGATCAGACCACTAGACGACGGAGGTAGTTACAAACACACATAGCAACAACGTGCTCAATTTCTCCAACTAATTTCAAACACTGAGCATTTGTTTCTAAAGGGAAATCCGCGCTGTGTCGCAAATCGCAAATCGCCGAATCATCACCTCATAAGGGACAGCCTTGTACCGTAAACTGGGGTTTCTCAATCAACGAAACTGAACAACTTTCACCCGGAAATTTTTATCCGGAAATGAAAAAAAAAGGCAATGTCATTTTGTATGTTTAAGTTTGCGGTACGGCGTAGGTACGCTGTCCCCCTAAACGCAGTTTTCTTATTGAGCAAGAATACCGAAAGAAAGCCTTAGTTAGTCTTAACCTTTCGTCTTACGAAAGAGAGCGTTTTGCGAAAAGGGATATTTTGCAAACCTTTTTGCGACCGAGGTTCATTTTGCATGGATACAGCAAAAATGGAGCCGTGTAAACACCGCATGGCTTATGCTGGAACCATCACATTGTTGCTGGATCTAGCAACAACTCCAGCTACAAGTTTACCAACCCACGTCAACGCTGAGAGTAAAACATCGATCGACGAAATTAGATGTTTTCGAACGCAAGTCGGTGGCCCACTTGCCGAGAATTTATTGCAAAACCTATGGCTGGACTTTGTTGGATATGTAGTGGTTTATTTTTCATAGTTTCGCATTGACGAATTGAGTGTTGAAGATTTTAGCTGGGTGGTCCAGTTTTAGCTTGTTTAGATTCATCATCTCTCTAACCTTTTTCCCGTATTTCACAGGGTCAACTACCTAATCTAGGGGATTGAACAAGGATACTGGTTTATACACAGAGTGACTGCCATCTGACTTCCGCAACTCAGAAGGGAAACCAGACCCAATCCTAAATAAAGCTTTTGCCAAGTTAGTGGCTAAACTGAAAAAATAGCTGACAAAGTTTTCAAGCCGCCAATGCTTTATTCCATTTTTGTACATAAGGCGGGGCCACTTTCCCATTTTCTCCATACTTATCTAACTCTCTTCTTAGAAGAAGAAGTTCCCTGAAGAGGCTGACAGTGCGCAGGGCGTGTCGGCGTAGGCTTGCCAGGCAGGCAGACACCGGTGAGAGGACCTTGGGCCCTTCACCGTTTTGCGTATTCAGGCCAACCCAGCCACAGTTGTCTAGGACTCAATCTACTCTTGACTTTAGAGTCTTATGTAGTCTGTCTACGTAAGGGATGAGAGAGACGGAGTCGACGATGGAGCGAGCTCACCCAGAATATGTCTGTTTACTGGAACTTTTATGAGTTGAGGGTTATATGCCTTCGGGAACACAGACGTAAGCACTGAGTTCCACTATTTTGCCGTGTGCATTATGAAAGATTTATGGAAGCGTTTATTCCGAATCCGAATTGGTGGAATATCAACCAGATTGGATTGGACGTCCTGCGATCTAGACGTCCACTTACTTGTCTAACTCTCTTCTTAGACGAAGATACCCTGAAGAGGCCGACGGTGCGCAGCGCGTGTCGGCGTAAGTGCGCCAGGCAGGCGGACACCAGTGCAGGCACCTTGGGCCCTCCACCGTTTTCCGTATCCAATCCCCCCCAACCCCATTCGCTGGAGTCACAGGATTCACTCTGGAAATTGAGAAAATATAGTTTGGATATGATTTAGTAATACAACACGTATAAGCAGCGCATAACCAGTAACTTCCATACTGGACTGGGAGTGAGAGAAAAGCATATAATGTGTCAGCTGCATTTCCTCCCGAGCATGCTGTAAAAACCAGCTAAGGGATCCGAGGGTTTCAGTATATTGCAATTTAGGCGATGGGTGGACAACCTGTCACTACAGCAATATACGTACAATTCCATCTTAAATAACCCTCAAAACTTTGTCAGACGTGGCGGAACGACCTTTGTTTAGGTCGTTTATGCTCTGTCTACCCCATTAGGGATAAAGGCGTGATTATATGTATGTATGTAACCAGTAACGCTTAATCATAAGTAAATAAAATAGTTAAGGTCGCCCCCATTAGTAAAAAAAATTGTTCCCTAAAAACGCAGTGAATCGAAAAACCGGTCTAACAGTATAAAGTTATAGTAATTAAGATAATTTAGAACCTTATAATTAGCGATTCAGAGTTCGTTGTAGTGACAGGAAGAAAGATTGCGAATATCACCAACGGCAATATTTTTCTGTAACTACAACGAACTATGAAACGCTATTTTATAAGGTTCTAAATTATCTTAATTACTATTACTTGAGTCTGTTGGACCGGTTTTCGATTCACTGCGTTTTTAGTGATTTGTTTTTTTTTCTAATGGGGGCGCCACTTGGCTAGTATCGTCACTTTAATCAGCCGAACGTCGTAGTTCAAGGTGGTGATTTCAAGAGCTGAGAAAATATACACTGCGAGGCTCGAGCTAACTCACGAACACTTTCGTATGGAGTTGTAAAGCTTTTACGGAGATGTGCTGAACCAGCTGTATTACGTCTGGTTTATGTTTCATTATGTCAATCGCTTCTAAATTATTGTATTGGAGCCTGGGGGAGTGCCGCAAAATCAAACTTAATTATCATAGAAAGAGCACAAAGATCGGTGTTAAAAGTCATACTCAATAAAATAAAAATATTTCCTACCACAATTCTTTATAAAGAAGCAGACGTACTACCGGTTCGTCAGCTTTACATATTTAAGGCTTATTCATATTAAAATCTTGACCACCACAAAATTACCCTAAATTCAAATATTTATAAAAACCTATGCAATAAACGTGTTTACATAACCCAACCTCCTCGATTGAGTGGAATGTCCTATTAAAAACGAAACTGTCTTTTCTGCTAAGGGTAAACTTCAATCATGGCTTAAATCACAGGATTACACCTCCACTGAATTCATCCTCTTTTTTGTCTCCTGAAGCTCATACTTACCTTCATTGTCAGCGTTCTAAATACCTATCTCATTTTTACTATATTTATTTGATATTTTTTATATTCTTTCTATATATTATTGAAGTACATGTAGTATTTTTATATTTTCCTTTTTGTTACTAGTCGATAAGTTTCACTTTTATTTTTCTAAATTTTTTGATTATTAATACACGATTAATTAATAAGCACACTGCATAATCACAAAGCATTTTGTAAAACAAATAATGTAACGGTTTTACTTCCATGCTGGACTGGGAGAGATAGAAAAACATAGAATGTTCCAGCTGCCCTTCCTCCCGGGCATGCTGTTGAAGTCAGCAAAAGGGACTCGAGGGTTACAGTATATTGTAATTTGGGCGATGGGCTGACAACCTGTCACTATAGCAATACATATAACAATCTAAAATTGCCCTCAATTTTTGTCAGACGTGGCGAAAGCGCCTTTTACGAGGCGTTAAACGCTCTGCCTACCCCGTAAGGGATAAAGGCGTGATTTATGATTTATGTGAATAATGTAACGGTTGACTGGACTATCACGTCACAGGTGAAAGTCCTAATGTGAAGTCCAATTGAAATATTAAGCAATTTGTAACTTTACTGGTAAATAAAGAATTATTATTATTATGATTATATCTCCAATGAGTTACATTACACCTTGTTTTACCAGAATCACAAACATTGGGGATCTCTACGTCAACTAGTTGTACACAAACAAATCATGAGTAGTTCACTTTTACGGCGGTCTTGCCGGAAGATCTTATTTTCCAATTATTATTTTGGATTCTCGCCAGTTACTTTTGAGTAAAAAACAAAATGGTAAATAAAATCATAGATTTTGTTGACAGGATTATAATCAGCTGTTGTGTTTATTTATTTATTTAACAGTTTATGGCACACATGAATATACAGAGGATACAAACATTAAAAACATAGGACAACAGGTACAGCTTACATAAAAAAAGAAATCTATTCCAGCTGACCTACGGTAGTGAGAGTGCATGAGTGATGCATAAGTAAGTGTGTTGCTGTGTCTATTTAATTCAAGTTTTAGAAAGTGACAGAACCATACCAAACCTAAACTAAAGCAACAGAATCGGCACCACTACCTGATAATCTAGGCCCGTATTTAAAAACAGCACTCGAAACTGACAGTTAGTTTGAGTCTGTGTCAGAAATGTCATTTCAGTACAAAAGAACCTGTCAAATCTATACTTAATATTGCTCTCAATCTTGAGATCGCTTTATAAATACGAGCCTTGGAATCAATAATCGTTTTAAACGCGTTGCGTCTTCTATAGAACACATTGTTATTTGTTACTTATTATGAGATTTATAAGACGGGGCCCATCATCTTTGTATACTTCTCCTGTCTGTTTCTGACAAACACCACTGGTTTCAACAAGGACGTTCGAGCTACAGTTCGTTAAAGCTTTAATTGAACGTGGGTGAGGGCGCTGCATGTTGAGAGAACTAGCAAAGATGGCGTCGGCGGCCATGTTGTTAGCGTGAGTTCCTTCTTTACTATCAGCTATCTATGTGGCCTATATTAGCCCACTGCTGAGCATAGGCCTCTTCTTCTTTCCGATCGTATCCGCGTCCAACATTTTTCCCTATATCGTCAGACCATCGGGCTAGTGGTCTGCTTACTTGGCGTATTCTAGAGTTGCCACTCTGTCACAGCCATTGTTCGTGTTCCGTCTTCTTGCCTGCCCACTTCAGCTTGGTAATCCTTTTACCTACGTTCTCTACCTTAGTACGACGTTGGATTTCAGTATCTCGGATACGGTCTTGCAGCTTTATTCCTTCTTGCGCCACATTCATATAAACCCTTGCCGTACGTTACAGTTTAAAACATCCGTCACGTCTTAACCGCCCACGTCTCCAGTAAAAACTGCGATAAATCTAAATATCACTGTGACATAAAAACACAAACGTTCACAATCAGGGCCAATAGGTCAAACTTGACGTATCATGACGCAACTGTGACGTCACGGGTGTCAGATTACCTGCACGGCCTTTTCATTAAGGTCACGATAATTTTATCGCGTGACGCTCCTCGTTCGCCTATCCCGATATCTTCATCCAAGAATAGACGCCCGTAACAATTTGGAAGGAATGGTTTGCCTATTTATTCTCTATCGCTAACCGTAACCGATTCGAACTATGTCCGCCCATGAACTCCTGGTTCGTAAAGATTGATTGGCAAGTATTGTAGCGGGTTTACGATTCTGAAATGTATTCGCAAATGATCAAAGCGTAGTTTGAAGCGTCGATGATCGTCGTTTGGTTTTGACTTTCGATTTCCGTAGATACTTGTTACTTCTGTCTATCATTTAAATGTTGTGACTCAGCCACGACTCAATTTGTATCTTTTGGAGTTACAGTACCTACGTTAAGGCTTTAGTTTAATATTTATTTTAGGCACATAGATTTTGCCAGCTGCATTTCCTCCTTGGCGTGCTGTAAAAACCAGCTAAGGGATCCGAGTGGTTCTGTATATAGCAATTTAGGCGATAGGCTGAGAACCTGTCACTACAGCAATATATCTACAAATCTATCTTAAATAACCTTCAAAACTTTGTCAGACGTGGTGGAACCACCTTTGTTTAGGTCGTTTGCGCTCTGCCTACCCCATAAGGGATAAAGGCGTGATTATATGTATGTATCCATGTATATTAGTCGTTAAGCCATATCAGAGGCCATCGCTAAGCATTGGCGGCTTGAAAACTCTGACTTAATGTAGGATTGCGTTTGGTTTCCCTTCTTTTTTTGCGGAGGTCAGATCGCAGTCGCTCTGTGTAAGACCAGTACCCTCGGTCAATCCCCTAGACTAGGTAGCTAGCCCCGTGAGATACGGAATAAGGCTAAGGAGATGATGGAGGCGCCACATAAGCCATATCGGGACCTGTACCTTTCTGTTTTCTCATGTTGTGATTTTTGCACCTACGTATTGCTATCAATGTGAACTTTCAAAATGGAAGCTGCACTTTCTTACATGCTGGACTGGGAGCGAAACATAGAATGTGCCAGCTGCATATCCTCCCGGGCATGCTGTAAAACCCAGCTAAGAGATCCGAGGGTCTCTATATTGCAATTTAGGCGACGGACTGACAACCAGTCACTACAGCAATACACCTACAAATCTATCTTAACTAACCCTCAACACATTGTCAGACGTGGCGGAACGACCTGTTAAGGTCGTTTACGCTCTACCTACCCCATTAGGCGTGATAATATGCATGTAAGTATTATAGCATGAACTCGTAAATAGAACAATCAGAATAGCGTTTAGCGACTTCCAACTCGTAACTCTGGCATTTCAGCCGCGAACAACACTTGACATTTCGTTTATGAGCGTTCACGGAATTGGGAATACAGCCGCTATTGCTAGCTAGACGACTCGAAAATGAATTACTTAGCATAAAATATGGTTTTAATGTTTCTACGAGTAAATAGAGTTGTTCATTGAATATACATATGTTTCCAAGTTCTTCTTTTCATGAGGGTTTCGAGTCGAACGATCCGATAAACCCTGATGTCACAGTATTTAAATCGCCTAATAGTACAGCTACAACCCCCTTGGAATCGAACCCAAGATCTCCGGGTCAAGAGCCCATGGCTCAGACCACTAGACCACGAAGGCAATGATTTAAATGAACGTTGCAAAAAAGAAAGTTAAGGTGCTATTGCAAGTTAGACTGCGCGCGACATCAACAAATTCTAAGGGACGTTAGTGCACTTATCTATATTAGATTTGTGTCCAATTCTTATTTTAAAAAACATATGAAACATATATGGATGGGTGCATACTGTACAAGCTGTCATACGATACGAATCAAATCGAAAACAGCTTTACTTCCTGATTTTTTTTAATACTTGTTTATGAACTAGAATAATGTGGCAATTGCAGGCCATGCACCGATTTCTTAGATGTATATTTTTTTTAGAAATTTTCAATGTTTCTTTTAGGAGAAATAAGCTCTTAAAAACAACCATTTGCCGTTTGGGAATCACCTTAAACCGGCCAATGAGCGAATTCGGGGATTGTGCGTAACGTATCCACAAAATTCTTGTCAGCGGCCCAAACCTTATCAGCTAGGATCATCACAATGACGCATCGAATGCATGGATAGCTTCAGCTGCACTGGCCACGTCACTATTACGAGTCTTGGCTGCAGACGGGAAACTATTTCTGATCTCGGCTCGGGCATGCCAAACCGTACTGCGGCTGGCTTGACCAGTTCAAGTTGATCCTTAAACAATGATATGATTTTTATGGTAGTCCTTATAAGGGGAACGATTAGGTCAAAAATGTCCTTGATTTATTTGTTGGTCTGAAAGTAATTCGTAGTTCTGATCTTCTAAGAAAAAAAGGAAGACGAGGGCAAATAGTAATATGTATATGCTTTTCGAAGTAAAACATCTTATCTCTTACAAAAAATTTGCCTGGATTTGAGAAAATCACGACTTATCTAATATTAGTTTACACCTGTCATTTTCTGTTATGTTTGAGAGAACAGAAAGGGATGGCAATTAGTTTAAGTCTTATTAGGCCCGTAATTATAATCTGCACTTGAGATTGACAGCCAGTTTGAGTTCGTATCATAAATGTCATTTCAGTACAAAATGGCTTGTCGAATCCATATATCTTTACAAATACGAGCAGCAGTCAGGATTTAGTTAAGTCGTGCCCTCAACGAATCGATAGCACTAACAAATATCAACTTCGCCGCGGGAATCGAACCCCCACCACGATCGGTAAGCCATGGATTACACCACTAGACCACGGAGGCAGTTGCTGAGAGCCAAAGTAAATGTAATGAAAAAAAAACATTACATGTCCTGATGATCTATTTCATCAACTCATCAGCGAAAGAAATGTGGGGATCAAATAACACTGGTCGAACAAAGACAAAGCTCTAGCAGAAATTAGACTTATTACATGAAGATTGATAAATTGAATCTTTTTAATTCATCATTGTCTCCTATTTTTAGCACATTCGTGATGTCTATTTCTATTTCATCATCTGTTCTGTCCAACACATTTATAAGTCTTGTGATTTACATTGCTGGGAACAAGAGGAAAAAGAATACAAAAGCCATTTGCTACAGAAAAGCAAACGTATGACATTTAATTTATTCTTTTTTTTAATAAATGGCCAGTTAATTGTGGTTGCATTTTGTCACAAAAATATACAATGCTGCCAAGAACAAGAGCACAAAAAATGGTTCTAACAGCCCTTTGCTTAAAAAAAGCAAATATGACATTTAAAATTTTCTTTTATGTTTTATGGCAACGGCCAGTTTCATCTTTACAAAGATGAAACTTTACCTATTAAGGCATAGGTGGACATAGAGTTGGATGGGATGTATGAGGTATAATTTTGACTTCAATTTTCCCGCCATTGACAAAATATCTAAAATTTGATCTAAAATAGGTTTGTCTAAAATCCCTAGTCTTTTGATTTTATTCAAACTGTTTTGTATGACCTTTTCAATGTTGCTTTTCTCGTTTGTATGATTTATGAATTCGCTTTACGGCGTTTGGACGTATTAAATAATGGCTTTATTATATTCTGTCTAATATTGCGGTACAAAATATGATTTACAGTCAGTTAGCAGAGTATTAAACGGATTCAAGATTAAAAATAAAGATTCGTGTAGTCATTTTCGTACCATTACTATGCATTTGCAATATGTCGTGTACGTTTTGATATCGAATATCGATGATGGTGAAATTTTCACATAGAAATTTTTCAGAGCTATAAAAATAAATTAGGTTCCTTTTTTTATCAGATGTTTTAATTTGGTATGGGGAAGTATCATGGTAATTTTTACTGCGAGGTCTTCTTCTTCTTATCGTATCGATCGTAATGGCTTAAATTAATTTCGACCAGTACTCTGCCAAACGCACTGCGACATCAGTGGCGTTGTAAAGGTAGACAATAGATGTGCCATTGTTTGGGGGGAGGCACCACATTTGCACTGGTTGTTCGTGCTGTATCCCCATCGGCACAAATTGTCCCTACAGCGACCGACTTGGGTCCGGAGTCTGTTCAGGGACTTCCAAGTCATCCACGGGAACTTATGCCCTGGGGGAAGGACCTCCTTTGAGGGGTGTGGAGAAGCTGAAGGATATCTTTCTTTCCAAAGCTTACACCTGGCTTCTGGAGCGCTGCAAGTGATTGGGGCAGCGTGTTTCACGAAACTATGCCGGCTTTTAAGTCTTTGGGGTCCCTGGGTGTGATGATAAAGTGGGTGCCTCGTGTCATTTGCTTTCTTATTACACTCAACTGAGCTTGCAATCTCTATACGGATATCAGGTGGAGCAATGCCTACCAGTGGATAAAGCCTTTCTACTGGAGTAGGTTTAAGACAGCCCGTAATGATTCGGCACGTGTCGTTTAAAGCTGTATCCACTGACTTTACATGTGCTGAACGGCTCCAAACCGGGCAGTCGTACTCGCCAGCCGAAAAACACAAAGTCATTCCCGTCGTCCGCAGAACTTCCGGCGAAGCTCCCCATCTGGTTGAGGTAAGTCGACGCAGCAGGTTATTGCGTGTGTTGATTTTTTGCTGGGTGTTCTTGCAGTGCGTTTTGTACGTCAGTGCTCTATCTAAAGTGATGCCAAGATATACAGGCTACGCATTGTGAGTAATAGGCAATCCACGCCACGTAATGCTTAGCCCACGGTTCGCCTCACGGTTTCTCAGGTGGTACGCACAGGATTGGGTTTTAGAAGGGTTTGGCCTCAGAGCGTTGCTGTCGTAGTAGCTACTTAAGGTGTCGAAAGCTGCTGACAAACTGGACTTAACATACATACATACATACATCACGCCTTTATCCCTTACGGGGTAGGCAGAGCGTTTAACGCCTCGTAAAAGGCGCTTTCGCCACGTCTGACAAAAATTGAGGGAAATTTTAGATTGTAATATGTATTGCTTTAGTGACAGGACTTAACCTCTTCAAATGATGATGCCTGTGATGTCAACGCTAGATCATCAGCGTACAAGAAACGTTCCGTGTTAGGTGTAGACGGCTGGTCGTTGGTGTACACATTAAAAAGCAGTGGTGCCAGAACACTACCCTGGGGCAAACCGTTTTTCTGTGACCTCCATCGGCTTTTTTCGGTGTTAAGGTAAACTTGGAAACGGCGATTGTGTAGCATCTCACGAAGGAACTTCGTAAAGTTATGATCGTCTATAACATACACACATACATACATATAATCACGCCTTTATCCCTAATAGGGTAGGCAGAGCATAAGCGACCTAAACAAAGGTCGTTTCGCCACGACTGACAAAGTTTTGAAGGTTATTCAAGATGGATTTGTACGTATATCGCTGTAGTGACAGGTTGTCAGCCCATCGCCTAAATTGCAATATACTGAAACTCTCAGATCCCTTAGCTGGTTCTTACAGCATGCCCGGGAGGAAATGCAGCTGGCACATTCTATGTTTTTCTCTCGCTCCCAGTTCAGCTTGGAAGTATATAACATCAGTTACCTTACTTAGAAGTATTCTCAGATTCTCCGTGTCATACGCTGCTGATAAATCTACATATACTGAGCCGGTCACTAGGCCTAGTTTAAACCCATCCTCTATATGTTGCGTAAGTTTTAGCGTTTGGCTACAGCAGGACTTGCCTGGTCTGAAGCCAGCCTATTCTGGGATGAGCTTGGGGTCCACTACACTTGTTAGGCGGTTTAACAGCATTCTCTCTAGGAGTTTGTACATATGACACAGGAGGGAGATCGGGCGATAGCTTTTGGGGTCACTGCTTGCTTTCCCTGGTTTGAGGAGAGCTATCACTTTTGATTTCCTCCAAAGTCGGGGTATCCTGGTTGACTCCACGCAATTGTTAAACATTGCGAGTTACCAAGACGCAGCAACTGGACCAAGATTCTTTAATTGCTCCACAGATATGTCATCAACTCCGGACGCCTTTCCATTTTTAAGTGACTTTATTGCAAAAATTATGTCAAGAAGCAAAAACGGCGTGCTAATGGTAGGCTCGGAGCTTTGACAACTACTGGAGGTGGTATTTTTACTGAGACGACAAGGAGACTTACCGTTCAGTAGGAGCTGGTGAGCAACTTGGTTTGCCGTAACTTTACTTGGAGGTGAGGCTTGCGGTGGATCACTAGTGAGCTTTCTTATGGTTGTCCACGCTTTTCTATTGCTATGTGTCATATTTATATTTAAAACCGTGTCTGTCCATTTTTCTCGCCGGTTTTCGCTAACTTGAAGCAGTAATTCTTCGCCCTTCTGGACAGTTGCTTCTGAGAAGGGATCTTCATTAAAAAGGCGCTCGTACTGCTTCAGAGTATCAGCGGATTCACGGGACATTCCGGGTATGTATGCCGTACGACATCCCCTTGGAATGTACTTCCGGGACGTGGTTGCTACCGTGTTCACAAACAAGTCGTAATTTTCAAGAGGATATCGTCAATAGTCGTTGTGTAGCTTTCCCAGTCGGCTTTTGAGTAATTAAATCGACGCCTAAAAGCCACATATATTGGTCGGATTAAAGGTTCAACAGAACACAAAATCGGTCTATGCTGGGTTCGGGGTATAGGTGCGCAGACCGTCTTTATCGCCTGTTGACTTAGACTTGAGCTGGTAAAGATTAGATCGGGGTTATACCCACGTTTCCAGCAGCTACTATTAAAGGAGGACGGTAGTTTTGCATAATGCAACAGGACCAGCTCATACGTATCTGCCCACTCTTCGACCGCTTGGCCATTTGTGTCTGTTTCTTGGTATCCCCAACTAGTACTGTGGCTATTAAAGTCACCGACAACTACTTTTGTGAGATTACTGTTAAAGTTCTCAGGCTTATTAAAACGAAATGGTAAGCCAGGTGGTTTGTAGATAGATGCTATACTACAGTTTCCAATGACTATAGTGATCAGCTCAACAGAATCACTAGATGAACAGCAAGCCGATTCTACTATTATACTGGGATCAACACATACAGCGCTGCCATGTTTTGGGTGGGGGATCTCAGCTACAAGGGTCATGCCGGGAATCTGGGGTCTCATTTGTTTGTCATTGCGATGGGGCTCTTGCACGCATATAATAATAATAATAATATAATATTTATTTCGGACAACAATAATCCATAGAGGTTAGTAAACTTATATGACATCACATTTTTCTTTGTGGTATAGTTGAGAGAGGATCTCAGACTTGTCCTTAGAGAAACCTTCAATATTAATGGACAATACTCGTAAGGCTGGTTTTAAAGGTGAAATATTTGCCTTGTCTCTTCGATTTTTTGGTAATGAAAAGGACCGTTTGGGTGGTCCTAAAAAGGACCGTTTAGTTGGTCCTAAAAAGTACCGTTTGGGGGCCCTAAGGTGAGCCGTTGGAAATTACTTTGGTTCGCCATCGATCGTTTTGAGAGGATCAGTCAGCCTAGACACTCCGTTATGGTGTCTAGCTGCTTCCAGGGTGTGCCACGGGGAGACTTCTTTCATGCACCCCTCGCACCACTGCGAGGTAGCATTTAAGTACTTCTTTCAGGTAGCATGTACCCTTTATACACTCTTTATAGTAGATGCTCACATCATTCCCTTTCTTTAGCCCACAGAGAGACGCTAGCGAGGCCTGGGAACCGCCATGTTGCTGTCTACACACACATACTCACATCGTCCCCTTTCTCTAGCCCACTGAGGGACGCTAGCGAGGTCCGGGAGCCGCCATGTTGCTGTCTACACACACATACTCACATCGTCCCCTTTCTCTAGCCCACTGAGGGACGCTAGCGAGGTCCGGGAGCCGCCATGTTGCTGTCTACACACACATACTCACATCGTCCCCTTTCTCTAGCCCACTGAGGGACGCTAGCGAGGTCCGGGAGCCGCCATGTTGCTGTCTACACACACATACTCACATCGTCCCCTTTCTCTAGCCCACTGAGGGACGCTAGCGAGGCCCGGGAGCCGCCACGCTGCTGTCTACACACACATACTCACATCGTCCCCTTTCTCTAGCCCACTGAGGGACGCTAGCGAGTCCCGGGAGCCGCCATGTTGCTGTCTACACAGACATACTCACATCGTCCCCTTTCTATAGCCCACTGAGGGACGCTAGCGAGGCCCGGGAGCCGCCACGTTGTTGTCTACACACACATACTCACATCGTCCCCTTTCTATAGCCCACTGAGGGACGCTAGCGAGGCCCGGGAGCCGCCACGCTGCTGTCTACACACACATACTCACATCGTCCCCTTTCTCTAGCCCACTGAGGGACGCTAGCGAGTCCCGGGAGCCGCCATGTTGCTGTCTACACAGACATACTCACATCGTCCCCTTTCTATAGCCCACTGAGGGACGCTAGCGAGGCCCGGGAGCCGCCACGTTGTTGTCTACACACACATACTCACATCGTCCCCTTTCTATAGCCCACTGAGGGACGCTAGCGAGGCCCGGGAGCCGCCACGCTGCTGTCTACACACACATACTCACATCGTCCCCTTTCTCTAGCCCACTGAGGGACGCTAGCGAGGCCCGGGAGCCGCCACGTTGTTGTCTACACACACATACTCACATCGTCCCCTTTCTATAGCCCACTGAGGGACGCTAGCGAGGCCCGGGAGCAGCCATGTTGCTGTTTACACACACATACTCACATCGTCCCCTTTCTCTAGCCCACTGAGGGACGCTAGCGAGGCCCGGGAGCCGCCACGCTGCTGTCTACACACACATACTCACATCGTCCCCTTTCTCTAGCCCACTGAGGGACGCTAGCGAGTCCCGGGAGCCGCCATGTTGCTGTCTACACAGACATACTCACATCGTCCCCTTTCTATAGCCCACTGAGGGACGCTAGCGAGGCCCGGGAGCCGCCACGTTGTTGTCTACACACACATACTCACATCGTCCCCTTTCTATAGCCCACTGAGGGACGCTAGCGAGGCCCGGGAGCAGCCATGTTGCTGTCTACACACACATACTCACATCGTCCCCTTTCTCTAGCCCACTGAGGGACGCTAGCGAGGCCCGGGAGCCGCCACGCTGCTGTCTACACACACATACTCACATCGTCCCCTTTCTCTAGCCCACTGAGGGACGCTAGCGAGTCCCGGGAGCCGCCATGTTGCTGTCTACACAGACATACTCACATCGTCCCCTTTCTATAGCCCACTGAGGGACGCTAGCGAGGCCCGGGAGCCGCCATGTTGCTGTCTGCACACACATACTCACATCGTCCCCTTTCTCTAGCCCACTGGGGGACGCTAGCGAGGTTCGGGAGCCGCCATGTTGCTGTCTACACACACATACTCACATCGTCCCCTTTCTCTAGCCCACTGAGGGACGCTAGCGAGGTCCGGGAGCCGCCATGTTGCTGTCTACACACACATACTCACATCGTCCCCTTTCTCTAGCCCACTGAGGGACGCTAGCGAGGCCCGGGAGCCGCCATGTTGCTGTCTACACACACATACTCACATCGTCCCCTTTCTCTAGCCCACTGAGGGACGCTAGCGAGGCCCGGGAGCCGCCATGTTGCTGTCTTCTCAGCGCCCTCTCTGTCTCCACACACTGTGACAGCGCCACGCCGAACACATTGCCTGGTACAGCTTCTGCAGACAAAGAATATGAACATTAGGGCTAATTCTACTTCCAGATTCAGCTCGAGGTAACCACGAAATGTCACTTTGATCTTTTTTCATGGTAAGAATATTAAAATATTCGCGCCGCGTCGTATATATAAATATCTATGTAGTAGCTTGTACTTAGTTTACGTATTATTATCATCATCATCATCTCCCTAGCCTTATCCCGTATCTCACGGGGTCGGCTTCCTAATCTAGGGGATTGAACGAGGGTACTGGTTTTTACACAGAGCGACTGCCATCTGACCTCTGCAACCCAGAAGGGAAACCAGACCCAATCCTAGATTACGTATTATATGTAATGTAATGTATTTAGAATACTAATTTGACTAGGTTTGCTTTATCCCGCTTACCGCTACGCATTTTTCTTTCACTTAAAACATAGAATATAGTACTACATAATCAAAGGTTGCCTGGAAGAAATTGTTACCCTAGCAATAAGGCCGCCTATGTTGTACTTGCCTTTTGTTGTTATCTGTTGTGTTGTATCATTTTTTTTCTCACGTGGTGACTGAAATGAAATAACTTGGAGGAGGTTCATTTCTATATCGACAGAAATTTCAACTTCAGCTTTTCTTTTCTACTGTATTACTGATGTAAGTGTAATAAAGTATTTCTGTATTGAAATTAACACTTAAAGCATGTAACGTACGGGACCACATCGCCGGAATGTTTTAAAGCACGGTAGCTCAGCTGTTATAGCAGAGCAGCGGCAGGGTATGCCGTGGGTTTGGATCTCACCTGCGCGATTTTTTTGACTATTCTATTTTTTTAAAAGGGGTAATTTCTTGCAGACTGTTGTGGCTGCTACAGTTATTCTAGCACAGTTATTCCCGTATCGGAGGCGTATCCTATTTCGGATGCCGTATACGATACAACCGGCAAAGGTCACGCTATTCGCGGAGAACTATTCGCGGCATGGCAAATATAAATACACGATCACACTCACAGCCCCCACTAGGATTCCCTGTATCGGGGTGCCATCGACATACACAGAAACAACCACAAAGAACACCCAGACCCAGAAACAGTTATTATTTAAACTCATCATTATTATTTTTCCATGCTGGCCTGGGAGCGAGAGAAAAACATAGAAAGTGCCAGCTGCATTTCTTCCAGGGCATGCTGTAAAAACCAGCTAAAGGATCCAAGGGTTTCAGTATATTGTAATTTAGGTGATGAGCTGACAACCTGTCACTACAGCGGTATATCGCTAACAAATCAAATACAAATCTATCTTAAATAACCCTCAAAACTTTGTAAGACGTGGCGGCGTACCCTTTGTTTAGTTCATTTACGATCTGCCTATCCCATTAGGGATAAGGGCGTGATTATATATATGTATGTATGTATCATTCAAATGTCTGCCCGGCCGGGAATCGAACCCGGGACCCTGCCAACAAAGCTGCGCGGGTCGTCTTGTAAATATTGTTGGACGCTGAAGATAAATTCTGAAAAGTTTATTTTTGGGATGTGGAGAAAAACTGTGTTTGTATGTGATTTGACCGAAATCGATAAAAACTGCAAACAAAAGAAATAAGTTCCGAACCAAGAAACTAAAATGGACGGATTCCATTCCAACCTAATACAGGCATTTCAATTTTAAATACCGGGTGTAAGGGACCGCGTACCGCAAACTGATAGGGGTTGCTCAGTCAACGAATCTGAACAACTTTCACCAGGAAAGTTGCACTGTCCGTTACACCCGGTAAAATTTACAATACAAACATGAAGATTTCTTTTTTCAATACAGCAGGTGCCTTGAAAAAAATATGGCGCCAATAATTTCGCGTCTTGCAGGAAACAAACCCCATTTAACTCCGCGAATAATATAAACATGACCCAAATTTTAATATTGTGATAAGAGGAAAAACATTCTTTCCCAATGTGTTGAGTAAAATTGGCGCGAACTCAAAATAAACAATTTTAAGATACGCAAACTTGTTTAATGAAGAAAATATAACTTTTACTTCCTATTCCTTACACATAAACACTGTATGGTAGTTATGACAGATTCAATTTGTATGGATTTTAGAGACAAGCTCTTTTGTTTTCTATGGAAATGGCATCTGTCGATGCTGCTACCATCTTAGGGTGTTTTTGCACTTTATTCGGTTCGTATCCAATTCGTACTCGAATTGGCCTTCCTATCCTAGTAAATGTATGACAGCGTGTGCACCCGCCATCCGTCCATATCCGTTTTATATGGATTTTTCACGGATACGAATTGGAAACACTTTTACGAGTATAATTTGATATTTATTTATTCATTGGTTGGGTTTCGATTCAGTAAGAAGCCCTTCTGGAATATAAACGTAGTTTTTATTGATGTCAGTCACATAAATTTAAAACCAAGATTTTCCCGTTTTAAACATTTTAATGTTGACAACTGTGAAAGTTTCCTATTAGCACCCATTAGCAAACTACTCCTTTACCCAAAGGTTAAGTGGCAGAAGTTGCTACCCTAGCAATAAGGCAGCCTAATTGTAATCTGTTTGTTTTGTAATGTTTGTTCCTGTACAATGTGTTATTTATGTGCAATAAAGAATATTTGTATTGTATTGTATTAATATACCCTTCTCGGACCTGTCCTATAGTAGTGTTATATTAGCAACTAGCGACCCGCCCCGTCTTCGCACGGAAATTATCAGTGTATCTCTACTATATTATGCATAAATTATACATATAAACCTTGCTCTTGAATCGCTCTATCCATTAAAAGAAACCGCATCAAAATCCGTTGCGTAGTTTTAAAGATTTATGCATACATAGGGATATAGGGACAGAGAAAGCGACTTTGTTTTATACTATGTAGTGATAGTATAGGGCGTTCTAAGAGGCACTTGCCATAAAAAAATGCGAGTGTTTGTTTACGCTAGCCGGCGCGCGCGCAGCAATATATCGGCCTGCGATGACGGATAGTGCTCACTACCTCTCCCGAACTATTTTTAAACGTTTGTGTACGGCAGTGTACGAACGAACAGAACAGCCCTCGTAGCATTCAGCCGTGATAACGCCATAGGAATCTTTTATCAAATTCTTCTGTCAGAGGAGATGTAACCTTTTTGGCTTAGTGAATATATTTTACAAAAATCTTTCGGCACACGATTAGACCTAAACTATTCAATTCTACACGTAAATACAAATCTAAAATATACTTGGCAATTTTTTATCTAAAGCGTCAGTCACATTACTGAGATATTTTCACTTTAAAAAAAAAAAAAATATTCACTTTCTCTTACTACCATTGGGTTGGCTGGAAGAGATCTCTTCATAGAGATAAGTTCGCCCTTGCACACTATATTTGTAAATTACATTTCTTTTGTGTTTATGCAATAAAGTATATATATGTAAAATTGATTTGCAAAATTCTTTGATTTCAAATATTTCAGTAATGTGACGCTTAAACCAAAAAAATCAAAAAGTATTTGTTATTTCTTTTTGTGTGTAGAATCGAAAGGTTTAGGTTTAATCTTGCGCCGCGATGTTTTTTTTAATAAGGTTCGCCATTCAAAGTAATTCATTTATTTGCCAGTAGTATGCCAGGCGCCACAAAAAAAATGTACATACCCTCTCCATACAATTTGTCTAATAAAATATAATCATAATCGCGGCATGTCAGGCAGGGCTGTCGCAGAGCTAGACCCATCTCCCTAGCCGTATCCCGTATCTCACGGGGTCGGCTTCCTAATCTAGGGGATTGAACGAGGGTACTGGTTTTTACACAGAGCGACTGCCATCTGACCTCCGCAACACAGAAGGGAAACCAGACCCAATCCTTGATTAGGTCAGTGTCTTCAAGCCGCCAATGCTGAGCACTGGCCTCTGATATGGCTTAACGACTAATATCTACGATATTAAACGATATTAACCTGGACCAACGGCTTCACGTGCCTTCCGAACCACGGAAAAAGCACCGAATAAACGTACATATGAAATTCGAAAACCGAAAAACACATTGGTACGTGGTGGGTTCGAACAGGAGGAATCAGGAGGCAGCGGCCCTATCCACTACACCATCGGGCTCTCAGAGCTAGACCCATTGTTCAAAAAATATAACTACTCGTAAAATACGGATATTTTAACAATCATTTCAATAGTAACTGCTCATTTTACCGCGTATGAAATCGCACGCAGTACAATACCTAGATATTTGAAATATACCTAAATAGTAATTACAACAGTAATTAATAGATATATAAAGTTACTCATCAAAAATTAATTCACTTCGCAACATACCTATAAAACCGCCTAAATCCGAAAGAAGATTTGGTTATTTTCAGTCGTGCGAATTCGTTTATAGATGTGAATATCTAAAACTGTATCTCCTACTAACCTATAAACCAGGTAGGTAAGAATCTATACTGTAAGGGCGCTTTTGCACCGGTCCGAATCCATATCCGAATATATTCTGATCCGAATTGCCCTTTCTAGTACCTCAATATATGACAGCTTGCGCTCCCATCCATATACATTTTATATGGAAATTTCACGGACAAGAATCGAATACGAACCGAATACGGAGCAGTGTAAAACCGCCCATAGAGGTATAAAAAAAGTATCGAAAGAGTACATAGTACATACATACATATAGTCACGCCTTTATCCCTGATAAAGGTAGGCATAGCTTAAACGACCCAAAGAAAGGTCGTTCCGCCACGTCTGACAAAGTTTTGAGGGTTATTTAAGATAGATTTGTAGGTATATTGCTACGAGTATAGTGACAGGTTGTCAACCCATCGCCTAAATTGAAATTTACTGAAACCCCGCCCGGGAGGAAATGCAGCTGGCACATTCTATGTTTTCCCTCGCTCCCAGTCCAGCATGGAAGAAACAGTACATAGTATGTAAGACATTAAATGCTTGCATAAAATAATGCTATCAATTTCTCAAATTAATCACAGACTGAAATCTTTGATCAAAGAAATAAGACATCACCGTAACCCACAAAATGTTTATGAGACATTAATTGCTTTCACTACATAATTACGAGATCAGGTATACAGGGTGTAACATAAAGGGTATAAGTATAAGGGACAGCATACCAATCCCCACAAACTGATAGGGGTTGCTCAGTCAACGACACTGAATAACTTTCATCAGGAAATTCTTTCAGAAAGTGTTTTTTTTTGTTTTACTATACTTTGGTATGGTGAAAGTTGTTCAGTGTCGTTGACTCAGCAACCCCTATCAGTTTGTGGGATGCTGTTCCTTACACCCTGTATATTTACCCTGAAGAAACTGAACAACTTTTCCCAAGGAACATACTTAGATCGAAAAATGAAAACAAAAAACTAGATGCATCAATTGATTGCACATAGCAAAAGTAGGGGAAGCCTTTATTTTTGATATTTCGATCTATTTTCCTTGGAGAAAGTTGTTCAGTTTCATAGATAGATTAACACCCTAAAGATTGGCAAGCAATTTTTTATATACCCAGTCGTAATGAATACATTACTGTGAGTGATGTATGTGTTTACCGGCGGCGTTGGAAACATAAACTTTTTTTATAACTGTTGCATCTACATACCTTCAGAGTTTGCGCAATCGGTTCTAGGCTTTTAGGAGTAAATGTTGAAGCCATAGGTTGAAGCCAATTAGCTCAGTGATGATGGATGGGAAAAGGGTAGCTACAGATGGGTGGGACGCTGACCAACACCTATAAGTTTGCGGGAAGCTTTCCCATACAATCCGTACACTTGGTCATCCAGTATACCTACTCCAGTGTACTTGGTCAAAGTCAACCAAGGAGCCTGTAGCCGAAAGATGGCGCCACATCAAGAAACACTGGTTCTGAAACGCGGTATCGAAGTTTTCTCAGCGATCCCAGATATATAAAATATGTAACAGAAAGGTTATATGGACCGGAAAGGATTGGAACCAGCCCATGAAACTGATCAACTTTGCAAAAGAAACATAAGTCAAAATAATGAAAAAATAATAATTGACCTTCCATACAAAATGCATTTTTTTTTATATTTGATAGGCAATCATTTGTCCGCCATCTCACGTGATGGTAAGTGATGATGTAGACTATGATGGAGCATGATTGAATAGAAAATGCCTGTTCACTCTCGCCTTGAAAAGGCCCAGGTTATAACGTAGCTGATAGCGCGTGTAGTATGGGGACTGTAACTTTCTTTTCGTTTTTTTGTTCCTTTGGAAAAGTTGATCAGTTTTATGGGCTGGTTCATATCCTTTCGGGTGAATATACCGGTCGGACTTCGGTCCCCTGGTCACAACACCCGACTAGGCGGGTAGCCACCATTTCCTAGCTGGCCTAACTATTGACTCCTAAAAAGTACGTCTCTTATTCTTACCCATGCAGTCGCTGAAACAACTAAGTATTGGACCCGTGTACCACGGCGACCTAGTTAGCTGCCCGGAGAACTTTCAGTTGCTTAAGACCGTTGCGCACAAGTGGCACGCTAAGCGAAAAGATGTTTGAGCATGTAGAAAGCATAAGTTCAACAGCTAGCTGGGCGTCCAAGTCATTTGTCTTTGTGCCGTATACCACAACGGTGGGTAGTGACGCATTGCTGGTCAATAGTGGCCTCACTATTACCCTAATGCCTACTAGGGTTTTGAAAAATTTGTAGTGAGAGCTTGTATAAATTTGTATAAACATGCGTCGCGTCTTTGCGCGTCTCTCCTGTTTCGGTCCGTTATGCCGCAAGGTGGGTAGGACCATGGGTGGTTGGTGGGACTTGTGGCACCCATGCTCTTACCTTTCTCCTTGTCGTCTTTCCGACTCTGGTCGAAGAAGCCGGTGGTGAGGGCTTTCCTCTTCAGGAGGTAAGCTCGTCTCTTCGGCTTCGTCGCAACCGTCGCATTCTCTATAACAAATAAACACATTAATTAATAATCATAACTTTCTCTGTGGTCTGAGCCGTGGGTTCGCAAGAGGTCGTGGGTTCAATTCCCACGGGGGGAAGACATAGTTGATTGATTATCAATTGGTGTGATTCTCTCTAGTTTGTTTAGGGCAATGCAGGCTGGATCGCCTGATTGTCAATAAGAAAAATCATTCCGTGCTTCGGAGGGCATGTTAAGACGTCGTCCCGGTCGTTGTTCCAGATAGTGGTCGTTACACAAACTATGCCAGAAGCCAATTAACTGTTACTAATAGGAGACTTTTGAATGAAATAAAAACATAGAATGTGCCAGCTGCATTTCCTCCTGCGCATGCTGTAAAGATCAGCTAAGGGATCCGATGGTTTCTGTACATTGCAATTTAAGCGATAGGCTGACAACCTGTCACGACAGCAATACAGCTATAAATATATCTTAAATAACCCTCAAAACTTTGTCAGTCGTAGCGGAACGACCTTTGTTTAGATAGTTTACGTTCTACCTACCCCATTAGGGATAAAGGCGTATGTATGATGACGTCATAACTCGCTATTTTCATACAAAAAATGCGTTTTTGACATTTTATAAAATGTTGCTGATTTGACTAGTAGGACAATAGCGTATTATATTTGTATACGCACAAGCTCTCTGACAAACTTTCAAGCTGTTTTGCGTATCATACATACATTTAGTCACGCCTTTATCCCTAATGGGGTAGGCAGAGCGTTAACAACCTAAACAAAGGTCGTTCCGCCACGTCTGATTAAGTTTTGAGGGTTATTTAAGATAAATTTGTAGGTATATTGCTGTAGTGACAGGTTGGCAGCCCATCGCCTAAATTGCAATATAGTGAAACCCTCGGATCCCTTAGCTGATTTTTACAGCGTGCCCGGGAGGAAATGCAGCTGGCACATTGCATTTGCGTATCTATTCACATTTTCAATCATCCGAGCATTTCAACAACACAACAAAGTTGATTAAATATGACTTGTTTACAAGATCAAAAGTTGTCGCCGTCATTCCAATGACACCTGAAAACTACGTCATCAGGTGAACAACACAGGAACTGTACCTATTGTACATATGTCGGTATGTACAGTGCGTCAAGGATTTAAATTGACGTGGTGAAAGAAGGAACTTACGCCGCAAACATGGCCGCGAGCACCTTTTGTACGGAGCCAGGTAAAGTGTAAAAATATAATAATATTTATTTCCTTCTAATACATTTAAATTTGACAAATATGCCGATGTTCCTCTTTAAGCTTAACACCTGTGTTGAGAGAGAGTGTGAATGGCGACCCTTATGTTTGTTTATACTACTTCCATGCTGGACTGGGAGCAAGACATAGAATGTGCCAGCTGCATTTCCTCTCGGGCGTGCTGTATAAACCAGCTAAGGGAATCGAGGGTTTCAGTATATTGCAATTTTGTCGATGGGCTGACAACCTGTCACAATAGCAAAATACCTATAAATCTATCTTAAATAACCTTCAACATTTTGTCAGACGTGGCGGAACGACCTTGGTTTATGTCGTTTACGCTCGTCTACCCCATTAGGGATGAAGGCGTGATTATATGTATGGATATTTGTTTATCAATGTCGCGGCGCACAATAAAACTTAAACCATTCGATTTAATAATCGATTTTACACACTGATATAAATCAATGATTTCAGTATATTGCAATTTAGTCGATGGGCTGATAACCTGTCACAACAGCAATATACCTACAAATCTATCTTAAATAATCCTTAAAACTGTCAGTAGTGGCGGAACGAGCTTTGTTTAGGTCGTTTACGCTCTGCCTAACCCATTAGGGACAAAGGCGTGATTATATGTATGTAATAATAATAATAAACCCCTTATGATTTTTTGCTAAGCGTCACATTACCGAGATCTTTTAAGTCAAAGATATCAGAATATCGTAAAATAAATATTAAAATGAAAATATCTCGGTAATGTGACGCTTAAAACAAAAACCACCAAGTGTATTTTAGTTTTGTATTTACGTCTAGAATCGAAAAGTTTAGGTCTAATCGGGGGCCGATATTTTTGTAAAGGCTCGCCATTTACACTATGCTAAAAATGTTACGTCCCCTTTCTACCAAAATGCAGCGCCCTCCCCACATTCATATAAAGTCTTAATGGTAAGTACTATTGAACAGGAGAAACGAGTATTTTTCCACTTATTTATCAGACAAACAACTTGTAACCTGAAGTGGAAATACGACACTTGTTTTGATAGAAAATTGTGAGCGCGTGCGCAGGGCGGTCATCGCAACCGGCAGGGTTGCCAATCACATTTAAAAATTCGTTTGCCGAGATTGAGAGCAATATTAAGTATGGATTTGACAAGCAGTTTTGTACTGAAATGTCATTTTTGATACAAACTCAAACTCGCTGTCACTCTCAAGAGCTGATTATAAATACGGGCATAAGGCCCGTATTGGTAAGTACATCACTTGAGAATGACAGCTAGTTTGAGTTTGTATCAGAAATGTCATTTCAGTAATTTGGACTGTCAAATCCGTACCTAATACGTACGTTTTGCTCTCAATCGTTTTATAAATACGACCCTAAAGAACTGATATTATCTATACGGGCCTAAAATATGTAGGTACTTATTACAAAGGTGGCTAAAACGTAGGTATTAGGTTGAATTATGAAATAGTTATCTTTACTAACATACGTATAGATAGATATCTAGACAATTCCTAAAACCTATGGATCTTGTAGTCCAAAATAAATTATTATTATTTATTTTTTATTAAATATGTTCAAAATATTGTTCAACAAGAGGTTTTTTACAAAGGTATCTTTTTCCAGTAAGATTGAGAAATGTTTTCACAATGTATACCAGCTGTAAGGGACAGCGCCCCGCAAACTGATAGAGGTTGCTCAGTCAACGACACTGAACAACTATCAGCAGGATTTTTTTCAGATAGTGAAAAATAAATTGGCTGTTCCATACAAATTGTCTGATAGAGATGAATATTTTGTATGAAAAAAAAACCCGGTGGAAGTTGTTCAGTGTCGTTGGCTGAGCAACCCCTATAAGTTTGTGGGACGCTGTCCCCTACACCTGGTACCCGTAACTATCCGTGTTTCCGCAATATTCCGAGGGTATCCGCAAAAAATTCTTCCATGCTGGTCTGGAAGCGAAAGAAAAACATAGAATATGCCGGCTGCATTTCCTCCCGGGCATGCTGTAAAAACCAGCTAAGGGATCCGACGGTTTCTGTATATTGCAATTTAGGCGACAGGCTGACAACCTGTCACAACAGCAATATACCTAGAATTATATCTTAAATAACCCTCAAAACTATGTCAGACGTGGCGGAACGACATTTGTTTAGGTTGTTTACGCTCTGCCTACCCCATTAGGGATAAAGGCGTGATTATATGTAAGTATGTATGTATTCGCAACAAATCGAGTTATCAAATTGTCCTACGCCTACGACATAATACCGTCGATTCTCGCGACATTATTTTAATTCTTAGCTAACGTTGTCACTTTCTTAACTTTGACGTAAGAACAGGATAGCAAATAAACATATGACTTTGACATTCCTAAACTGACATAACACTGCTTAAATAACGTAAAATAAGAGAGCCCAGTTCTTATTTAAAACGTCTTATGTCAGATTAGGAATGTCAAAGGCATGTGTTTATTTGCTATCTTGTTCTTATGTCAAAGTCAGAAATTGACAGCGCAGCGCAAGCACGCGCTAACTAAGAATTAGTTAAGGTGACGATACTAGCTAAGTGGCGCTCCCATTAGTAAAAAAATATAATTCATTAAAAACGCCGTGAATCGAAAAACCTGTCCAATAGAATCAAGTTACAGTAAAACCGTTTAACTGCCTCCGTGGTCTAGTGGCTAGTGCCATGGACTCCCGATCCGGAGGTCCTGGGTTCGATTCCCAGGGGGGAAACACAAAGTTGATATTTGAGAATTTATCACTTTGTGAAATTTTCCCCAGTTTGGTTAGGACATTGCAGGCTGAATCACCTGATTGTCCGAAAAGAAAAAGATTTCGTGCTTCGGAGGGCACGTTAAGCCGTCGGTCCCGGTCGCTGTCTTTGATAGTGGTCGTTACTTAAACCATGTCAGAGGCCTGTTAGTTGTGCTACTAGGCGGTTTAAAAACTCTGACACCAGGGTTCATCGGGTCGATAGACTCGATACCCACTCGACAGAAGAAGAAGAAGTTACAGTAATTAAGATAATTTAGATCCTTACAAATTAGCGGTTCATAATTCGTTGTAGTAACAGGAAGACAAAATGCGAAAAACGGCCACCAACGGCAACTTTTCTTGCTACTACAACGAGCTATGAATTGCTAATTTATAAAGTTCTAATTTATCTCAATTACTACAACTTTATTCTGTTCGACCGCTTTTTCGATTCGCTGCGGTTTAGTGAATTATGTTTTTTTTACTAATGGGGGCGCCACTTGGCTATTATTACCTTAAGGAATAGTGCGCCCAGAATTGCCGCCACTGTGAGTACATACATACATACACATAATCGCGCCTTTATCCCTAATGGGGTAGGCGGAGCGTAAACGATCTAAACAAAGGTCGTTCCGCCACGTCTGGCAAAGTTTTGAGGGTTGTTTAAGATCGATTTGTAGGTATACTCCTGTAGTCTTCTTCTTCTGTCGAGTGGGTATCGAGTCTATCGACCCGATGAACCCTGGTGTCAGAGTTTTTAAACCGCCTAGTAGCACAACTATCAGGCCTCTGACATGGTTTGAGTAACGACCACTATCAAAGACAGCGACCGGGACCGACGGTTTAACGTGCACTCCGAAGCACGAAATCTTATTATTTTTCGGACAATCAGGTGATTCAGCCTGCAATGTCCTAACCAAACTGGGGAAAAATTCACAAAGTGGTAAATTCTCAAATATCAACTTTGTGTTTCCCCCCTGGGAATCGAACCCACGACCTCCGGATCAGGAGTCCATGGCACTAGCCACTAGACCACGGAGGCAGTACTCCTGTAGTGACAGGTTGTCACCCCATCGCCTAAATTGCAATATACTGAAACCCTCGGATCCCCTAGCTTGTTTTCACAGCATACCCGGGAGGAAATGCAGCTGGCACATTCTATGTTTTTCTCTCGTTCCCAGTCCAGCATGGAAGAAACTGTGAGTACTCTATATTATACACATTTTGATTGCGCTTCGTTCCGTGGTTTGGCTGTGGTAAAGCTTTAATTAGGTGCTACCACTAATAGGCAGGTAATTAGCTCCGGGAGCTAAATATTACGAGTCTGGGTACAGTCCGCTACAAAAGCAGTAACCATTTATTTTCAGAGGATAAGGGATGACGAATACTACTCAAATCAAAAACGCTTTGTTGAATGAAAATACCTTATAATGAAGTCACGCTTCGGTAAATTTTGACTGCTCTAATCAATAAAACTTCTATATTTTTTAACTCGATTAAATGTGCATTTTTTTTAAATGATGTATGATGTCCACAATATTTTAGCCATCAATCAATCATAGATTTAAGGGTAAACGTTTTGATTTTTTTTAGCCACCTATTCGTCAATGTTTTTTCTATCACAATTTTTCCGTAAAATCACATCCAATTGCGTCAATTTTTGAAAAATAAGCTTAAAGCATCAGGCTTCTTTTATCTTATTTCTTAGAAATATAATTAATTTAAAAATATGAGACCTCCGAATATTTTCCAAACGGAGGACTCGGAGTAAAGTTTTAAGTTTAAAAGTATTCTAAAATGATTTATCTCTTATAGTATTATACATAACAATATGTAGGTATGGTACCTATTGATAGATGTCATTTTGAAATATATATGGCGGTCACAGTAACGTTTATTATTTAGAATCCACAATTCCATAAATAACAAGCACTAATATTATAAATGCTTTCACAAAAAACACGAAATTGGTTACAGGTTACAGTCCCACAAATCATCATCATCTCCCTAGCCTTATCCCGTATCTCAAGGGTCGGCTACCTAATCAAGGTGATTGAACGAGGGTACTGGATTATACACAGAGCGATTGCCATCTGACATCCGCAGCCCAGATCCTTCTGGGTAAACCATACCCAATCCTAGATTAGGTCAGAGTTTTCAAGCCGCCAATGCTTAGCACTGGCCTCTGACATGGCTTAACAACTAATATTTACGGCCTTAAACGATATTAACGGCTTAACGTGCCTTGTCAAGCACGGAAAAATCTCCAAATAAACGCACATGCGAAATTCTAAAACTGAATAACACGTAGTGGGATTCGAAAAATTTGGTAAGATCAGGAGGCAGCGGCCCTATCCACTACACCATCGGGGTCTCTGAATTCTATTATAAATACAAATAGTATCTCAATTAAGGAGACAGGTAGGTCACTTCGATCTAGAATAGTAAAATTGCAATGATAATGTTCATTCAACACATGAAATATCTAGAAGTGGGCGGGTCAAGTATTGAGATCGAATGTGCTATATATAGGACATCGACCAATAAATTATGCGCATGCGACGTCCACGAAAATAGTCATACGTTGATTTTAATAGATGATACTTAGATGTTGCATTTCTATTACTGTAAGAGCGGTTTTGCACTGCTCCGTATCCAGTTCGTATCCGAATCGTGTCCGTGAAATTTCCATATAAAACGGATATTGATGAGTGCGCAAGCTGTCAAACATTTACTAGGAAGGCCAATTCGGATCAGAAAATATTCAGATACGGTTTTGAACCGGTAAAAAAGCGCCCTAATGGATTCGCGAGGAACAGAGAATATTTCAGCCACTTGATTGGAAATTATTCATCATTAAAATTTACAATATAGGCCGCCAAAAGGCTCGCTTGTTAGATTTAAAAAGTTACAATCTCAAAAAGGACAATCTTTTTGAATTTTATGAAATTTTGCCCATCTAAAATTCATACTTACTGCTTAAATTTAAGATCGAATTTTCAATGTGCGGTCTGTGTCATTCTAAGTCAAACCTATACTTAAAGTTGGTAATTTTACTTGACCTCGAATTGGTTTCGCCAACTAAACTTTGCGCCGAAGAAGCCGTACATTTAAAAAAAGTTATAGTATATTTACAAAACAAAAAAACATTATAGTATATTAAATTGTACATACATACATATAATCATGCCTTTATTACTAATGGGGTAGGCAGAGCGTGAACGACCTAAATAAAGGTCATTCCGCACGTCTGACAAAGTTTTAAAGATTATTTAAGATTGATTTGTAAATATATTGCTGTAGCGACAGGTTATCAGCCCATCGCCTACATTGCAATATATAGAAAACCTCGGATCCCTTAGCTGGTTTATACAGCATGCCCGGGAGGAAATTCAGCTGCCACATTCTATGTTTATCACATAGTATCAGTTTTATAATCCAGTAGATCCAGAGAGAACCAGTCAGTAATTACTTGTTAAATTGTAACTATTTTCATCTGCACGCGGGTCCGTAAGGGCAATAATATGTGCTATAATTAGGACAACGGGCGCATACCACGCATGCCGGTTATAAATAGCGACCCAGTGCTGTCACGATCGTCATGTGACGTTACCGTCAGCTGATAAAAAACAGGTAAACAAAATATTGATGAAATGACGTGGCGTCAATGATCATTGATCAATCAGAAGATTAATTAAGTTGATATATAGTATTTCCAACTCAATTTTAGAAAAAACATAAACAAAATTTCATGTCTTTTAATCAAAGATCTTGTTTAAAATAAGTTTTTGCTATTAGATATGACAATATAATGAAATATTTGCAAACACGTATCATTTATTATTGAAATGTGTTTTTGAATAAAAAGACATGAAACCTTTATTTACCTTTATTCTAAAACTGAGTTGAAAATACTATAGAACAAAAGATGTAAAAATAAGTTTAAGTATGATTTAAACTGCCTACCCCATAAGGGATAAAGGCGTGATTATATGTATGTATGTATGATTTTCCACTTCAATTTTCTGATCGAGGTGGTCATTTTGTAAGGGAAGATCATTTTTTTTTAACTCCTGAAAGAATATCTTGCTGGTAGTTGTTCAGTTTCGATGACTGAGCAACCCCTATCAGTTTGCGGGACGCTGTACCTTAAACCCGGTATTATGTTAAATTTACCTTTTTGTAAAATTATTTCAATTTTGTGTGTAATGTATTTCGGTTTCCATAAATAAACGCTTGTAGTCAAACAGCTGATTTTCGTTTTTATTTTGTCTGTCTAATCAGTGAAAGCGGACAATCCGGACAGGTCGCTAAATAACCGCGAAGTCTGGCGCCAACGCTCAAAATAATATCACCGCAGAATATTATGAGAGAAACACAGATTACATCAAAACAACAAAAGTATACCTATCATTACAGATATTTCATACATACATACATACATATAATCACGTCTTTGGGGTAGGCAGTGCGTAAACGACCTAAACAAAGGTCATTCCGCCACATCTGACTAAGTTTTGAGCGTTATTTAAGATAGATTTGTAGGTATATTGTTGTTGTGACAGGTCGTATACTGAAACCCTTGGATCCCTTAGCTGGTTTATACAGCATTCTCGGGAGTAAATGCAGCTGGCACATTCTATGTTTTTCTCTCACTCCCGGTTCAGCATGGAGGAATATATTAAAACAACAAAAGTACCTATATCATCACAGGTCTTTCTAAACTTAGGTTAGTTAGTGAACCTAATTAAAAAACATAGTACTAGCATTTTTAATATTCTGTGTAAGATATGACAGGTCGGTTGGTTATCTGGTCATTGGTTTATCTGATCATTATTTATCCTTCACTTTTATCCTGTGCTGTTGCTGTCATTTCCTTCGTCTAGATCTGGTTGTAGTTTGCATTATCCTATCTGCCATTAGTTTATGTATTAGTTTATTATATATTATGTATTAGTTTACTTTACAATATCTATGTAGTAGCTTGTAACTAGTTTATGTATTATATGTAATGTATTTAGGATACATATTTTACTAGATTTGCAATATCCCGCTTACCGCTACGCGTTTTTCTTTGACCCAAAGGTTGCCTGGAAGAAATTGCTACCTTAGCAATAAGGCGGCCTATGTTGTACTTGTTTTTTGTTGTTATCTGTTGTGTTGTATGATTTGTGTTCTTACGTGCAATAAAGTATTTTTATGTTATGTTATGTTGGTTTTGTTGTATGTTTTTTTTTGTTTTCACGTAAGATTTGTTTTTAATACATATATTTTTTATGTGACCCTTTATAATGTTACCCTAATTTCACGTTGATTTATAAAGAGTGTTAATGTAATGTATCCCATACTTTGTGTTTCGTTACCTACACACCAAAGTATGGGATACATTTAATTAACACCCTGTACAAATCTACGTGAAATTAAATTTTAATAAAGATTTATTTGACAGAAACTTCTTCTTCTGTCGAGTGGGTATCGAGTCTATGGACCCGATGAACCCTGGTGTCAGAGTTTTTAAACCGCCTAGTAGCACAACTATCAGGCCTCTGACATGGTTTTGTGTAACGACCACTATCAAAGACAGCGACCGGGACCGACGGCTTAACGTGCCCTCCGAAGCACGAAATCTTTTTCTTTTCGGACAATCAGGTGATCCAGCCTGCAATGTCCTACCCAAACTGGGGAATAATTCACAAAGTGATAAATTCTCAAATATCAACTTTGTGTTTTACCCCCTGGGAATCGAACCCAGGACCTCCGGATCGGGAGTCCATGGCACTAGCCACTAGACCACGGAGGCAGTTGTTGTGTTTCGTTACCTACACACCAAAGTATGGGATACATTGAATTAACACCCTGTTCAAATATACGTGAAATTAAATTTTAATAAAGATTTATTTGACAGAAACTACGTGACATCGTATTAGAAGGCAGCGCTTCGTAATAGTTTTCATTTGTTTTAATTAAACTAAATGGAGATCTATTTTAACACTTTTAAAAATATCTTCGTGTTTCTAGGTCAAGTAACGTGAATATTTTTCATGTTTATTATCTGCAGGACAAGAGATCGTACAAATTCCTCTTTTTAACTCCAATTCGTGCAGTAATTAAGGTGACAATACTAGCCAAGTGGCACTGCTAATAGTAAAAAATGAATCACTAAAAACCTCCTTCCTTCCATGCTGGCCTGGGATCGATAGAAAAACATAGAACGTGCCAGCTGCATGTCCTCCTGGGCATGCTGTAAAAATCAGCTAAGGGATCCGAGGGTTTCAGTATACTGCAATTTAGGTGACGGGCTGCCAATCTATCACTACAACAAATCTATCTTAAATAACCACAACAACTCTACAATATTGTCAGACGTGGCGGAACGAAACGAACGATTTGTTTAGGTCGTCAACGCTCTGCTTACCCCATTAGAAATAAAGGAGTGATTATATGTATGTACTAAAAACGCAGTGAATCGAAAAACAGGTCCAATAGAATCAAGTTATAGTAGTTAAGATAATTTAGAACTTTATAAATTAGCGATTCATAGCTCGTTGCAGTAACAGGAAGAAAAATTGCCGTGACTGGTGGTTTTCCTGCCTGTTACTACAACGAACTATGAATAGCTAATTTATAATTATAATTGATTATAAGGTTCTTAACCAAACTCCGTACACATGACATTTGGCATCATATCTACACTTCTACTTAATTATGTTTGGTTTAAAAATATTAACCAAGTAAAAAAGAGCCCGATGGTGTAGTAGAGCCCGATGGTGTAGTGGATAGGGCCGCTGCCCAGTGGGAGGTCGTGGTTCGAATCCTGCCACGTACCAATGTGTTTTTCGGTTTTCGAATTTCATATGTACGTTTATTCGGTGCTTTTTCCGTGCTTCGGAAAGCCGTTGGTCCCGGTTAATATCGTTTAATACCGTAGATATTAGTCGTTAAGCCATATCAGAGGCCAGTGCCTAAGCATTGGCGGCTCGAAAACTCTGACCTAATCTAGGATTGGGTCTGGTTTCCCTACTAGGTTGCGGAGGTCAGATGGCAGTCGCTATGTGTAAAAACAAGTACCCTCGTTCAATCCCCTAGATTAGGAAGCCGACCCCGTGAGATACGGGATAAGGCTCGGGAGATGATGAACCAAGTACAAAATTAAAATACACAAAATCGTATTTTCGGTCTTATTTTGTTTATGCTTAATATTTTCAACACCATAATAATTAGAAGCATAAAAGCGTAGCCAGTTGTAGACATTCTCTACGGCGTAGAGGGATCGTAGATGACTTTACCGTAGCCAGTTGTAGACATCGTAGAGGACTTTACCGTAGCCAGTTGTAGACATCGTAGAGGACTTTACCGTAGCCAGTTGTAGACATCGTAGAGGACTTTACCGTAGCCAGTTGTAGACATCGTAGAGGACTTTACCGTAGCCAGTTGTAGACATTGTAGAGGACTTTACCGTACTTAGTTGTAGACATCGTAGAGGTCTTTACCGTAGCCAGTTGTAGACATCGTAGAGGACTTTACCGTAGCCAGTTGCAGACATCGTAGAGGACTTTACCGTAGCCAGTTGTAGACATCGTAGAGGACTTTACCGTAGCCAGTTGTAGACATCGTAGAGGGCTTTACCGTAGCCAGTTGTAGACATCGTAGAGGACTTTACCGTAGCCAGTTGTAGACATTGTAGAGGACTTTACCGTAGCCAGTTGTAGACATTGTAGAGGACTTTACCGTAGCCAGTTGTAGACATCGTAGAGGTCTTAACCGTAGCCAGTTGTAGACATTGTAGAGGACTTTACCGTAGCCAGTTGTAGACATCGTAGAGGACTTTACCGTAGCCAGTTGTAGACATCGTAGAGGACTTTACCATAGCCAGTTGTAGACATCGTAGAGGACTTTACCGTAGCCAGTTGTAGACATCGTAGAGGACTTTACCGTAGCCAGTTGTAGACATCGTAGAGGTCTTTACCGTAGCCCGTGTAGACATTGTCTACGGCGTAGAAGACTTGAAAGCTTTTAAGAAACATTTTCATTGGAATTTATGTTGTATTTCTTTTACAGACCCAAGAATTAAATTAGTTCTTCATAGAAAATGACAAAACATGATATTTACACATGTACATTGTACAATAACTAAACGATGACGGTATTATAATTATGGATGTAAATAATATTGCTGAGCTACGTCAGAAAAATGAGGAAACCCTCGTCCCACGACCCACATCCCACTCCCAACTGTGGGCAATTAAAAATAATGACCTCGCCACAAATCACTGCTATACTAATGAATTACAGACCATCTGTCACCACCTACTTGTACGGGGAGACAGAAATAGTGTACATCTTGATAGTACTTGTGGACCAACGATCGGCATTATAGTAGATACCGCAAGTCGATCTTTTAAACGGGGTGTAAGGGACAGTGTCCCGCAAACTGATAGGAGTTGCTCAGTCATCGACACTGAACAACTTCCATCAGAAATTTCTTTCAGGAAGAAAAAAATCTGATCGAGGTGGATATTTTGTATGGACAAACCTTTTCGTTTCACTTCCTGCAAGTATTTCCTAGTGGAAGTTGTTCAGTCTTGACTGAGCAACCCCTATCAGTTTGCAGGATGATACACCCCGTATATATCGATGTATGCTTAAAACAGAAATCAAGACTCCGTGTAACTTCGTCTATGAACCAATGAAAGGTATGATCAGCGTTGGGCAAACCGAAGTTCATGACAATTAATTCGAAAAGGCCGAATAGGGTAGCTTATGCTCGAAGGTGTAGTGTAGGTAGTGCTTAGGGCAACTGTCCTCTGTGTAGGACGTGGTCTAAATCTTAATCAACCAATGTGCTTAAAACATGAAAATAAACACGGTTAAAGTTACACTTGGGTGGGATTTAAACCCATGATCTTCGGCGTACCGTGCACATTTACACTTTAAGTGTAAAATTTTCCAAATATTGAAACTAATGTGTTTTTTGGTGTCTGAATTTCATGTGTACGTAATTCATCACGGTGAAGGAAAACATTGTAAGGAAACCTGCACACGCACTTGCGAAGAAATTAAAAGCTTGTGAGTCTACCCACGTGGTCGACCAAGGCCCGATCGCTTTAATTCAGGGTAGGCTTGTACCTTTTATGGGGACATAATACGAGCTGATGATGATGATCATCATCTCCCTAGCTTTATCCCGTATCTCATGGAGCGGCTACCTAATCTAAGGAATTTAACGAGAGTACTGGTTTTTACACAGAGCGACTGCCATCTGACCTTCGCAATCGAGAAGGGAAACCAGACCCAATCCTAGATAAGGTCAGAGTTTTCAAGCCGCCAATGCTTAGTACTGGCCTCTGATATGGCTTAACGACTAACATCTGCGGTATTAAACGATATTAACCGAGACCAACAGCTTAACGTGCCTTCTGTAGCACGGAAAAAGCGCCGAATAAACGTACATATGAAATTTGAAAACCAAAAAACACATTGGTACATGGTGGGGTTCAAACTACGACCTCCTCCGCTCAGGAGGCAGCGGCCCTATCCACTATACCATCGGGCTCTTTGAGCTGATGACGATAACCATAATTAGAAATTAAACTATGTCAAGCCTGAGTAACATTGGGAACTTTTCACCGAAAGAAAATATCTGATTCCTACGGAATACTCATTATGTCATAGTGTGTAATATTTCTACAGCTTGTAGTGGATGCGTAGTCTACTGCATACTAGATCTGTGATCTTGATAGTAGTTGTGTACTAAGTGAGTGGGGTGATTGTAATGGCCCATGGAGAACTTGGCCAAAGATAAAGGATTGTGTAGAGAAAGGAATTCGGTTGATAAATGACGTTAATTTAGCAATTATACATACATACATACATATAATCACGCCTTTATCCCTAATGGGGTAGGCAGAGCGTAAACGACCTAAACAAAGGTCTTAACCGCCACATCTGACAAAGTTTTGAGGGATATTTAAATTTGTAGTCATATTGCTGTAGTCACAGGTTGTCAGCCCATCGCCTAAATTGCAATATACTGATACCCTCGGATCCTTTAGCTGATTTTTACAGCATGCCCGGGAGGAAAAGCAGCTGGCACATTCTATGTTTTTCTCTCGCTCCCAGGCCAGCATGGAAGTGCAATTATACATCTACGATACATTTTGTTGTTTGAGTACTTCCATGCTGGGCTGGGAGCATTAGAAAGATATAGAATGTGCCAGCTGCTTTTCCTACCCTAGAATGCTGTAGATATCAGCAAAGGGATTCGATGGTTACAGTTTATTGAACGTATGGGGTTATAATTTATCACACTATAGATAGCGCATACATATTACGATCTCAAACTGCCCTCAATACCAGGCCACTCAGAAAGTATTGCGATAAATAGTTTTTATATATGGCAGACTGGCCGGTTAGAATCTTTTTTGAAAATATGATTACTTGTAAGTAAAAATATGTGTATTCCATTTTCAAAATTTCCCTCCACATTTTTTGCGAGCCAATTCAAAGTATCGTGTCTTACTGAAAAATGGATCTGCGCCGGGAACATTTTAGAGCTATGATTTTTTACGATTTCAAGTGTCGCCTGAAACCGGATGAATCGTTCGATAGACATGATGAAAGCCCCTCCAAGGCAACCGTGTATCGTTGGTGTAACGAATTTAGGCGCGGTCGACCAATCTTGGGGGATGAAGAAAGAAGCGGTCGCCCTTTGACGGCTATTACGGAAGAAAACGTGCTAGCAGTGAAAAATTTAATGCAAGATAATAAGCAAATTACATATCAGGAGATTCAGCACATATTAAAGATTGGATCGGGAAGCGTTCACGAGATTCTACATGGGCATCTTCGCGTGAGGAGGATAGTATCGCGCTGGGTGCCGCACTACCTCACCGACGCTCAGAAGCAGGCCCGGGTGGAATGGTGCCGTGATATGCTGAACAAATTTGAAACAGGCTCGTCTCGGCGTGTTTACGACATCGTAACAGGTGATGAGTCCTGGATTTATCAATACGATCCAGAAACCAAGCGCCAGTCGACAGTTTGGGTGTTTCAAAATGAACCAACGCCTACCAAAGTGAAGCGATCTCGAAGCGAAGGGAAGATTTTGATCGCCAGCTTTTTTAATTTGACTGGCCACTTGGCCTCAATTCCCTTACGAGATCAAAGAAGCATTAACGCCAAATGGTATACTACCAAATGTTTACCAGAAGTTTTTTCTGTTGTGAGCAACAAGCGACCAAACACAGGGCTCCGCGGACTACTGCTCCACCACGACATTGCGCCTGCACACACCGCGCTCAAAACGAGGGACTTCCTGGACAGCACACCAGTCAAACTCCTGGGTCACCCTCCTTACAGCCCTGATCTAGCACCGTGTGACTTCTTTTCATTTCCAAAAATAAAAAATCATTTCAAGGGGATACAATTTTCGTCGCCGGAAGATGCGCTGGCTGCGTTCGAGCAGGCTGTAAACGAGGTGTTTACGGCGGACTGGAAAAAGTGTTTTGAAAACTGGTTCAGACGCATGAATCTTTGTATAGAGGCTGGTGGAGAGTACTTTGAAAAGATATAATAAAAATAAATGTACCTGTAGAACAATTTTTTTTAGTGTCGCAAATCTTTCTGAGTGTCCCACGTATTTGTCAGACGTGGCGAAGGCGCCTTCTTCTAGGCGTTTTACTCTCTTCCTACCCGGCAAGGGTGTACATATGTATGTCAAAATTGCCAAGAACTTCGGAATTTAAGAGTGCACTTAGTGGCTGACTGCAAACGTGACAGTATCCAAGATAACAATTCAGAAATAGCCGGCATTCTTGCGGCTATTTATAGCAAACGCAGATCGCGAAGCTGCGATATTCCATGTGTTATATTATGCTTATAGTATTTTTGTAAAAACCAGCTAAGGGATCCGAGGGTTTCCATACATTGCAATTGGGGCGATATGCTGATAACCTGTCACTACAGTAATAAACAAAGCTATCTTAAATAATCCTCAAAACTTTGTCAGACGTTGCGGAACGACTTTGTTTAGGTCGTTTATTCTCTGCCTACCTCATTAGGGATGCGTGATTATATGTATGTATGTATTTTAATCTCACTGCCGCTTAGCCATGCTTGTGTGTATAAATGTACTAGCACGCAGATTCGCCATAGTAAACCTGTATATGCACTATCCCGCATTATCTACATTTGATTTCCTCTACCCAAGGTTGCCTGGTAGAAATTGCTACCATAGCAATAAGGCCGCCTTCATTGTACTTTAATTTTATTTAATTTGTTCTAATTCCTGTTGTTTTTGTTTTATGTGCAATAAAGAATATATCTATCTATCTATCTATCTAGTTACGCACACAAGCGCGCGTGTCTGTACGCACAACCACAAGTATGGCCAAGCGGCAGTCGTGAGATAAAACATATCAACAAACAATATCTTCGTATAAACCTGAAGGTTTATACAGAGGGTGATGGGCTGACACCCTGTCACTATATCGATATGTCGCAGCATTATGATGAAATAAGGGTTTTGATAAAAAAACTAGGATTTTCATCGAAACCCGGACTTTGACAAAATACTGATCATAATCCAGAGAATGTCTACAATTTCGTCAAAGTCCGGGTTGTGATCAATTGGTGCTATTTTATATTGGAATTAAACTATAGAGCCATGAGATAATTATGTTTCAAATAGGACCATACTCTGTGAACTAAATTAATGTTTGTTTATCAACTTTGTTTTTATCATAAAACATAAAAACAATGCATCAAACCCGAACTTCGTCAAAATACTAGTTTTTTTATCAAAACCCAGACTTTGATAAAATCCTAGATTTTTCTCTGGATTATGACCAGTATTTTGTCAAAGTCCAAATCTACTGGTCATAATCCAGAGAAAAGTCATCTATCTGACCGAAACCCTAGTTTATTTTATCAAAAAACCGATGTCATCATAATCCTACGACAGATACTAATTTCAATTTAAAATTGCCCTTAATTGCCTTATCTTAGGCGTTTTACGCTCTGTATACCCCATTAGCTTTAGCTGCTTTCAGCTGATATCCCTTTGTGATCACTGACCCATTTAAAACACAACTATTTGCAGTACACTTGCCCACGTATTCTGCGCAGGCGACTGTACCCTGCCGGACAGTATTAACACCCAATATATTTATTACACGTACAGTTCGCCAAGAAAATGCTTTATCATTATCAGTTTTGACACAAAAATGTCGTCAGCAAGAAGATAATTCGCTGAACAAAGATTGTTTTGCATTATTTACACATATAGTCACGCCTTTATCCGTTAAAAGATAGATAGGTCGAAATCTACAAATATTGAGGGCAATTTTAGATTGAAATGTGCTATGTCCAAACCTAATTACAGTACACTGTATCCCACGAATCTCTTTTCTGGATTTTATTGCGATTACAAGAAGAGAAGCGGCTGGCACATTCTATGTTCATTATACAGGCTGGCCACTTAATAAGTATACCGGGTGTAAGGGACAATGTCCCGCAAACTGATAGGGGTTACTCAGTCAACGGAACTGAACAACTATCACCAGGAAATTCTTTCAGATGATAAAAACATGACTTTCCCATACAAAATGACCACTTCGATCAGACAATTTGTATGGAAAAGCAACATTTTTGTGTCACTTCCTGGTAATATTTGTTCAGTTTCGTTGACTGAGCAACCCCTATCCGTTTGCGTATCGTTTTTTCGGCGATAATTTCGCAGTTATTTGGTTTGCGAGCATTATTTTAAATTAAAGTATGTTAATTGAGCCAAAAACTATCCATAACAAATTTTCCGTTTATTCACAAGATAATTAATACCAAACAACAGTAAAATTCTAAACTTAAATTCTATATTTTCGAAGTTTTTTGTTTTTTTTTTAAATAAGGTCAAATCCCATATTTTTGTATTGAACAGGGTCGATTTTAATACCAAACATTGAGCCGTTTTTTTACTTCGTATTTCTATGTTTTTGCAATATTTATCTTGTCTTTTTTTGTCTGATGATACACCAGCATTCTCGTCCAACTAAATGTTTGATGATAATGACAATTTAAAGCCCTCCCACACAGGATCCATCGGGAATATCTTCAACTAAGATCACATGATCGCTAGTGCTGCCACCATACTGAATTGCTATCGATATTTCAGCGCTGATACAAGCACCATGATCACGGGTAAATTGGGTGCTACTACGTGTGAATTTAGGGAGAGACGTATCTGTCTCGCAGGTTTCTCCAGTTTACCCGTAATCATGGTGCTTGTAACATCGCCGAAATATCGTGGTCTCTTCAATGTATTAAATCGCTATAAGAAACCCGTAATATGTCTTATAGTGATATTAACCGCGAAAGTTTAGAATACATACATACATATAATCACGTCTGTATCCCTAATGGGGTAGGCAGAGCGTAAACGACCTAAACAAAGGTCGATCCGCCACATGTGACAAAGTTTTGACCGTTAATAATTTAATACTTAATTGTTAAAATAGATTTGTAGGTTTATTGCTGTAGTGATAGGTTGTCAGACTATCGCCGAAATTGCGAAATACAGAAACACTCAGATCCCTTAGCTAGTTTTTACAGCATGCCCTGAAAGAAATGCAGCTGGCATATCTATTGTTTTCTCTCGCTCCCAGTCCAGCATGGAAGTAAAGTTTAGAACGAAGTGTTATTATCGATACTATCGATTGGCCTATGAATATCGATAGTCTGGCAGCACTATAATCCCAGTCTAACCTGTAGATCTCGGCTGAACGTTGCCAACTGTGGGAGGATGGTCTCAGATCAAAGATTGTACGTCAGATTGGACACTGAATTAATAATACCTACATAGAATCACGCCTTTATCCCTGATGGGGTAGCAGAGCGAAAACGACCTAAACAAAGGTCGTTTTAAGGGTTAATTAAGACAAATTTGTAGGTATATTGCTGTAGTGGTAGGTAGTCAGCCCATCGCCTAAATTGCAATATACTGAATATCTCGGATCCCTTAGCTGGTTTTTACAGCATGCCCGGGAGGAAATGCAGCTGGCACATTCTATGTTTTTTTCACTCCCAGTCCAGCATGGAATCAATAATACAAAAGATAAAATATTTGATGTGAAAATAAGAGACGGTGTACCGAAAACGGAAAGGGTTTGTTAGTTCAACGATACGGAACAGCTCAAAAACTTGTTTCACCATACAAATTGAATGTTACAAAGAAATGTTTCCTACTTTTGGAACGGTAGAAGTGCTAATTTTGTATTTTTATCTAAATTCGATGGTCAAGAGGTTTGTCTGAGTCATATATACAACAACTTGAAACGCGCTATCTCGAGATACAGAATCACAAAAGACGAAATATCGACGCACGTTATCCCGAAAAACAGATGAATGCCGGTAAAAACAAATGAATGCCATAAAAACAAACGAACGTTGGAAAAACAAATATAGACTTTAGAGGTTTACTAAAAATTATCAAACCGAATAATTATGTCTTTAAAACATGCAAATAAAGACGCTAAAAGTTACACTGGGACCCCCGATCTTCGGCGTTCGGTGTCGACGCTCTAACCAACTGAGCCGTCAAGCGATTCAATCCACCCGGCACCCACTGAAACTTGTAGTTTCTCGAATCGTCTCCGAAGTGTATTTTACCTCCTTTATTCATGTTTCATAGTTCTATGCTGGACTGGGAGTGGGAGAAAAACATAGAATATGCCAATTGCATTTCTTCCATGCTGTAAAAACCAGCTAAGGGATCCGAGGGTTTCAGTATATTGCAATTTAGGCGATGGGCTGACAACCTGTCACTACAGCAATATACCTACAAATCTACCTTAAATACCCCCAAAAAACTTTGTTTAGGTCGTTTACGCTCTGCCTACCCCATTAGGGATAAAGGCGTGATTATATGTACGTATGGTGATTAATATTTTAATTTTTATCAAACCGAATCTTCTAGTTCCAAAGTCCCGCCCGCCCTCGTAAACTCACGCGCATCTCTGGGCGGTGTCAGCGATGACGTCACACGCGTCACGCTTGCGTAATGCGCGCGTCTGCGCATTTATTTAGGGTGGCCACCTTTAAAATAGCCGACCATTTTGCAATGTGTCAATGTATAAATAGAAAATTGACGAGTCACCTGGTCGTTGCAATTTTCAGAGGTCTATGAGAAGGGAAAACTGGAAATGTATTTTTGGTTGTCTGGTAGGGAAAAGCATCTCAATTCTTGGGCATCGCAATAAAAATTGATGGTATATACCCTTATTCACATAGCATGAGCATCGTCAAATGCATACATTTTTTGTCAGTTATATTATAAAGGAGTCTCTTTCGCAACTACGATCCTTTTAATTTTTTTCTAAGAACAATAACTACGCATTTTCTACGTGCTGTTAGGAGACTAAGTAATAGAGCATTATATTTGCGGGTCATGTCAGAGGCCTAATAGTTTTGCTACTAGGCGGTTTGAAAGCTCTGACACCAGGGTTCTTCGAGTTGTTATTCGGCTCGCTAAGAAGAAGAAGCGGGTTAGTTTAATTGTTAAAAAAATATATACATTTACTGACTACGGGAAAAAGTCCTTTAGACTAAGTCTTATTTGTTCGCTTTTCACTTTTGGAGTTGGAGGATTTATATGTTTTCTTCATATAACAGTATAGACACTAAGCACTTTGAGTTTGTTAGAATTGAATTTATTGACAACTAGCGACCCGCCCCGGCTTCGCACGGGAATCATCAGTGTTGCTCTACTATATTATGCATGTATTATACATATAAACCTTCCTCTTGAATCACTCTATCCATTAAATGAAACCGCATCAAAATCCGTTGCGTAGTTTAAAAGACCTAAGCATACATAGGGATAAAGGGACAGAGAAAGCGACTTTGTTTTATACTATGTAGTGAAAAGAAATGAACGAATACAATCATTTTGCGGAGATATCATAATGAGTTATCGAAATACAAAACTGTTTGATGACAATACTATTTCAGAAAATGAAGAAACAGATCAGCCATGAAACAAACCACAAACAGGAAGAACCCAATTAACAGACGATCAAAAGACAAACTAACATTATCACATCAACACACAAAACAGTGACCTAATAAATCTTACACGCCTGACGCATCTTAAAAAAAATACTTCTTTCTCTTTTGTGTGGGTTTCGAGTCGATCGACTCGTTGAATGCAACCGCCACTTACATACAGCGACGGCTTGATGTGCCCTTCAAAGCACAGATTCTTTTGTTTTTTTCAGACAATGCAGGCTTGTTCTAACCAAACTAAGGAAAATCTCATAAAGTGATAAATTTACAACCATCAAAGCTTTGTTTTCAAGCCTCGGAATCAAAACCAGGACCTCTGGATACGGAGCCCATGGCTGAGACCACTAGTCCACAGACGCAGTTACAAAACAGGCTGACCTAATAAACTTTACACGCCGCCTGACGCATCTTGAAAGAATGTCTAAAATAAAAAGTATCACAATCACAAAACGGTACAAAACAAAACTAAAGTTTGAAATGGCTTCATCTTGTCGGGCTGATGTAGGCCGTTGGGTCGAAACCGAAACTTGGATTCGGAATTTAAGCGTTTGGCTATTTCCACTTCGCGGAATAAAGGTAATACACAATCAGTAAAATGACCCTTTTTTCGGCCAATTTGCAAATTTGGGGATTCAGCGAGCGTAACATGTATATGTCGCAGGATTATGATGAAAACAGTTTTTTGAACAAAAATCTAGGATTTTGATCAATACCCGGAATTTGACAAAATGCTGGCTGTAGAAGAGAGAATCCAGTATTTTGTCAAAGGCCAGGTTTTGATCGAAAACCTAGTATTTTGTCAAAGTCCGGGTTTTTAATAATAGTCAAAATAATAAATTAAATGCTAAATTATTTCATGTCTCAATTGTTTTATTTAAATATTAAATTGAAACCGATATTGACTCATCCTAAAACCGAAAATTTATTAATCAAAACCCGGACTTTGACAAAATCCTAGATGTTTCTTTGGATTATGACCCGTATTTTGTCAAAGTCCGGGTGTTGATCAAAATCCAAGCTTTTTTTTATCAAAAAACTGATTTCATCATAATCGGCGCCATTGCCGACCGTTTCGTGGGAGCTTCATATAAATGTGGACGTGGATCGAGTTGCTTATTTGAGGTCGCAGTTGACATGAAAGACGAGACGATAGTATCAGCTGTAAATATTTGGCATTTGACTGGCCTGAACTGAAGGTAAATATTGGTCGAGAAAAATAACAAGAAAGAATTAGTCAGTAAATTAAAATTCGCTACGGATGGGACAACTGCAACATGGCAAGTTTACTATACCCTGGGTAATGAATACTCTAAAACCATCAAACTGAACTATTTCTCCTAGAATTATGGCTATTATACAAGGTGGCGCAAAAGAAGTCATCCGATGTTGTTTGGCTCTCATTTTTTTTCTAAATGAAAAACTTCGAATCTGTTTTTTGATTATATTTATTTGCACCTTTAGAATTTTACTGGTCAAGTCGAGAAGATGATATCGGCCAAATGGGCGCCGTTACAATTGATTGCCATACGGGCTCGTTTTATGGCATTTTTCATCACTTCGGCGAGAACTTCGGGCGACAGATTCTCGCACTCGTGTCGAATGTTGTCTTTGAGGGCTTCCAAGGTCTCAGGCTTGTTGACGTAAACACGAGACTTCAAAAAACCCCATAAAAAGAAGTCCGGGACCGTTAAATCGGGCGATCTGGCCGGCCAGTGCAAATCGCCAAAACGAGAGATTAGGCGACCCGGAAATGCCGCCTTCAGAATGTCGGTTGTGGCTCGTGCAGTGTGCGCCGTTGCCCCGTCCTGTTGGAACCACATGTCCTCCAGTCCCAATTCGTCCAATTGCGGCAGAAAAAATTCGGTCAACATGGCCCTATAGCGCGCACCGTCCACTGTTGTCGTTTGACCCGCGGCGTTCTCGAAAAAAAATGGCCCGATGACTCCTCCAGCGTGAACAGCGCACCACGCAGTCACTTTGAGCGGGTGTAACGGCTCCTCGTGCATCACTCGTGGATTCTCGGTGCCCCAGAAGCGATAATTTTGCCGATTCACGTAACCGCTGAGGTGGAAATGAGCCTCATCGCTCATGATGATTTTGGTCGAAAAATTGTCCAATTCTTCCTCGAGATTGAGGATGGCTTGGGCGTAGGTTACGCGCGTTTGGCGGTCGGCAGGCAGCAGCTGATGCACGGTCTGGACTTTGTAAGGAAACATCTTCAAGTCTCGCACCAAAATTCGCTGCAAGGACCGCCGGCTGAGGCCCAATTGCGTGGCACGTCGTCTGGTCGATGTTTCGGGGCTCACTTCAACGTCCTCGGCTACAGCGGCGATATTCTCGGCAGAACGGGCGCTCCGGGGCCGGCCACTCTTAGCAACGTCTCGTGTGGTCCCATACTCTTCAAGGTTGGTGGCTAAACGTCGCAGTGTTTGCGCAGTCGGTGTCGGACGGCCGGGGAATCGGCGACGGAATTCGCGCTGCGCCAACACCACAGACGAATTGTTACTCAAAAAAATAGACACGATTTTTCCGCGTTCTTGGGGAGTGTATCGCTCCATGGCTTGTTCACTTGTATTCTGCATCTGTCTAGTCCACAAATGTCAAAACAGATTTGACATTGGCGGCCATTTGCAAAAATGAGAGCATCTTCCAATAGGGTGATTTCTTTTGCGCCACCTTGTAGTATCATTAACTAGCTAAGGGATCCAAGGGTTACAGTATATTGTAATTCAGGCGATGGGCTGAGAAACTGTCTCTACCGCAATATTTCATACATTGCAGATCGACCTTTGTTTAGGTAGTTTATGCTCTGCCTATCCCATTAGGGATAAAGACGTGATTATATGTATGTATGTAGTATCATTAACGGTTTCGCAGTTGGCTGTGAAATATTTAATGCGTTCATAATGTTCATATTGCAATGAAACCTAATTTTATTCTTTTGAAGAGTTTTTGGCCAAATGTCATACAAAAGTAGTGACTCATGCTCTAAAACTTTAAGGTGTAAAATATTTACAATCAGTTATTTATAGATTTAGGTAATTAGCGTATTATTTTCGATGGTTGCACTGATATTGGTTTCTTGTGAGTTTCTTCTTTTTAAATTAATTTTACAAGTCATAAATAACAACATTCTACTCGTACGCATCGAGTATAAAAAGTACTATTCTAGGTAAACAAACATCTTTCTCAAATGCTATCTATTTTTTTTTACACAAAATACATTATCTAGCCGACAACTGGCGCCACAACAAGAGCGTTTCTACACCCTATATTGTTTGTTACTCAACGTCACTTGCGCTCCACCTCGCTGAGGGTCAGCAGGGAAGTGTCTGACAGCCTCACGCAGCGATCAGCTCTATAGAACCACTTACCGTCGGGTATCCTGATGGTGGTGCCCAGGTTGAGCTGCTGCAGCCTGGCGAGCGCGGCCTGCTGCAGCGCCTTGCGCTCCACCTCGCTGAGGGTCAGCAGGGAAGTGTCCGACAGCCTCACGCAGCGTCCAGCTCCATCCGCCCAGCAACAGCTGCCCTGCACAGAACGCGCTACGTCATCACACCCATCACCACAAGTGGAGTGGCATTTGTTGTTGCTATCATTTATTTGGAACATGGTTCGATTCGAATACCACTTCTTCCAAATCTATAATATCAAACACATCATAGGGGTTGCTCAGTCAATAAAATTTAATAATTTTCACCTGGAAATTCTTTTAGAGAACCACAGCAGAGAACGAAAAAAAATGAGTTCCGTATCAAAATGACCACCTCGATCTGTCAATTTGAATGGGAAAGCCAAATATTTTATGATTTCCTGGGCTACTCCTATCAGTTTTATTATCCTTACATTATGTGTTGGTTAGTAAGTAGTATTATGCAATTGTTATGATTATGATTGATATTGTGTCCTTAGAAACAGTTAAAAGCAAACAAACGTAAAAACACACACATATAACTATTTAAGTCACATCTTGTGAAATTATCTCAAAATTGGCATATACATTCGGAAAACTCTCGGTCACAAAATGTCCCTTTAAAATAATTATTTTTAAAGAGGTCAGAAAGGTAATTTTTCGAAAAGGGACATTTTGTGAAAAAGACATTCTGCAAAATAAAACTTGTGATGTTTTTCTTGAATTGGTCATACATATACCATCGAATGTAGGTACCAATACAGGTGCGGTTGGCAAAGTTCCAAGCTAATTAAATATAATAGACACAGCAGTTTAACCAGTCCATAAATCCAACCGAAACGTAACCTACTAACTGGATGAAAATTAACATGTTGACGATGATGTTATATATGTCGTAGAATGATTTAGTAATTCGAATCTTCGCGAAAAGCTTAGGGATTTTGCAAAAATGTGGATAACCAGGGAATGGTGGAAACATTTCTATCGATTCGTAACTTGACTAAATCTTGACTAAAATTATTGGCCTCCTTTTCTGTTCTTTCATGATACAAAATGACAGGTATGACAGGTAGGACAGGTACTTATATTAGTTAAGTTCAGATTTTTGCAACTACGAATTGGTACCATTGTCAAATCTTACTGGAAATTGTCAGAAAAATCGTTGTTTTAGTAACATTTGATATCCTTAACTCTGATTGATTAGATTTGTACCTACTAGTTTAATCTTATTCTGATTGGTTAAATAACATGCGTAAGTTTATGATCGACATTTAAAACGTCAACAAATCAGAGATCTTGTTTTTGAGCGCGCTATCCGACCAATCAGCGTTCTTATTTCAATTGAGGATATCAAATGTTACTAGATGGACGAGTTTTTTTTTCGAAAAAATCCTGTATTTTTCCACTACGATACTGGTTTCACCAATGTCTCTGTGATTTTGAAAAATTCCTAGGATTTTCGCAAAGTTTCCAATTATCAGATTCTCCTACGACATCTAGATTAAAGATAAACCGCCTAAACCGTCAAATGGTCAGTGCTTATTCATTCTGATAACAAATGGTAAGCAAAGTAGTCAGGTCGTGTATGGGTGACCGGTAGTAGTATAACATCTGGAGCGTTTCTATGCTTCGGAAGGCTCGTTAAGCCTTAAGATTTTAGTTGTCATACCTTGAAAACTATGGCCACTAACCTGGAAAAAACCTAATCTAGGATTGGTTCTAGTTTCGATGGCAGTCGCTCTAAAAACTAGTATCCTCGTTCAATTCCCTAGGTTAGGTAGCTGCCCCGTGAAATACTGGAAAAAGCTATGATGGACATGATGAGATTTAAAATAAACCACTGAAGTTTCGGTTAAGGATGACTGTTCTGTCACAGATGAAAATATAAATAAAAGAATCATGAGTGGCCGATAGATGAGTCAGAAGATTATAAAATATGTGTTTTGTCTGAGAGCACGCCTACGGCTACTTTTAGAGCCCACAGAGTTGCCAAGGTGTGGGGAATTCCCCACAATGCGTGGAATTTCAAACTGATTTTAGGGGTGAGCATCAAAATCAGCGCGGGAAAAATGCGGGGAATCATGAAATTCTGAATTAATTTGGTGAATTAAAACAGCGATCACTGCTCTTCAATATTGTTTATCCATATCACTTCCTCTTTTATGTCATCATCATCTGATGGCGTTTCTAAAAATGCGACTTTAAATTTGATGTCGGAGTTAGCAATCCATTGCTTTGCCTCCGGTGTTTGCTGGTGAAGCCCCTCTTATGTGATCGGTAGGTTTCTGTTTAGAATGAAATAGCAATACAATAAATCTAGCTTATCTAGATTTTTTAATAAAACAAATGACTTGAATGAACACATACACATATAATCACGGCTTTATCCCTGATGGGGTAGGCAGAGCGTAGACGACCTAAACAAAGGTAGTTCCGCCACGTCTGACAAAGTCTGACTTGAATGAAAATTTGTGGGAAACATTTACATAGAATTAGCCACAGATTTCGGGGACACAAGATGAAAGGTGTTGGCAACACTACAGCCCAGAGCGTTTGTGGAGGCATCTGTGTGAAATATTAATTTAATTTGTTGGAATTTTGCAATTGCTCTTATTATTTGTTTGGCAGGGTGACGAATAATAGTACGTGCAACGGAGCGTGACGGCTTCAAAGATAATGGATACGAACATTCATTAGATTAATACATACATACATATAATCACGCCTTTATCCCTAATGGGGTAGGCAGAGCGTAAACGACCTAAACAAAGGTCGTTCCGCCACGTCTGACAAAGTTTTGAGGGTTATTGAAGATAGATTTTAAACTATATTGCTGTAGTAACAGGTTGTCAGCCCATCGCCTAAATTACAATATACTGAAACCCTCGGATCCCTTAGCTGGTTCTTACAGCAAGCTCGGGAGGATTTGCAGCTGGCACATTCTATGTTTTTCTCTCGCTCCCAGACCAGCATGGAAGCAATTTTACGAGCAGTCAAATTGTGGAATTCCCTTCCCGAAAACGTTTGACGAGCACCGTCTATTGAGACATTTAAAGAGCGAACAAGAAAGTTCTTCTGAGAGAATAGTAATTAGTTATTTATCCTATCTCCTATTAGCATAATATGTATTAGTTTATTATAAATATATGTTAGTTTATTTTAGTTATGTATTTATTTAGTAGTATTTATACTGTTTAAGTATTAAGATGAACTTAGTATGCACTATCCCGATATCTGCTGTGTACTATCCTAATACCCAAAGGTTGCCTGGTAGTAATTACTGCTTTAGCAATAAGGCCGCCTATATTGTACTGTTTTGTTCCTTACTTTTCTGCTGTATGTGTTTCTTTGTGCAATAAAGTATCTTGTATTGTATTGTACTTGGACAAAACTAGAAGAAAAGGCAATAATGATGATAAAGAAGTTCTAAATGCTGGGTTGAGAGTGATAAAAAAACATAGAATGTGCCAGCTGCATTTCCTCCCGAACATGCTGTAACAACAGGGGTAATATTTCATACATGCGAATTTCTATATAGGTACCAAGTTTTATTTTTACGAAAATGGTTGCTAGAAATATTATTCTACAGATAATTTGGTTGACATATTAATACAATCCCAAATCTTTATTTTCCAGGAATATCATTTTCCAGAAACACTAATACCTAATTTTAAAAATGCCTTTTTTACTACTGACAACTAATTCATTTCTCACCAGTATCAATATTCCAACAATTTTTAAACTTTTCCCGCATTGTCATTAGCCAAAAGCTAAAATTATGAAATGCATAATTAATAGACAGAAAATATTTATTTCTTTATTTATTTTAAATTAATTTTCTTAGGAAGATTTACAGACAAATGCATAATATACAAATAAGATACATATTCCAATGCTATTAACAAATCTAAACTTCATATTTTGAAACTTTAATGCAAAACCGACTCGGGGCACCCCGACACGGGTAAAAAAGGTTCGAAAACATACCCTTCGAGGTTAGGTTGCTACTGATGCATGCCTGATGCATGTTTGCTTCCATGTATGCTTACATGCATGCAGGCATGCTTACATGCATGCAGGCATGCTTATGCATGCAGGCATGCTAGCTTGCATTCTTACATGCTTGCTTGTATGCTTGCTTGCTTAGCATTTATAGACTAAATCGCAATTTTACTCGTCTTCAACGGCCAAAAACAAATATGCTATTTTTTGCCAAAAAATGTATATTAATATATTTAAGTTTTGGAATAAATATATTTGGAAAACAAAGTGCTGGAACAGAGTTATATTTCGTTTTCTCTACTGTAGTAAAAAGTCTATGATCTGTGATATAAGTCAATGGTTAAATGACAAAAAGGTGAAATAAAATTCTGTATTTTATTAATGAGGATTTTGTAACTTATGGAAAACGAAATATGGGAAAATAAAATAAAGTCGAATCGTTTTCGGAAATATAAAATTTGGAATAAAAATTTCGGGTTTACCCAAAAACATGGATGCGAGGGTTACAGTGTATTGCAATTTAGGTGAGGAGCTGACAACCTGTCACTATAGCGATACAAATTTTAGTCTAAACTTGTCTTCAAAACGCAGCAGAACCAAAGGGTCCTTTCTGCTCTTCCTAGTGCCTACGCAATTCAGGATAAATGCGTGATTATAATGTATACTGCCATGCTGGTCTGGGAGCGAAAGAAAAACATAGACTGTGCCAGCTGCATTTCCTCCCGGGCATACTGTAGGAACCAGCTAAGGGATCCGAGGGTTTCAGTATATAATTTAGGCGATGGGCTGACAACCTGTCACTACAGCAAAATACCTAGAATTCTATCTTAAATAACCCTCAAAACTTTGTCAGACGTGGCGGAACGACCTTTGTTTAGGTCGTTTACGCTCTGCCTACCCCATTAGGGATAAAGGCGTAATTATATGTCTATGTCTGTCTATAATGTATGTCAATTAGCGAAATTCATAAACACATAGAAACCAATTTCAGTGAAGCGGTTTACGTAAAATGAACCAATTCTTCGTCTTGTCGAGTGGATTTCGAGTCAATCGACCCAATGAAGTCATACATACATACCTACATACATATAATCACGCTTTTATCCCTTATGGGGTAGGCAGAGCGTAAATTACCTAAACAAAGGTCGTTCCGCCACGTCTGACAAAATTTTGAGGGTTATTTAAGATAGATTTGTAGATATTTTGCTGTAGTGACAGGTTGTCAGCCTATCGCCTAAATTGCAATCTACTGAAACCTCCGGATCCCTTAGCTGATTTTTACAGCATGCCCGGGAGGAAATGCAGCTGGCACATTCTATGTTTTTCGCTCGCTCCCAGGCCAGCATGAACTCTGGTGAAAATAATAAACACCATAGTATACCCCTGCCAGGAATTAAAAATACCTGTCTCAGAGGTACCATAGAGAAACAATTGGAGCCCGATGGTGTAGTGGATAGGGCCGCTGCCTCCTGAGCGGCAGGTCGTGGTTCGAACCCCACCACGTACCAATGTGTTTTTCGGTTTTCGAATTTCATATGTACGTTTATTCGGCGCTTTTTCCGTGCTTCGGAAGGCGCGTTAAGCCGTTGGTCCCGGTTAATATCGTTTAATACCGTAGATATTAGTCGTTAAGCCATATCAGAGGCCAGTGCTAAGCATTGGCGGCTTGAAAACTCTGACCTAATCTAGGATTGGGTCTGGTTTCCCTTCTTGGTTGCGGAGGTCAGATGACAGTCGCTCTGTGTAAAAACCAGTACCCTCGTTCAATCCCCTAGATTAGGTAGCCGACCCCGCGAGATACGGGATAAGGCTAGGAAGAAGAAGAAGATTTTACTCTATAACAGGTATTTTCAATTCCTGGCAGGACTGTACAACTGGAAGTAAACGTCAAAACAGACATGTCTAAATCGGAGCAATGTTTATTTTATTACGCTCCGACTGTCCATCACAGATAATTTACAAAATATTGGTATTTTTATAATAAGATACGTCAGTTGATTACTATTTACGAAGGATGGTGATTGGTCAAGAGGCGAAAAGCATAAGATTTTTAGGAATATTTTCAGGGATCCAGATCTAGCGAAATTCAAGTGAATCGTGATAAAAAAAGAAATAAAAAAAGAAAATTCTAAAATAAAACCGTCAGAAAAGCCATGAATTGGTGTGCATTGACACTAGATTTCTCAAGGTCATGTTTATGTACAAACAAGTGTTTTTTTTTTAATAGCCTGTGATGTCCCACTGCAGGGCAAAGACCTCCCCTTTCTCCTTCCACCATGTTTACCCAGTCTTTGTCAAAAGCATCTAGGTCGTCGCGCCACCGTTTTCTTGGCCTTCCTCAAAAACAAGTGCTAACACATTATAATAATACACAAACAAGTAAGTGCAAAATAAGACATACAACAAAAAAGTACAAAGTAAAGCGTCCTCGCTGCGAACATTCGCCTATAATGAGCATGCGCGCATTCGCCTGTAACGAACATGCGCGCATTCGCCTATAACGAACATGCGCGCATTCGCCTATAACGAACATGCGCGCATTCGCTTCTAATGAGCATGCGCGGATATGACTTTAGTATAGACGCCAAATGCTCATAACATTACAGGCGAATGCTCGCTGTGAAGACGCACCTGTAAGTATTTGATACAAAATTACGATGTAGGATACCAATTATTTTATGTATTGTACTCTTATGTGTATCATTGAAAATTCTTTGATGTTGAACTGGGAGCGATAGAAAAACATAAAGTTACAACGTTCGGACTTCTTCTCTTCCCAGACATATCTCCTCTCGACTTATTGCAATTCACACGATGGGCTGCCAACCTGTGCAGTGGCGGATTTTTAATTCAAGTAAAGGCTGTAAAGTTTTTGCCGCCCTTTGCCGGGAGCGAAGACCGATTCCTGTTTGGGGGCGGCGAACTAACTGTTTCCAATATAATGGAGGAAATATGGAAGATTGCTAAACGGATTCACGGAACGTACACTGACAAATGTCAAGTGAGAAGGGAAAGTCGTCGGCAAAATTTGTTGCAGATTTCTATCTGTAAAACATCAGAAAACAGAATACAGAAACCCGTCCGTCATACAGTGATTTTTATGAGGTAGCATACATACATACATACATATATTCACGCCTGTATCCCTAATGGAGTAGGCAGAGCGTAAACGACCTAAACAAAGGTGTCCCGCCACGTCTGACAAAGTTTTAAGGGTTATTTAAGATAGAATACTAGGTATATTGCTGTAGTGACAGGTTGTCAGCCCATCGCCTAAATTACAATATACTGAAAACCTCGGATCCATTAGCTGGATTTTACAGCATGCCCGGGAGGAAATGCAGCTGGCTGGTTTTTCTCTCGCTCCCAGTCCAGCATAGAAGCAAAACAGAAAAAAAACAGTCCCCAAATTTGCCGCCCCAAAACTCTGCTGCTCTAGGCTCAATCCTACTCAGCCTGCTGGTAAATCCGCCACTGAACCTGCCATCGTCACGCGCGTTACCTTGCCTTACATTACGTACATATTTCAATCTAAATTCGCCCTCAAAATTCAGACGTGGCGACAACCTTGCTTTTAGAACACGTTAGGCTCCGTCTACTCCATAAGAGGTTTATGTATGTTCTACGCTCAATCTCCGAATTCGCTTGTTGGCCGAAAAAAGGGTCGTTTTCCGGATTGTGCATTGCTAAATACACGAAATCCGAAATTCGGGTATTGTGTATTGCAAAACGCTCATTCAGCAAAGGGGCAATCACCGAACACTCAAATGCTGAATTCGGAATTGAGTGATGTAATGAATATGAAAAACGAGAGCGAATTTGAGTTAGCAACAGAGAACTTTAAAAAGATACAGATTATACTACCACAATTTTGATAGACATTAAACACAAGAGCAACACAATGTTTCGAACACGTCAGTTGACGGTTGTAAAGATTATAATAGAGAGGAAACTAAAATTAATACAACGAAAATGGTGCGCAGAGGCGCCTAAGCGTAGGAGTGTGTAAAAAATGTAGGCAATTGTTTCTGGGAAAACTAGCTCTAGTCTACCAAAAGTGTTTACTTTAGGTAAACATAACAATAACAAATTTGAACGGGCAGCAGCAAATGCCGATTATAAATATCAAGATTAACGAAATTTTGTTACTCAAGGATTTCATCCAGTCTCAAAAAATTAAATATTGAGGTAAAGAAGGTACGTTCAATGTAAACATTCGCCTGTAATGAGTATGCTTGCGCAATTCTTCTTAATGTCGAGTGGATTTCGAATCAATCGACCCGATGAACTCGGTGAAAATAATAAACATCATAGGACCGTATTTATAGATCATATATCAAGATTAACGAAATTTTGTTACTCAAGGATTTAATCAAAGTCTTAAAAAATGAGATATTGAGGTAAAGAAGGTCCGTTCACTGCGAACATTCGCCTGTAATGAGTATGCTCAAAAGATGGGCGCCAAACGCTCATTACAGGCGAACAGGCGAATGCTCGCAGTGAAGACGCAATAAAAGAAAATTATTACCAAGCTTCTTTTTTTTTTTTTTTTTTTCTTCCACGCTGGACTGGGAGCGAGAGAAAAACATAGAATGTAACAGCTGCATTTCCTCCCGGGCATGCTGTAAAAACCAGCTAAGGGATCTGAGGGTTTCTGTATATTGTAATTTAGGCGATGGGCTGACAACCTGTCACTACTGCAATATACGTACAAAACCATCTTGAATAACCCTCAAAACTTTGTCAGACGTGGCGGAACGACCTTTGTTTAGGTCGTTTACGCTCTGCCGACCCCATTAGGGATAAAGGCGTGATTATATGTATGTATGTATGATTACCAAGCACTAACATACAACCTACTTGGCCCACAATATACGGGGTGTAAGGGACAGCGTCCCGCAAATTGATAGGGGTTGTTCAGACAACGGAACTGAACAACCATCAGCAGGTTTTTTTTCAGGAAGTAAAAATATAAATTTGATTTTCCATATAAAATGTCCGATCGAAAAGGTAATTTTGTATGGGAAATTCATATTTTTTTCATCTGAAGAACGAAATTCCTGCCGATAGGTAGTTGTTGAGTTATATTGCTATGCCCTGACGGGGCGTCATAATTAATGTATAATAAGGCCTATTGTAACTCGTTAAGAATGTACCTTATTAATTATGATATTGCAATAAACATTATGAGTATGAGTTGTTCTGGGTACGCAACCTAACCCGTCTGACAATTTCTGAGGGTTATTTATTTCAGAATTTGGTTTCGAAAAGTTCTAATGACAGGTTGTCAGCCCATCGCCTAAATAATAATACACTGATACCCTCAAATCACTTAGCTGGTCATTACAGCATCCGCGATAGGAAAAGCAGGTGGCACATTCTATGTTTTTCTATCGCTCCCAGTCCAGCATGGCCGATACAATAAGCACCATACATACACTAAATAATATAAAGGTGTAAGGGACAGCTTCCCGCAAAGTGATAGGGGTTGCTCAGTCAATGATACTGAACAACTTTCAACATGAAAATGAAAATTACTGTCCCCATACAAATTGAACGATCGACGTGGTCATTTTGTAGGGGAAAACCATATATTTTTCATTTCCTAAAAAAACCCGGAGGAACTTGTTCAGTATCGTTAACTGAGCAAATATCAGTTTGCGAGATGATGTCCTTCCATTACATTCTGTTGAGTCATAACCAACTACTTAATTTCTCCATAAGTGATTAATTGATGAATAAATTTGTATGGGGGTAGATTTTTCCTTACTTAGGATTAGTTGTTTATTTCTATAGAACACACTTCAATCAACAAGTGTCAATTTAGAAAGTCAGTAAAAGGTGCGCCCTCACTGCGAACATTCGCCCGTAATGAGCAGGCGAATGCTCGCAGTGAAGATGCACCATAAAAGAATGTGAAGCGACTGACCTGAGGGGACCATGACGCCGAGGCGCGGCTGGAGCTGCGACTCCGTGTGCGCCAGAGTCGCTTGCTGACGCTCTGCACCACGCTGCTGGACGATCTCGACTTCTGCATGCCACCTGGGGGAGGAGCCACTGTAGGTGCGCTGCGACCCAGGAAGGTCGACAGAAACGAGTGCGAATGTGTGGGGGACGCCGGGGACGGCGGAGAAGTCGGGGTCGACGCTACAGACGCGAATTGCAACTCCCTATACGTCAAAATCCATTCCTCAACCGTTTGACAGCCTTTGTGGGGCCCGTCGTCGTCTACCTCGCCACGGTCTTTTGGCTTTATGTTCCGTAAGTTTTTATCATAGTTTATCCGCTTGAAGCGGTCCGCTTTGTCAGCGTCCACGCTCTTTTTCCGAGCCATTCTCAAGTAGCGTTTGATCGTGTCGCTGACTGACTGGGATACGTCATCGTGGTCCACGCTAGAGCGACGCCGCGTCGCTTTCCGCTCTGAAGGAGGACTGGTCGGGCTAGTCGGAGCCGTTTGGGCTTCCAGCTTATCCCGATAGTTCCTCTCAATTTCCAGCAACACTTCTTCAGCGATAGGTGATGTTTGTGTCGCAACATCAATGCCTCTTTCCTCCAAGGATTCATGAAACACTTCGATAAGTGGCGGTGGGGACATCGGCGGCGACCGCGTAGAGTCCTCCCCATCGTCACCACGCACAGTTCTACTCCGCACACTTCTGCTGGCACTCCCGTATACACTAGGTCCGTATCCACCACGGGGGCCGGCACCGCCACCATTTCTTCCACCCCTATACGGTTTTGTTTTACGCAAATCATGATAAAGTTTTTGCATAAGATTCCTATCGGTTAATAAGTCTGACACTATATGATCTCTATTTGGAGACCGGCTGTAGTACCTCCCTAAGTTTTCGAGTAGAGTCCTTTGCCCAGAGGAACTCGCGTCCGAATCAGCGGGAGTTCGATCCGCTTGACGCTTCAAGTACTTTTTCAAACACCGCACCAACTCATCATTCTCTGCGTGCTTTTTTGGGCCCGCTTCATCTTCCACTTTCAGGTACTTTCGCATAAGATCAATAAGGGTGCTCTCCTCTTCTTCCTCTTGAGTCGGAGCGGGAATCACGCTCTGTTGTTTGGAATTGAACCCAGAGGTGGAAGGAAGCGGCGGAGAAGAGAAGAAGTCCCGGCGCAGCTTCGCGATGTCGAAGCGACCTCCGGAGGTGTGGCCGATGAAGAGGTCGGTGGGGCGGGTCGGCGCGGGCGGCGCGTCGTCCGAGGGCGAGCGCGCGCGCACCGAGCCGCCCCGAGCGCGCTTCTTGCGCCGCGGCCGCGCCGGGATCGCTCCAGGGTACGAGCTTTTCCTCCACAGCAGGAACCGCGGCTCTTTCTGGCAGACATCCTGGAAGTAAGCCTCGATGCGCGGCAAGTCCTCGGCGCAGTTCCTAGCGCCTTCGGGGATTAGCCGGCGGCCGGCATCGGACATGTACTTCCAGGTCTTTCTGGTGAGCAGCCATCGCTCGCGCGGCTTCTCGCGCCGGCGCGGCACCTTTGTCATGGGGTCGGGCGCGGCTTCGAGGCGGTGCCGGCGGCGGCGCTCCATACCGTCACCCGTCAGGCGGGTTCGCGCGGCGGCATCGCGACCTCGGCACGCGCACCTGCCGCACCGAACTGAACGCTACTCCGCACCGTTCCGAATATTATGCGCCGAAATAGCCGTCCGGTAATAGAGCGGCCGTGAACTGAATATAGGTTGCGCGCGCAGCACTGTGCGAGCGCGCGGCGGCCGACGGACTGCCGCCCGCCGTAAACAAACCCGCCCCGCTGCGCCCGCGCCGCCCAAGCCGCCCAACAGGTGATTGACGATGGTCATGGCTCCGCTAAGCAGGCTCTCGCCGAGCTCTAGTGGAAGCTTGCGCGAGGTGCCTTGTTTAGATGTGTAAGCTTGGTTTACGTTTTTCAAATCTATCTTGAGATTCTAGAGAATCAGGTCAATTCAAATAATGTAAAAATCGCGGTGGTATGTGTAACTTATATGCACATATTATTATCGTACCTAGCTTTTTAACTGGTGGTTTTTAAGTTTATCATTGCTGAAGGTCGTTGGCGATTGTTAGTGCCTTAATCAGGCTAAAAGAATGTTGGAGGAATCTTGACGCAATATTACATAGACAATGGTGTTGATTCAAAACAAACACATCTTACCATTTGCAAGAGCTTCCTTCGCTCTTCTGAAGCTAAGCTCACAAGAGCGAAGTACTTGCAAACCAATTGTAATGCGGACACTTCCGCATCTGATGAGTCCACATGAAGACGAAACAGTGGTCAACAAACGACGAACTGATGCGTTTCGTTTTCTCTCACAGTCATCATATCACAAAGGCCAACTAAACATTACATTGTCTCGTCAGGGATACACGTGGTAAAAGCCCCCCTTGCGAGGACGACCACTCTGCGGAGATCATGTTTAACGGCTGCTCCTAAAGAGTTGGATTCCGTGCCAATCCAAACAAGCTAAGCTCACAAGAGCAAAGCACTTGCAAACCAATTGTAATGCGGACACTTCCGCATCTGATGAGTCGAAATAAAGACGAAACAGTGGTCAACAAACGACGAACCGATGCGTTTCGTTTTTCTCTCACAGTCATCACAAAGGATCTTACCAGGACAGCAATAAGACAGGTGACATATAAGTCCTAAATCCGTCAATCTGGGACAAACTGACTGACTGGAGAGAAATCAGGATTAGGACCAACTATTTCCATTCCTATGCGACAGTATGAAACATCTTACTATTCGGACAATCAGCCTGGAATGTCCTAACGAAACAACGTAGAAACAACAACACAAAGACGGGTCATCGGGCCCTCCGCCGGGAATCAAACCCAGGACCTCTGGGTCGAGATCCCATGGATTAGAACAGTAGACCACGGTAGCAGTTACAACAACATAAATTATGTTGGAAAATAGTTACAAAAACAAGAACATATTTCAGACATACTTACATATAATCAGGCCTTTATCCCTAATGAGGTAGGCAGAGCGTTATCGACCTAAACAATGGATGTATCGCCACGCTTAACAAAGTTTTGAGGGTTATTTGAGATAGATTTGTAATTATATTGCTGTAGTGACAGGTTGTCAGCTCATCGCCTAAATTGCAATATAATATACCCTCGGATCGCCCTTAGCTGGATTTTACAGCATGCCAGGAAGGAAATGCAGCTGGCACATTCTATATTTTTCTCTCCCTCGCAGTTCAGCAAGAAAGAAATTAATTTCAGACAAACGAGAGAAATCATAGTAGATTTTACGACAAGTGCACAAAACATGTCATTATTATCCGAGATTTTTAGCTGCCCAAGTCGCAGTGCGAGGGCTGATGTGAAATAGAGGACAAAAATGGTTTTGTGCACGAGTTTTAAGCTTTGCTTTTCACTTCGATTGCGAGGGAAATTGAAGAAATTCTACAAAAATATTGTAAATAAACTTAACAGTTCTTTCCGGAGGATCTCTATCATAATTAAACACTGCTGCACGGCTGTTGACTGGCTGCGTGGCCTTGATGTGTATCACTAATTGCCTACAAAGTAATGCCATACAATTAAATAAATTCCCGCCATTTAACTTTTCAAATCTTTCGACGTGAAATATTAGGCTTGGGCTGAGACCTATACAGCCTACTATTAAATTAATATTGCAATAAAAAAATAATAAACTATCGTATTTGAATTTCAATTTCAATATAATATTATGTCATAAAAATCCAAAAGTCAAATAATTTAAATTGAATAATATAAAATATCATGTTACATCAATGAACTTCTTATTATGTTTGGCTGTATGGCCTAATTTTCTTTGCCTTAGAAGAGACGCATTTATGAATAGATACGTTTTTCTCTTGTGCACAAAATTCAATTTTGTGCAGCCTACCTGCTCTAAATAGCACTTTCCGAGCATTAGGAGTGAAAAATAACTTTACTTCCATTACATCAATCAATAGCATTAAATAAAAAACGGTTTACGGCGCTATTGGTCCACCTACAGATCTTCCATTCTATACTGGGATCTGGGAGCGATAGAAAAAACATAGAATGTGCCAGCTGCTTCTCCTGCCGGGCATGCTGTAAATCCAGCTAAGTGATTCGATAGTTTCAGTGTATTGTATATTTTAATAAGTTTCTGTCATTCATTATAGTTTATAGTATAATACAGCGATACACAATTCAAAATTCTCCTCAATTTCTCAGAAGTGTCGAAAACGCCTTTTACTGGGTGTTTTACTCTTTGCCTACCCCGTTTGGGATAAAATTGCCACCATAGAGATCTGTGTTTGCCACAAACCGATTATTATGGTGGAAATCTTCGAGATTGCACCGTCTACCATTTTGCACGAGCCGTGTTGTACACAACTTCCTAGGCTACTTATAAAACGCTCCGATTTAAAAATAAAACGGCGATATTACACAAACAGAATTACAGCGCATCTGGGCTTTGAAGGTACGTGGCGGAAAGAGGAACTAACACCGCCAACATGGCCGCCACCGCCATTTTTGACGGATAGCCCAACATACAGCGCCCTCGCTCACGTTCATTTAAAGATTTGACTCACTGTAATTCCCGAGGTAGTTCTACTACGGGCCAAGTAGCGCCATCTAGCGTTCGTAGTGAGTACGAGGGAAATTGAAAAGTTGCCAGAACTCGTTGATACAGTTCTGCTTTTCATTGAGGAAATAGTTTGTGTCTTCATTCGCGTTCGGGAGCTTGCGGATAGGTGGCGGGTGAAACTCGGGAGAACCTTTGTGAAAAAAAAATAATGGAATAAGGAAAATATGGCGGATAACCTTAATTTCCACGGAAAATCTCTTTCTCCGCGGGCGAAAAGGTACTTTAAGATATAAATCAAAATAGACATAATCTATACATACAAATGATCACTCCTGTGTCCCTTACGGTATAGGCTGAGTGTAAACTGAAAAAAGGGTCTTCATCGTTTCCGCCATGTCTGACAGGACTAGACGATTTCCACAGACCTATAAACGAATGATTTTAGATACGGGTATGTATAGTATACATAGTGATAAGTATAAAATTGCCCTCAATTTTTGTCAGACGTGGCGAAAGCGCCTTTTACGAGGCGTTAAACGCTCTACCTACCCCGTAAGGGATAAAGGCGTGATTTATGTATGTATGTGATACAGACAGCCTATCGCCTAAATAAATAAAAAAAATACTTACGATATGCCCGGGATAAAAATAAGCTGGTAATTCTTTGTTGTTGCATCTATCGTAGGATGATTTGATAATTAAGATTTAACATTTTTTTCACCATTGTCTAATTATCTGTGTTTCCGCAAAAACCCTAGAATTTTTGCGAAGATTCTTATTATCAAATCTTCTTCCAACATAGCCATCAGTCCGGCATGGAAGAAATAGCTCAATATTTGTAAATAATCTAAAGAAACTTAAACCGGTGAAAGCACCTTAAATGGTGAGAAGACTATAAATCTTAAAGTACACAAATACGCCAAAAAGAATGCGATTTTAAAATATGCTGAACACAATACGAATGGCATCAAGTACCAATAACACACAAACGACAATAGAAAATCAATGTAACAATTAGTGATGCAAACTGTAGTGCTGATTTGAGCGAATATTTGAGTGCTTAAGGTCGACCAACCATAGAGCGATTCAAGGTTGATCGACGACAAAACTGTAGATCGAATCACTTTAGCGAAATGAAGCTAGAGCGAAAAACGTTAGATCGACATTATTTTTGATCGACACCTTTAGAGCAGCAACACATCTTCGCAACGTTCCGTTGGTTTTGGAACGTTGCGAAGGTTCCCTTTTTACAGTCATGGATCTAGACGAGATCTTTATTTAGGAAGACACCTGTAAAAATTAAAATGGTCGCATAATTTTGTTTCAATCTCGCCATCAAAATGATGTTGATATTACGTTTTTGCCCTAGAGTGAATTCGCTATAATGTGATTCGATATACAGTTCTGTTGATCTACCGTGAATCGCTCTATCGTTGGTCGACCTTTAGTATCGCACTTGAGCGAATATTTGGCAGAGCCTTGTGCATTGTATCACGCAGATGGACTAGTGGACCAGGGAATAGGTGGCTTGTGTAACCCATTGTTGTAGAACTTTTTCATCATTGTTGTAGAAGTTTCTTCTATGCTGGACTGGGAGAGATAGAAAAACATAGAATGTTCCAGCTGCCCTTCCTCCCGGGCATGCTGTAGAAGTCAGCAAAAGGGATTCGAGGGTTACAGTGTATTGTAATTTAGGCGATGGGCTGACAACCTGTCACTACAGCAATACAAATTATTACAATCTAAAATTTGCCCTCAATTTTTGTCAGACGTGGTGAAAGCGCCTGTTACGAGGCGTTTACGCTCTGCCTACCCCGTAAGGGATAAAGGCGTGATTTTATGTATGTATGTATGTATTGTTGTAGAACTATATGTGGTCGATGGACATGGACAGGTAACCAAAAACAAAAAGGTTTGACTAATAAAATATCTGGTCTTCCCTATTTTTCTATATGGAGCAGAAACATGGACGCTACGTCTAAATGACCGAAGGAAAATAGAGGCCTTGGAAATGTGATGCTGGAGACGATTATTTCGGTTTCCATGGACTGCCCATCTCACCAACGTGTTAATTTTAAAAGAGCTGAACATCAAATACTGGCTATCTTCTACTGTTTACCAACGAATCATATAATTCTTCGGTCACATAACGAGAACTCCATGGAACGACTGGTGGTGCAGGGAGGAACAGTAGAGGGGAGGTGGACTCGCAGCCGCTCACCAAATAGATTTAACTGCCTCCGTGGTCTAGTGGCTAGTGCCATGGACTCCCGATCCGGAGGTCCTGGGTTCAATTCCCAGGGGGGAAACACAAAGTTGATATTTGAGAATTTATCACTTTGTGATTTTTTCCCCAGTACGGTTAGTACATTGAATCACCTGATTGTCCGAAAAGAAAAAGATTTCGTGCTTCGGAGGGCACGTTAAGTCGTCGGTCCCGGCTTTCTTTGATAGTGGTCGTTACTTAAAACCATGTCAGGGGCCTGATAGTTGTGCTACTAGGCGGTTTAAAAACTCTTGACACCAGGGTTTATCGGGTCGAAGGACTCGATACCCACTCGACAGAAGAAGAAGAAGAACCAACTAGATGGACAGATCTGATAAAATCAGTGATCAAGAAAGCAATTACCAAATGTTCGCACGAAGATTAACGGGAATGGATGGAAATGCATCGTGAGACAGCCTATACAAAATCCGGCAAATTTCTGACCACGACCACTCTGCCAAGAGTGAACGACCTAGAAGAAGAGGACGGGTAACAGCCAAATATGAGGCTATATTTTAAGACTCAGAGCTGACCAACGAACGAACAGCGAACGTAAAATCCTAAGACGCATGGCATACTGGAAAGAGACAAGCGAGTCGAGGGCGCCGGCGGCGGAACAGATTTTATTTGTAAAAGTTGTTCAGTTTCGTTGACAGGACAACTCCTTTCAGTTAACTGGATAGCATTTACACAATCGCAAAATATTGGTCATTGCGGAAACTGTACCTCTAGATCTTGGCTCTAGTCTAATCGGTGCGACACAGCGCGACAAAATCTGTCAAAATGTATGAACTGACATTGCCGCGCCGTGCCGCCTTCAGTGACGCTTCAGTGCGGTACCTTTCATACATTTTCATACAAAGAATCATTTGTCGCACCGTGCCGTGCCGCGCCGCTCCGTGCCACACCGTGCTGCTCCGCTGCAGCTACGTCCTAGTGCGATCTAACCTTTACTGTAACACATACGGATACAGAGATCGTCAATCACGTTGGAATCCTCAGACATTTGAATATCAGAACCATTACAACCATGTCAAGGTTTTCTGGAGATATTTCCCGGCTTTCAACTTCTTTGATAGACAGTATATCTCGAATATATAATTGCCTCCGTGGTCTAGCGGTCTCAGCCATGGGCTCTCGACCCGGAGGTCCCGGGTTCGATTCCCGGCGGGGGACAATGACTTTGTGTTGTTGTTTCTAGTTTAGTTAGGACATTGCATGCTGATCACCTGATTGTCCGATAAGTAAGATAATCCATGCTGTCGGATGGGCATGTCGGTCCTGCGCCTGATTTATCTCTGGTCGTGTCATTCAATCTGTCCATTAGAAGAAAAAATTGAAGGAATCTTCTTCTTATCGTGTCGATGGAACACGCAACTATCACAATGTGGCGGCCCAGAACGTTGCCACTTGAATTGCGGATCGGCTGGCGTTCATTAGATCCGCTTGCGTGCAGGTATTAGGGCACGCAGGACACGATGTCAGATGTGCCATTGTTTGAATTGCCCCGCAAACACAGTCGACCTCGGAGTTTCCCGAGAATCCCCACCTGACCATGTTATCTTTGCTTCTGCCGACCTGAGACCGAAGTCTATTTAAAGACTTCCAGATCGGCCACGGCAGTTCATGCCCAGGAGGCAGATTCTCGGAAAGCGGAACAAATTGGGCAGGTAGAGAAACTTTTTCACGCCAAAGGTTGCACCTGGCCTGTGCGGGTTCGACGGTAAGCGGAGTGACGCACTTGAAAAAGTTACGGCGGCTCTTCAACCTTTGAGGCACAGGATTGTAGCCGTGCAAGGGGTGTCGTAGGTCACGGTCTGCGTTGGCCATTTCAGTGGAACCAGCCACAGCCCTGCGGACATCTGGTGGTGCTATTCCAGCCAGTGGGTACAGCATTGAAACCGGGGTCGGTTTGAGACAACCAGTAATAATCCGGCAGGTGTCATTTAAAGCTGTATCCACTGACTTGGCATGAGCAGAGCGGCCCCATACAGGGGAGGCGTATTCGCCAGCTGAGAAGGTAAGCGCTAGCCCTGTCGTCCGCAGCACGCGCGGCGTAGCTCCCCATTTGGTGGTAATAAGGCGTCGAAGTAAGTTGTTCCTTGTGTGCACTTTTTTCTTGACGTTTTCGCAGTTTTTACTGTAAGTAAGGGATCTATCAAGGGAAACGCCAAGATACTTTGGGAAGTCACCGTGCGATATAGGTACCCCCTGCCACACAATGTTGAGCTTACGTTGTGCTTCTCTGTTGCGTAGGTGGAATGCGCAAGACTCCGTTTTACTAGGGTTTGGCTTCAGTGAGTTCACCTCGTAGTAGCTGCTCAAGTCGTTGAGAGCTGAGGTGAGATTAGCCTCGACTTCCTCAAACTTGGAGCCTTGGGACGTTAACGCCAGATCGTCTGCGTATAAGAAGCGGGACGTATTTATGCTCGACGGTTGGTCGTTGGTGTAGATGTTAAATAGGAGCGGCGCCAGAACACTGCCCTGAGGAAGGCCGTTCCTTTGTGACCTCCAACGACTTTTGTCAGAGAGAAGATGCACCTGAAACCGACGGTTATGGAGGAGTTCTCGGAGAACCATGACGAACTTACGATCACCAGTCATGGTGTCCACCTTCCACAATAATCGGTTGAGGTTCACCGTATCGTAAGCTGCAGAAAGGTCTACAAATACGGCGCCTGTTATCATCCCTGACTCAAAACCATCTTCAATATGTTGCGTGAGCTTGAGGACCTGGTTGCAGCATGATTTGACAGGTCTGAAACCTGCTTGCTCTGGGATTAGTTTAGGGTCGATAAAGCCTGTGAGTCGGGACAGCAGCAATCGCTCGAATAGCTTATATGTATGGCACAATAAGGATATTGGCCGAAAGCTTTTGGGATTGTCTGCTGGTTTCCCTGGCTTCAGTATCGCTATGACCTTTGACTTTCTCCAGATGCGTGGTATTTGAGCAGATTCTAGACAGTTGTTGAACAGCTGCAAAAGCCAGGATACAGCAACTGGCCCGAGACGTTTTATTTGCTCCACAGAGATGTTGTCTATTCCCGAGGCTTTACCGCATTTAAGATGTTTAATAGCTACAACAACATCAATTAGGCTAAAGGGCGTACTAATTTGGTTGGACGTGCCCGTAGAGTTGTTTAGGGTTGGGCATTTTGCAGACCGGCCCAATTTGCCATTTAATAGGAGTTGGTGTGCTATCTGGTTGGCGGTAACCTGGCTGGGGGATAAGGGTGGAGGTGGATCATTAGTGAGCCTGCGAATCGTAGACCAGGCTTTTTTACTGTTGTGAGTCATGTCGATGTTGGTGACAGTGCTGATCCACGCTTCGCGACGGTTTCCGCTTATTTGCGATAACAGTTCCTCACCAGCCAATGTGGTTTCCTCGGAAAAAGGGTCATTATTGTACATGACCTCGTACCTTTTTAACAGCTCTGTGCAATCGTTTGTAAGGCCGGGGATATAAGATGTTCGACAACCTCTTGGGATACATTTGAAGGATGTTTTCGCAACTACATCAATGAACATGTCGTAATTTCGCGGTAGAGGAGGGATATTTAAAACCGCATCATCGATCAGCTGCGAGAACTGCGTCCAGTTAGCTTTATGATAGTTGAATCGACGCTTCAAAGGCACCTTTATGGGTTGGACGACAGGCTGTATTTTACAGATAATAGGTCTGTGCTGTGTACGAGGGATTGGAGGGCATACGCTCTTTTTGCACTGACAACAGACTGTAGAGCTGACAAATATCAGATCCGGATTATACCCGCGCTTCCATCGACCGCTATTAAAAGAAGCCGGTTGTTTCGGGTCATGGATCAGAACCAGATCATTTGTCTCAGCCCATGTCTCCACAGCCTGACCGTTTGTATCTGTGTTGTTATAGCCCCAGGAAGCACTATGGCTGTTAAAGTCACCTACTACAACTTTACGGGCTGGTCATCAAAGTTGTCGGGAGGTACGAACTGAAAAGGTGTCCCAGGAGGTTTGTAGACTGATGTGACAGTGCAGTGGCCGAGGTCAATCGTGATAATTTCGATACCGTTCTGGGTCGAACACTTAGAGGATATTATGCTTACGCCGGGAGTAACAAACACTGCGTTACCGTGCTTCGGGTGGCAAGTCTCGGCGATAAGCGTTAGTCCAGGTATGTATGGTCGACCTTGTGTTTCGTCCCGATGGGTTTCTTGAACACACAGAACGTGGCAGCGTGTGGTTCGGCAGAGTTCAGAAAGAATTTCTGACTTGTCCTGCGAGAAACCTTCGATGTTAATCGAGACTACGCACAAAGCCGGCTCTAGTGCTGGATTTGTGGGTTCCATCGTGGTGAAAGGATTCGCCAGTTAGCGTTAGGGAATCGCCAACTGTTGCCCGGGGTGCGCCCGACGTACAAAGCTTTGGTACATCTACGGGGAGGCTCCTTTCATGCACACATTGAAGGAATAGAGAGTGCACTTGTGTGTTGCGCAAACACTTAGGCATTAAAAACTAGTCCTGCGCAGTTGGCCGATCTCTGGGAGATTGGCTGCCATTACCTAAAATCGGTGGGAGGACTATTATCGCGAGAATTCTTATGATATATGCAAATATATCATTAGAATTTCTCTGCAGTCTCTGACAGCAAATTTTGAAGAATTAATATAAATATTTTTTTTATTTTACGCTTATGATTTCAATTGATGCTCGCATTCCTATAACTTCTTCAGTCTTTTTCTTGTAGTAGGTATAGTCATGTTTAACTTTCATTATGAATTTGCTAGCAAAAACACATCATCATTACCAGCTCAGTGCAGCAACACACAGGTGCAACTTACTGTGCGTAAGGTTGCGCTCAACACGATGTCAATGCTTTTTGCATTGCCTACAACACACATGCGTCACCTTACGCGCTACCCTCGCTTACTAGCAGAGCGATGCGCTGACGTAGAGTTCCTCGCCACGCGCGCGTAGCGAATAAGGTGACGTATGTGTGTTGTAGGTAATGCAAAATCCATTGACAGCGTGTTAAGCAGAATCTTACGCGCAGTGACGCCTGTGTGTTGCTACCCTTACTAGCCTACCATAGGCCTAATACGGAATAGTCAACTCTGTCGACACACTTTTCACGAATTTCTTCGCAGGTGTGTGCAAGTTTATTTATGCTAATGTTGTCATTCGCAGTCCTTTACTGTTAAAGCGTCGAATAAACGTACGTATGAAATAAATTCTGAGATTACATGCCACGTGGTGGGATTTGAACCTTTTTCTTTGTGAAAGTAAGATTAGGTTTAGATAACTCAAGAATAAATTCTGAAGACGAGGCTGCATGGGCTCACGCTCTTTGCCTTCCCTGGTGGGAGAATTAAGAAAAAAAAACAGTTTTCTTCCCCCATACTTATAGGTGTGGTTCTACTGAGCAAGTTGTCTCTTATATACTAATTATATGCAGATTTTGATTATGTTTTCATGCGTCCACGTCGTCCCCACATTCGCCTCCTTCCGAAATACGGTACGAAAAGGCTTCGATTGAACGTGGCAATTGAATGAACTAACTCGGCCGAAGCCACTTTCGACAGTTCTCCTAACATTCAGCGCTCCGCCCACGTTCATACAAAGCCTTGACGTACGCAACGCACGCACTGACATTGAACTTCGGAAATAAAATTCATTGAAAATACACCGACGGTATCTGAAATAGAGCAAACCGCTTTACGTGCTAGGGACAAGGATAATTAGATTTCCCTGACTACGAGTTATTTAAAGATGTGATCATACCGGGTGTAAGGGACAGCGTCCTACAAACTCTTAGGGATTGATTGGCATCAGGAGATTCTTTAAGGAAAGACAAAAAAAAAGACTTTTCCATACAAAATGTGAGTTGTTGGTGCTGATCGTGGTGGATATTTTGTATGGAAATTGGAAAGGCAAAAAAAAACAGTACCTGAAAGAATTTCCTAGTGGAAGTTGTTCAGTGTCGTTGGCTGAGCAACCCCTATCAGTTTGCGGGACGCCGGCCCTTACACCCGGTATAGCTATAGCTCAAATCATTCAAAATGAGTAGCGAGAAAAAAAACTGACCAAACTTTAGGCTGTGAAGTGTGAACCTGCCCTGAATCTGAACAACCTTCCCCAAGGAACATGGGATGAATAACAAACATTAATAATTGGCTCTTCCATAAAAAATAACTCGAGCCGCTGACACCATTTGTATAGGAATAGGAAGGCATTCTATTTTCCTTGGGAAAGTTGTTCAGTTACATGTGTAGGTCCAAAGATATCCTAAAATTTGGTTGGTCATAATTTTTTTTACTCCCTGTATAAACCAAAGGTATCCATTCGGTAGTAGATACAAATACAACTTAACTTAAATCCTGTCCACTTTATAGAAAAAAGAAACACAGAAAGACAACTACTGATATTAATCATGCCAAAGATAGTTAATTCGTTTCTACGACCGAATCGTACACTTTTTATTATAAGTATTGAGATTTTCGCGGTTGTTCACAATCAATTATATTGTTATTTTAAACTTTCATAAAGCATGCAACTGCTTTGAAAAACCCATGTATCAATAAATATAACCATTGATAATTCCCGTTCAAAATAACAATCTAATCGGTACACAGTGATATCCCTGTCTGACACGTTCAACATGAACATTGTCAAATGCCTACCTAAAATCAAACTTTCTAAACTTATTTATATCAGTGAAGTAATACAAATTGATAATGTCGCCGGAAGCATTACTGAAATCTTTCTTTAAGTAACTTTTTAAAGTAAATAAAACGTCATTTGAAGATAGATTTTAGTAAAGCTTTCGACGTTGTTTTACTTCACTGATATAAAAAGGTATAAGTTGATTTCAGGAAGGAATTTGGTAATAATGCCAGTTCGTAGACACAACCTAAATTATTTTAGATTAGTCCTGTCACTTCCTATTTTTTTTTAAACAGGTGATTATAATTCTGTCAAAGTGACATGTAAGGCATGTTAGCCTTAAAGTGTTGTGTCTGCAACAGAATCGGCACCAATGGCTTCAATTCTTGCGACATGATACTAATTCTAATTCTTAGTAGAGATGTTATTTTCGTAACTTTGACATAAGAACAGGATAGCAAATAAACACATGACTTTGACATTCCTAATCTGACGCAAGACTGCTTATTTGACGTAAAATAAGAGACATACATACATATAATCACGACTTTATCCCTTATGGAGTAGGCAGAGCAGAAACGACCTAAACAAAGATCGTTCCGTAACGTCTGACAAAGTTTCGAGGGATATTTAAGATAGATTTGTATGTGTGATGCTGTAGTGACAGGTTGTAACAAAATAAAAGAGCATGCGCTGTACTCAGTTCTAAAGCGTTTTACGTTAAATTAGATATGTCAAAGTTATGTGTTTATTTTCTATCCTGATCTTATGTCAAAGTTACGAAAGTGACAGCGCTAAGAAGTTGTGTTAACTATGTCGCGAGAATTGACGTCATTGTTTACATTTTTGAGTTGACCAAGTTTTTGAGTTAAGATGGCTATATGGGCACCCTTATCAGTAAAAAAAACATAATTCACCAAAAACGCAATGATTCGAATATCCGGTCTAACAGACTCAAGAAATAATCAAGTAGTAATTAAGATAATTTAGAACCTTATAAATTAGCGATGCATAGTTCGTTGTAGTAACAGGAAGAAAAATTGCGAATAACGGCCACCAATGGCATTTTTATCTACCTGTTACAACAATGAACTAAGAATCGCAAATTAATAAAGTTCTTTTTTTTAACTGTTACTTGAGTCTGTTGGACCGGTTTTTTGATTAATTCTGTTTTTAGTGAGTTATGATTTTTTTAAAAGATGGGGGCGCCACTTAGCTTCTATAGTCACCTTAAAGAATTATTTCTAGATACTTACATGGACTATTATAACTAACACTGTTCTCCACTTGTATTCCCATGATTATAACTAGAGTATCACATCTGTCCTCGCCCTTATTGCGAACGCAATAGCGCTCAACTTTCCTGGGCAAATTCACTTCATCACTTACATTGTATCCACTTTGTCACTACATTCACTTTGTCACTACTTTCAATTTCATTTCACTAATGTGTACTAATTTCTCACTTGTTTTTTATTGCATTGGTGTCTTATCACTTTGGCTTTCACTTTGGTTTTCGAGCTGTAATATAGAAACTTTTATTTTATTATTGACAAATCAAGGTGAAGTATGCAAACATCTATTTTATTTGTCGTCTATTAATTTAATCGCAATAAGAAAATCATTCTAATGCCTACAGTGAACCATCCTAATATGATTTTACTCATATTTTTTTATTTACTTAAATTTCTTTGTAACACAAAATTAAAAGTAAACCTATTATTAGAAACAAGACTTGTTTTTTGTCTTGACTCCACTTATTATCCCTTAGTCTGCTTTCGTAACCATAAAATGCCTAATTTACTCATTAATAGCCTTAGCAGTAGGTAGACGCTGAAATTCCCTACTTAGCTGCATATTGGGGTAAAGGCATCAAAATCAGAACGAATTATTTATAGGCTACTTTTAATATAAAGTTATATTTTAAAAAACTAGTATTTTTTAAATTAAACTAATCTTTTTGAATATAAAAAACAGTATTGTACCGTCACGCACTGCACGCGTAGTGGAATGTACGTTAAACTGCGCACGCGCATATTCGCTCACGCGCACGGTACGTCGCGTGCGCCGGCCGGCCGCGGCGCCGTGTCACTGCCACGCGTCTGAAACAAGGGAAACCACAGTCAGTGCTGGATGTGGTAGGGAACTTGCGAAATATACACTTAAAATACAGGATAAAAGGGACAGCTTTACGCAAACTGATAGGGGTTGCTCTGTCAACGAAACTGTACAACTTTCACCTGGAAATTCATTCAGGAAGTAAAAATATTTTTTGGTTTTTATTTCTAAAATGTCCACTTCGATCAGACGAGACGAGTTTGTATGAAAATGCCTTTTTTAACTTGTTGAAAGAATTTCCAGATAAAAGTTGTTCAGTGTCGTTGACTGAGCAACCAAAACAGAGTTTGTAGGATGCTGTCCCTTACAATCGGTATGTTTTTCTTTCGCTCCCAGACTAGCAATGAAGAATAATATTTAATTTTAGTTACATAATTTGCAAAAAATATAATTTAATTTAATTTAACAGTTTATTGTACACAGAAACATACACAGAACAATTACATAGGAATCAAGACACAACAGGTACTCCTTATTTCTAAAATGAAATGTCTTACAGCAGACCTAAGAAGTGAGATAGCATAAAACGTAAACAAATTAGGTACATGAACAGTAAATTAGAATATACCTACTTAATTACACTATACTACGATCATACAATAAATAAATAAATTATAATACCTATAAATATAACTGAAATAAATAAATATATACATAACATATATACAATATATAAATACATACTACGGATTACGCAGAGAAAGATAATGTTCTTTGATTCTCTTCTTGAAAACAGCGATTGATGGGCTGTCGCGAATAGTGTGCGGGAGAGCGTTCCACAATCTAGCTGCATGGACTGTGAATGAGTATGAGTAAAAATCAGTCTTATGTGGGGGGTATAGATAAAAGCGTCCTGACGCTCGAGCGGCAGGGTTTGTCTTGATATGAAGGAGAAGAAGGATTGTGAAGAATGTTATAGAGAACAGAGAGTATATGAGTATTCCTGCGAAGACGAATTGGGAGCCACTTGAGCTGTGATCGAAAATGAGATACGTGGTCATATTTGCGCAGTCCGAAAATGAATCGAATGCACAGATTTTGAAGGCGCTCAAGTTTACTAAAAAGCTCCTCAGTGGCGTCCAAGTAGCAAGTATAATATAATTTTGGTTATATTTAAGGGGCAGGAAACTTTACCGAAAACCGGAAACTTTATTGTAATTCGCAAGAAAATAATAATATCTTAGGCACTACATATATCTAGGTTTATATTTGATGTATCGTGGGTGGGGTATATACCAATATAACTGCAGATAAGATTTTTCAGATAAAACGCAGAGCACAAAAAAACATACATACACACATAATCACGCCTTTATCCCTAATGGGGTTAGGCAGAGCGTAAACAACCTAAACAAAGGTCGCATCGCCACGTCTGTTTTGAGGGTTATTTAAAATTGATACATACATACATATAATCACGCCTTTATCCCTAATGGGGTAGACAGAGCGTAAACGACCTAAACAAAGGTCATTCCGCCACATGTGACAGTTTTGAGGGTTATTTAAGAAAGATTTGTAGGTATATTGCTGTAGTGATAGGTTGTCAGCCCATCGCCTAAATTACAATATAATGAAACCCTCAGATCCCTCAGCCGGTTTTTACAGCATGCCCTGGAAGTAATGCAGCTGGCACATTCTATTTTTTTCTCTCGCTGCCAGGCCAGCATGACAAAAAAGCTGCTTAATAAAAAAACGGATAAACAGCACAGCTCTATTGCGAATCCATTTAACCTTGGCTAATCTATTTCAGCGTGCAAAAATATCAATCAAACGATCTATCTTCCTTCAGCGCACTGATTGACGCTCCCCAGAATCACACTCCTGCGCACCACACACAATTATCCGCTAGTTTCCTACTAGACAAATCAGCAACTTTTTATGAAATGTCTAAAACACTGTTTTGTATGAAAATAGCGAGGTATGACGTCACTCCTTTACAAATACTCAAATACTTGACTACTCAAATCAATTTATACTAACATCCATAATTATATTATAAGCACAGAATATATAATAGTACTACATATTATAAGTGCGAAAGTAACTCTGTCTTTCTGTCTGTTTATTTGTTGCTTTTTTCACGCCTAAACGACTGAACGGATTTTGATGGGATTTGGTATGGTGATAGATGGTAACCTGGAGACGGAAAAAGGCTATATATAATCAGGCCAACGTACTTAGGGGATAGGTCGTAGGCAGGGAACTGAATTTAGCTAGTGATTATTAATCGTTTTTGATGGGACTTTTTTATTGAACAAAGTGTTAGATAAACAAAAGCCCAGGATACAAATAATCACGCCCCTGTGGTAAGGGGGTAGGGAGAAGGCACGGAACTCAATTTGGTTAGTGTTTTTAACCGATTTCGATGGGACTTTTTTTATTAAGAGTGCTATGAAGTGCATCACGCTATTTTGTTAAATTGTTGGCAGCAATTCCATTCATAATGTGTGTTGTGTATTAATAATACTATATACATACTTACTATATTCATACTTATATGTATACTTCCAAGCTGGACTGGGAGCGAGAGAAAAACATAGAATGTGCCAGCTGCATTTCCTCCCGGGCATGCTGTAAGAACCAGCTAAGGGATCTGAGGGTTTCAGTATATTGCAATTTAGGCGATGGGCTGACAAACTGTCACTACAGCGATATACTTACAAATCCATCTTGAATAACCCTCAAAACTTTGTCAGACGTGGCGGAACGACCTTTGTTTAGGTCGTTTACGCTCTGCCTACCCCATTAGGGATAAAGGCGTGATTATATGTATGTATGTATGTATGTTGTTTAATTACCGTTATAAAATGTTGGCTATCATGAAATAAGAACGAGTTTGTTATCGCGTCCAAACCAAGATAAGATAAGCGATAAGATAAGATAGATATTTATTCAATTACAAAACAAAAAACAACAATCCACAAATAAGCTTACTTCTAAAATCAAGATGTCTCTCTGACTGGTTGCAATTCAAATGTCAATACGCGTGCTAATTAACCAATCAGAATGAAATTAAGTCAGTAACCAATGTAGCCAATGTACTTATAAGTCCATGGTTTCGAGTCGATCAACCAACAATCCTAAATCTACGGACCCGACTATGGTTTTATGTTTTATTTTAGTTAGATAGAGCTACTTCCATGCTGTCCTGGGAGAGAAAAACATCGAATGTGTCAGCTGTATTTCCTCCCGTGCATTCTGTAAAAACAAGCTAAGGGATCCGAGGTTTTCAGTATATTGTAATTTAGGCGATGGGCTGACAACCTGTCACTACAGTGATATATCGATTATATATACATATGTAGAAGTAGTTACGTATGTAGATAGAGTTTTTGTCAAATCGCGGCCAGTATCGCCGTGTGGAAATCCCGCACAATCTGGAATGCAGAATTGAGACGACGGCGGCTAATATTAGCACCGGAAGAGAATGTTTCAGAACATTTCTTCAGCAAAGCCGCTGAAAATTGGCTCCCATTATAATGTGGCACGGTTCTCAATGAACGTTGGTAAGGGCGCTGCAATATAATCAGAACTGACAACTTTATGTCAAATCTATTAGCTCTTCCATGCTGGACTGGGAGCGAGAGAAAAACATAGAATATGCCTCATTTCCTCCCAGGTATGCTGTAAAAACTAGTTAAGGGATCCGAGGGTTTCAGTATATTGAAATTTAGGCGATGAGCTGACAACCTGTCATTACAACAATGTACCTACAAATCTATCTTAAATAACCCTCAAAACACTGTCGGACGAGGCGGCGCGACCTTTGTTTAGGTCGTTTACGCCTATACATATAATCACGCCTTTATCCCTAAGGCGTGATTATATGTATGTATGTCTATTAGTTCCTTTTTTCGCCACGTTCATTAAAAGCTTGGTCGTACTGTACTGTAGCCGGATGCCTGGTAATGAACCGAAAAGTGGCAGTTAAAAAACTATCATTTAAGGTGATGAAACTAGCCAAGTGGCGCCTCCATTAGTAAAAAGAAATCATAATTCACTAAAAACGCAGTGAATTGAAAAACCGGTCCAACAGAATCAAGATAATTTAGAACCTTATAAATTAGCGATTCATAGTTCGTTATAGTAACAGGAAGAAAAAAATCGAATAACGGCCACCAACGGCAACTTATCTTCTTGTTACTACAACGACCTATGGATCCTAATTTATAAGGTTCTAAATTATCTTAATTACTATATCTTAATAATGTTAGATCGGTTTTTCGATTCACTGCGTTTTTACTAATTTGATTTACTAATGGGGCGCCACTTAGCTAGTATCGCCACCAAAAGAAATACTTTGCTATAAAAACGTGAAATATGAAACACGAAATAGTAGATTTTATGCCGCGTGCATAAAGCAAGTCATTATTATCCGAGATGGGCTCGGGCAGATGAAGAGGTCGAGGATAAAAATGATTTGTGCACGAGTTATAAACTCTGCTTTTCACTTCGATTGCGAGACAATAAAACAGTAACATAACATACTAACATTTATTTAATTAAAATTCAAAGTAAAATTAGTACAATTTTGAATGCTGAATGATATGGTTTTTCCCGGCATATTAACGGTATTCTTTTGAATTTGAGATGACATGACAGAAGATGGTATATTCCCGCTACTTTACTTTTTTTAATTTTTGTGCATGATTTTCCGGCAAAGAATAAAATATAGCTTACTCTTAAATTATTTTGGAATATTGTTTTTTTTTAGTGATGAATATGTCTTGATATTTAGTTACTTTTTCGTATTATCTTATTATAAACCAAAAATGCAAATAGGGAAGGATATATTATAAATTAGCAAGTTTTATCCGTGCACAATTTATTATGTTTGGCTGCATGGTCTAAATGGTCACTGCCTTAGTATAGATACATTTAAAAAGCTACTTTTTTGCCCTTGTGCATAAAGTTCAACTTTATGTCGCCTAGATTCTGCATAAAATAGTACTTTTTCGAGCATGAGAAGTGAAAAAAATATTCATTGCAGATAGCAATTCAATCTCAAAATTCATATATACATACATCCTTAATTGCCTTTATCCCTAATGTGATAATAGATTTGTAGGTATATTGCTGATAGTGACAGGCTGTCAGCCCATTGCCTAAATTGCAAAATACAGAAACCTTCGGATCATTTAGCTGGTTTTACAGCATGCCCGGGAGAAAAAGCAGCTACTACATTCTATATTTTTCTCTCGCTCTCAGTCCAGCATGGAAGAAAATTAAAAATTCATCCTAGAAATATTTGTATGTATGTTTGTTACTTGCTGTTTTAGGTTAGTTTGATGAAATGACTGGGCAGTTTTTTAACCCAAAGCTATATTCAAGTCCAATCGTCATTGAATGACGCGTGTCTGATGATCATTTGATGATGATGACGCAGAGACTAACTGACTACTGGCTATAGTATTTCCAACACAGTTTCAGAATAAAGGTAAACAAAGTTTCATGTCTTTCAATCGAAGATCTTGTTTCTAAAATAAGTTTTAGCTATTAGACACGGCAACGTAATGAAATAGTAGTTTTAGTAATTTAACTAATTTGCCAACATATGTAATTTATTTTTGAAATGTGTTTTTGAATAAAAAGACATGAAACTTTGTAAACTAGCGACCCGCCCCGGCTTCGCACGGTAATTATGAGTGTTTCTCTAATATATTATGCATGTATTATACATATAAACCTTCCTCGTGAATCACTCTATCCATTAAAAGAAACCGCATCAAAATCCGTTGCGTAGTTTTAAAGATTTATGCATACATAGGGACAGAGAAAGCGACTTTGTTTTATACTATGTAGTGATGATTACAAATAAAAATAAATACAAATACTTTACTAGCTTTCCACCCCGCAGTTTCAACCGCGATTTAATGAGATTTCCCATGGGAATCAAATATTTTCCTGCGGCGAAAGTTTGCCAGTTGTTATTCCCAGTCATAGGTAACCTGTATATCCCACAAGACTGATTTCTACGCTAAATCTTTTACGGTACAGGCAATTAAACTGTGGAATTCCTTGCCCGATAATGTTCTTCGAGCTCCGTCTATCGAATCGTTTAAGGAGCAAACTAGAAATTTCTATCTGGCTAATAATGTTTAATGTGTAGCTGTCTAATTTATAAGTATCATTTAAGTAAGTATATGCAGTGATATTCTATCTACCAATTTCTCTGATATATAACAGAGAGTATCCTATCTTATGTAGCATATATTATTTATTAGTTTATCATAAGATATGTATCAGTATATTTTTTTATTGAAATATTTATTTCATAGTGTGTAAATATTGTCTAAGTATTATATGTAGTAATATGCACTATCCCGCTTTCTGCTTGTACAATTTCTATACCCAAAGGTTGCCTGGTACAAATTGCTGCTTTAGCAATAAGGCCGCCTATATTGTACTGTCACGTTTGTTCCTTTTTATTTCTGTTGTATGTGTTTCTTTGTGCAATAAAGAATTTTGTATTGTATTGTATATCAAATGCCGTCCTTATTGAAATACCGTTTGATTATATTCTCGTGGGAATGAGGTGGTTTCTTTAAATGAATAGTAGTCTATGTTCGTCTCTAGGTTACCATCTACCAAATTTCATCAAAATCGATTCAGCCATTAGGCGTGAAAGAGTATCAAAGAAACAGACAGACAGAGTTACTTTCTTAGTATGGATCAGCCATTTCACGAATTCGCTTATTTCTCTTGGCATCAGTGAAACTGCGTCACTTTAACCAATATATCAAAAACTAGCCTCATGTGCTTATACGCCGCAGTTTCACCCGCGGTAAAACTTACTTAATGAGTGACTCAGACGCGGCAAACAGTAGCCTTTGTTTCACGCAGCCCGGATTATTTTTTCTTCCGGACAGTAACGTTATTCAGCCTGCATTGTCCCAAGCAAAATGACAATCCCACAGAGTAAAAAAATTACAAATAGAAATTTTCTGTCCCCTCTGGGAATCAAACCCAGGACCTCCGGATCGGGAGCCCATGGCTCAGACCACCTACCACAGAGGCAGTTTCAGAAATCATAACCCGCCTTGTAGTATCGTAAGCGGAACCAAGGCGAGCGGACACCGCTACTGAGTGTTGACGTCAGTCACGGAACCGTAAGGTCAGGAGGAGTTCAGACGAAGAATGATTGAGGTTCCGTAGACATCAGTAACAGCACTTGCCAACTGCAGATGCGAATGCAGCTGTCACCACCTGTCGACTGCTGCAGCATGTAACGTCTGCTTAAGAGTTGGTATCGAAATTTTTGCCAAAATTTAGGCCCGTAATTATTATCAACTCTCAAGAGTGACAGCGGGTTTCAGTTTGTGTCAGAAACGTCATTTCAGTACAAAACGGCTTGTCAAATCCAAACTTAATATTGCTCTCAATCATGAGACAGCTTTATAAATACGGGATTTAGATCTAAATCTAAGGAAGTAACAGAGAAAAGTTTTGAAAATGTCTATATTTTTCGAGTTATGATTTTTTTTATGAGTGAGGGCGCCACTGCTCCGGGGAGACGTTCAAATCGAACCAATTTTCGCCAGAGAAACTAAGCAACTGTTCCCAGGGAACATAAGTTGGTTGAAATATGAAAAAAAGCCGCAGATAGCATTTAATTTTGTATGGGAGGGCCAAATTAATGATCAGAGCCCGATGGTGTAGTGGATAGGGCCACTGCCTCCCACCACGTACCAATGTGTTTTTCGGTTTTCGAATTAAACATGTACGTATATTCGGCGCTTTTTCCGTGCTTCGGAAGGCATGTAAAGCCGTTGGTCCCGGTTAATATCGTTCTGGGTTGCGGAGGTCAGATGGCAGTCGCTCCGTGTAAAAACCAGTACCCTCGTTCAATCACCTAGATTAGATAGCCGACCCCGAGAGATACGAGATTTGGCTAGGGAGATGATGATTACGATTTTTTATTTTTCTTAATAGCATCAAAGTTGCCGAAATGAAGATGTTTCGGTGGGTGGATGTCCGGAGTGGCTAGACTTGACAAGGCGCAAGGAAAAGTAGTCTTAGCTAGGGATATGATGATGGGAGGGCCAAATGAATTTTCATATGTCCACCTTTTCTTTGGCAAAAGCTGTTCAGTTTGATGGGTAGATTCAGACCACTGATTGAAAAGTCGCTCCCAACGCCTTTATCTATTCTGAGGTTCACATCTTAAAATTTGGTCAGCAAATATTTCTACACCAGTTACAGCAGGATAGATGCAAGTTTTATAGCCCTCAGAAATCATAACCCGCCTTGTAGTATCGAAAGCGGAACCGAGCGGACACTACTAAGGCTCGTATTTATAAATCATAAAGTATTCATAAAGATTTCGTGCTTCGGAGGGCACTTTAAGCCGTCGGCTGTGCCGCCAGTCCCAGTCTGGTTCCAGTACCTATATTAAGAATAAAAATTGCCGTTGGTGGCCTTTATTCGCATTTTTTCTTCCTGTTACTACAACCAGCTATGAATCGCTTTTTTGCAAGGTTCTAAATTACCTTAATTACTATAACTTGATTCTGTTGGAACGGTTTTTCGATTCACTGCGTTTTTTATCGAATTATGTTATTTTTTTCCTAATGGGGACGCCACTGGGCCTTATCCGCCTGCGGAACCCTAAAACATATGATAACCGTTGACACGTATACGAGCGGGGTATTTTTCACGTTGCCACGAGTGGCGACCGAACCCGCGACATTATTTCTGTCGTGTCGTGCTACAGCGCGACAAGGCTTACAATGAACGTGGGTGGTGGCGCTGCAGTATAAGGACAACTGTCAAATCTCAAGATGGCCGCGTTAGTTCCTTATTTCGCCACGTTCGTTCAGAGCGTGGTCGCACTCTACGTTGCGTGCCAAAATTCCCTGGCACAGACCAATATACACTCAGTAGGCCAATTTTGTAGAACTGTGTTTTGGGAGTGAGGAATACTAAAGATGTGTTGTGTGCTGGCTGAAGTCAAGTGTAGGTCGGGGTAGTTGGAACGTCGGGACACAGGTAAGACGTAGCTGCAGCGGAGCGGCAGCGCGATACTGCGCGACAAAATCTGTCAAAATGTATGAACTGACATTATCACGCCGTGCCGCGCCGCGCCGCTCTGCTGCAGCTTCAGTGCAGCTCCAGTGCATCTCATACATTTCCATACAACGAATTATTTGTCGCGCAGTGTAGTGCCGTGCCGCGCCGGCTCTCCGCTGCTTAAGATACGTCCTAGTGCCGGCTAACCTTAAAAGGTAAATAAATCACTATGTTTTTCCCACGTTTTTACCACCAAAACGTATCGCGAGTGACCCGGAAATTAGTGTAAAATGAGTGAAATATCTATCTTTTTGCATCACTACATAGTAAAAAACAAAGTCGCTTCTCGCATCGGTATCTACGTACTAATGCTTAGATCTTAACAACTACGCAACAGATTTTGATGCAGTTTTTTTAATAGGCAGACTGATTCAAGGGGAAGCAGGTTTATATGTAAAAAACATGCATAAATACCTCCGTGGTCTAGTAGTTAAAGCCATGGGCTTATGATCCGGAGGTTCTGGCTTTGATTCACAGAGGGAGAACATATAGTTGATATTTGTTAATTTATCACTTTGTGAGGTTTTCCCCAGTTTGGTTAGGACATTTCAGGCTGAATCACTTGATTGTCCGGAAAGAAAAAGGATTTTGTGCTTCGGAGAGCACGTTAGGGCGTCGGTCGCGGTCACTGTCTTTGATAGTGGTCTTTACACAAACATGTCAGTGGCCTTTTAGCTGTGCTATTAGGCGGTTTAAAAACTCTGACTCCAGCGTCCATCGGGTCGGTTGACTTGACACCCACACGACAGAAGAAGAATAGTACAGAAACACTGATAAGCCGAGGCGGGTCGCTGGTAATAAAGTTCTATCCTGTGGTTCTACATACATACATACATACGTATAGTCACGCCTTTACTCCTAACGGGGTAGGCAGAGCGTAAACGACCTAGACAAAGGTCATTCCGCCACGTCTGAAAAAGTTTTGAGGGATATTTAAGATTATTCTATGTTTTACCCGCTCCCAGACCAGCATGGAAGATATATTGTATCACGCTTTTGAAAAGCGCGTGCCGTGTCGCGTCTCTTCCCGGCGTGAATTGATAAATTACTTTCGTAGAAACGTATCACACGTCTTCAGTATTCCGTGTATCAAGTGATGTGTCCCTACTGTGGCTGACATATCCGTCCACGGTAATTGGTATGGTTGAAACTAATAGGATCTTTTTGATCTTTTAATCGTAAAGGAGTGATCTGTGTTTCGCTGAGGTTCTATGGATGAGAATACACCAGGTGTAAGGGACAGTTTACCACAAACGGATAGGAGTTGCTCAGTCGTTGACTGGACTGAACTAGTTTTAACTAGCTAAAACTAGATTCAACAAATTCGTGCACCTATAGTGGGTTTTGACTAGCATGGGTTTTAATTTTAACGAATGCCTCACTAGAACTTGTACGTAGTATTATAGTTAGTTACTAAGAGACATTATAGATGAAATTATATAAATTAAATTAACTATCTTGTATTTTCAAATGACATGACATGACTAATTCTAAAACAGTTTAATACATTATGTGACGTGTAAAATTATTATTTTATAAATAAAGTATTCAATTGAATTGAATTGTATGGGCAGCGGAGCAGCGCGGCACGGCACGACATTTTGACGTGTCGTGTCGCACCGCTGCAGTGTATCCTCATACATTTTCATACAAATAATATTTTGTCGTGAAGTGCGGTCTAATCTTAAGACAAACAGGATATTTGTTCAAAAAGTAATGAAAAAAGAAAGAGCAAATCAGGAAAATGACGGAAATAAACACTGTTTCTCACTTATTCTTAACGAGTGGATTCTCGAGTCAAACGACCCGATGAACCCTGGTGTCAGAGTTTTCAAACCGCCTAGTAGCACAGCTATTAGGCATGGTTTGAGTAAAGACCACTATCAAAGACAGCGATCGCGACCGACTGCTTAACGTGCACTCTGAAGCACGTAATACTTTTGGTTTCTATGTTACGACGTGGCGTACAATGGACCGAATTTTGCTTCGTGTTTTTTTGTAGTTTGCTCAATCATATCGCGTTATTATCACTACATAGTATAAAACAAAGGCGCTTTCTCTGTCCCTATATCCCTATGTATGCATAAATCTTTACAACTACGCAACGGATTTTGATGCGGTTTCTTTTAATGGATAGAGTGATTCAAGAGGAAGGTTTATATGTATAATACATGCATAATATAGTAGAGAAACACTGATAATTTCCGTGCGAAGCCGGGGCGGGTCGCTAGTATGGTATAAACAGTGGCTGACTTGATGCGCTTTTTTAATTACGTCCAGATGTTAACCAGCAAACAATAAAGCATTCCTCAATTTGTTAGTGGATATTCACGTTACTTCCGTGCTGGACAGGGAATGATAGAAAAACATAGAATGTGCCAGCTGCATCAACTCCCAGGCAGGCTGTAAAAACCAGCTATCGCAAGGGTAACAGTATATTTTAATTTAGGTGATGAACTGACAACCTGTCACTACAGCAATACCCTACAAAGGCGGAAGGACCTTTGCTTAAGTCGTTTACGCTCTGCCTACCCCATTAGGGATAAAGGCGTGATTATATATATGTATACGTGTAGCTATGTAGTATGTACTATCTGTGGTTTTGATCAGTAGCGGCCCTGCCCTGCCCTACTACTTATTTATATACAAAGAGTACATAAGTATAAATAGCGTCGTAGGTACGGTATTTTTAGCATTGTATTGTTGTACAGAAATAATGTGGGCAAGGCTCCTGTGGGTTAATTATAAACTTGGTTCTTGTTGTGGATTGAGGTAAAAACAATTGCACATGCACTGGCGTCGGTTCTCGCGACGTAATACTAATTCTTAGCTAACGCTGTCACTTTCTTAACTTTGACATAACTTTGACAAAAAACATATGACTTTGACATTCCTTATTTAACATGCTTCCTTATTTTACGTCAAATAAGCAGCCTTACGTCATTATGACTAACTCATCTCCCTAGCCGTATCCCGTATCTCACGGGGTCGGTTTTCTAATCTAGGGGATTGAACGAGGCTACTGGTTTTTACACAGAGCGACTGCCATCTGACCTCCGCAACCCAGAAGGGAAACCAGACCCAATGCCAATGCTTAGCACTGACCTCTGATATGGCTTAACGACTAATATCTACGGTATTAAACAATATTAACCGGGACCAACGGCTTAACGTGCCTTCCGAAGCACGGAAAAAGCACCGAATAAACGTACATATGAAATTCAAAAAACACATTGGTACGTGGTGGGGTTCGAACCACGACCGCCCGCTCAGGAGGCAGCGGCCCTATCCACTACACCATCGGGCTTTCATTCATTTCATTCATTCTTTCAGTCATTATGACTAACTGTCACAATAAATATACATACAAATCTATCTTAAATAACCCTCAAATCTTTGTCAGACGTGGAGGGAAGGCCTTTGTTTATGCCTTTGCTCTGCTATTAGGAAGAAAGGCGTGATTGTATGTATGCATGTATATATTCCTTTGAAACTGATTAATGTTGTAGGAGACAGCGACAGTGTGTCCAAGGTTTTTGACCTCGTCTCTGGATTAGTCACATGAGTATTATAGTAGCCAACTCATTGAAAAACTCATGTTTTTAGTAATAAGCTTTTATTAGGTCGACCTGTAACTATGTAATTGAATCTTAGAACTAATTTAATAATCTTCCAAGGATCGTAGCGTCATGAAAACTGGCAGCTGTATGTGTTCTGATGACAATCACTACATAGTATAAAACAAAATCGCTTTCTCTGTCCCTATGTCCCTATGTATGCATGAATCTTTAAAACTACGCAACGGATTTTGGTGCGGTTTCTTTTAATGGATAGGGTGATTCAAAAGGAAGGTTTAAATGTATAATACATGCATAATATAGTAGAGAAACACTGATTATTTCCGTGCGAAGCCGGGGCGGGTCGCTGGTACAATAATATGGTATTGTCGAACTGATATACGGCCTCGAGATGTGAACCATGTCGAAGAGAGACATAGAACGCCTAGAAGCTTTCGAAATGTAGTGTTGGCGCAGAATGGACAGGATAAGTTAGAAAGAAAAGTAGAAGTGTTACAAATAGTAAATGAAAAACGTAACATACTCAATATAATTGAAAATAGAAGTGGAAAGGTGTTGGGACACCTGATATGACATGACGAGTTATTAAAGACGATTATTGAAGGAAAGATAGAAGGAAGAGGAGGAAGGGGAAGGCAGAGAAATACATCGAACAAATGAAAGAAAAGATTGAGGTCAAGTCGTACCAGGAAGTCAAGGAGAAAGCGGAATGCAGGGAGAGTTGGCGTTCACTTCATTGTACTCAACCGACATGAGCTAGCTCTTAAATAAATGGTGATGAACTGATCTGATGACGGAGCCGGAAGATATGAACTGGAACTTCATGATGGACCATGGTATCATAGCTGTGTTTGCACTTTTTAGAAAAGTCTTGTAATGCACTTTGACCACGATTAGGTTTCAAGGTCTGATGATGAAGCCGGAAGATAGGCACTGGCATTCCATTATGGAATATCGTATTATATCCGTGTTTGGACTTGTTAGAAAAGTCTTGTAATGAACTTTGACCATGATTAGGTTTCAAGGTCTGATGATGAAACCGGAAGATAGGCACTGGCATTCCATTATGGAATATCGTATTATATCCGTGTTTGGACTTATTAGAAAAGTCTTGTAATGCACTTTGACCACGATTAGGTTTCAAGGTCTGATGATGAAACCGGAAGATAGGCACTTTACGTGCATTTATAAAAGCGTGTTATCCTAGTGTTTTCAAACCATTAGTGTCTTTTAAACTCTGACAAACTTTTACTGACTGTACTTCGGTGAGTGTGCCCAAGTACTTCACGACCTTATCCCACCAGCTCCCTTCTACTATCGGACATCTAAACGCACCGCAGGAAACCATCCATACCTGGTTGATATTCCACTAATACGGACTAAGCGCTTCCAAAGATTTTTCATAATGGGCACAGCAAAAGAGTGGTACTCACTACCCGCGTCTGTGTTTCCGAATGCATTCAACCTCCAACACTTCAAAAGTTAGAGTAATCAGGCATCTTCTGGGTCAGCTCGCTCCATCGTCGACTCTGTCTCTGTCATCCCTGACTAGAGTCAAGAGTAAACCCATTATCAATAAATAACTGCCTCCGTGGTCCAGTTGTATTACCCATGCGCTCCTGATCCGGAGGTCTAGGGTTCGATTCCCAGGGGGGAACACAAAATTGATATTTGTCAATATATCACTTTGTGAGGATTCCCCCAGTTTGGTTAGAACAATGCAGGCTGAATCACCTTATTGTCTGGAAGAAAAATCCCGTGCTTGAGCCTTCGGTCCCGATCGCTGTCTTTGATAGAAGTCGTTCCACAAACCATGTCAGAGATGATGGAGGATGTGCTATAGGCAGTTTAAAAACTCTTGACACCTGGGTTCCTCGGGTCGATTGACACGATACCCGCACGACAGAAGAAGAACAATAAAATTACAACTAGAAGTCCTCGCGTTGTTTCAGCTGATAGTCACAGTGCTGGTAACCAGTCCAGCGAAGAGTGGAATGCCATGGTTTGGTTACAACTATGAATAGATATTACGATTAAGTACAAAGTTACGCCTATATCACTCATACACATACATACGAACATATAATCACGCCTATATCAAAAATTGTAAATATAGAAATTTAGAAGAAAAAAAATTGTCTTTACGATTTGTAGGTATGATGCTGTACTGACAGGTTGTCAGCCCATCGCCTAAATTGCAATATACAGAAACCCTCGGATCCCTTAGCTGGTTTTTACAGCATGACCGGGAGGAAATGCAGCTGGCACATTCTATGTTTTTCACAGTCCAGCTTGGAAGAATCACTCATGAGGTAAGCATAAATACATACATACACGCCTCTTTCCTGGTGGGGTAGGCAGAGATTACAATTTTAGACCAATTTGCTTAGTGATGATGGATGGAAAAATGGTAGCCTCCCGCCTGGTCGGGTGTTGTGACCAGGGGACCGAAGTCCAACCGGACAAGTTTGGAACTTGCATATCTGCAGATCGCTGAGAAAACTTCGATACCGCGTTTCAGAACTTGCGTTTGTTGATGCGGCGCCATCTATCGGCTACACACTTGCCACGATTCTTGCAAACTTAAGGCACAGAATTAGTATAGTACTACATACTTAAGGTTAGACCGCACTATGAAGTAGCTGCAGCAGAGGGGCGCGGCGCGGCGCGGCACTGCGCGACAAATGATTCTTTGTATGAAAATGTATGAGATGTACCGCACTGAAGCGTCACTGAAGCTGCAGTAGAGCGACGCGGCACGACTTTGTGCTTCAATGTCAGTTCATACATTTTGACAGATTTTGTCGCGCCGTTGCAGTGCCGCGCCGCACCGTTGCAGCTACGTCATAGTGCGGTCTAACCTTTATTTGTTCAATCTATTCATGCTTGTTTGACTCAAAATCGAAACGCACATGAAAGACATCGTAGCAAGAGCCAATGCTATATTTGCTACGGCCGTAGCAGAGGTCAGCTACAGCCGTAGCAATATGATATGGTCTTTTGTCGTGTGGATTTCGAGTCGATCCGTCCGATAAACCCTGGTATTTAAAGTTTTTTTATTCGCCTAGTAGCACAGCCTCTGACATGGTTTGCGCAACCATGACCTACGGCTTAACGTGTCATCGGCAGCACGTTTTTTTTTCTTGCAAACAATTAGGTGATTCAGCGTGCATCGCCCTTACGGTTAGGACTCCAAAAATGACTTCCTTATCCTTAACGGTTAGGATTAGGACTCCTAACTAAACTGACTTCCCGATGTGAACTGACGTTAGTGTGTGTGGTACATGTGGGTGCATGTGTGAGTATGACGTCAAATCATTTCATCTCGCCGCCGCCGCGGCCGAAGGTCGCTCTTAAATTACTATTTTTGAAAACACGCTTCGACAAAATGTCTCCTCACACGAAGATTCTTAGAAACGATCGTGGTAAAAAAAATATTAATTCATTCCGATAACGAATGTTAAGCAACCATCGCCGGCCATGGATGGGTGACCGGTTGTAGTATAACAACCAGAGCGTTTCCGTGTTACTATCGTAAGGTAAATATCGTAGATCGATTGGTCGTTTACGCTTTGCCTACCCCATTAGGGATAAAGGCGTGATTATATGTATGTATGTACGTAATATCGTAGATATTACTCGACTTAGAGCAACACGGTCTTGGTCGTTAAGCCACGTCAGAGGCCATTACTAAGCATAGGTGGCTTGAAAACTCTGACAACTGGGTAGGCCAGTAATCGGACATAAAGGCCTAATCTAGTTTCCCTTCTGGGCTGGGTTGCGTAGGTCAGTTGGCAGTTGCTCTGTGTAAAAACTAGTATCCTCGTTCAATTCCCTAGATTACGTAGCCGATCCCGAGAAATACGGGAAACACATATATCTATATATGCATATATAATATAGTCACGCCTTTATGCCTAAAGGGGTAGACAGAGCGTAAACGACTTGAACAAAGGGCATTCCGCCACGTCTGACAAAGTTTTGAGGGTTATTTAAAAAAGATTTGTAGGTATACTGCTGTAGTGACAGGTTGTCAGCCTATCGTCTAAATTGCAATATACTGAAACCTTAGGATCCCTTAGCCGATTTTTACAGCATGCCCGGGAGGAATTGCAGCTGGCACATTGTTTTTCTCTCGCTCCCAGGCCAGGATGGAAGTAGTTAATACGGGAAAAGCTTAGAAAGAAAATATGAATAAAAATTATTATCTGTTTTTAGACTGCGCCTACGCTTTATGATTAATTTATTATAAAGTTCTTGTCGTACTGAGTGAATCAATGAGTGGGTGTTCTAATACTTCGGTGAACTGTGACGCAAAATATACAGGGTCATACGGTAAAATAACCGTCATACTAATGATGACATTGACTAAAAATACCTTGGAGTGGGATGGGATCTACCTCCTTGTGATCCACCCCGGGCAACGGCAACACAGGCTTGCCTGTGAATAAGTCCAGCTGAACGATCCCTACAAAGCGGTGGTAGGCTCCACAAGGGGCCGAGTGGCTCGCGACCACCCGACCACCGGAGTCCAGCGCCAAACAGCTTGCTGTGTTCCGTCGGTGCGTGTGATTGTCAGTGCCATAACAGGCATCTTCTGGGTGAGCTCGCTCCATCGTCGACTCTGCCACGGTCGTCCCTGACCTTAGTGTTTAAAGTCAAGAGCAAAACCCATTTCTAATAAAAATATATACCTGAAAAAAGAAGTCAGACAGAAAGGGAGAAGGTTATCGCACCTTTAGAAATAAAATTCCTGTACTCAAAAAATTACGATTTCGAGTTTTTGCAATAAAAAAGCCTCACAACCCTACAAGATCGAAATATTTTTTTAAATAATATCTATCTCACTTTTACACAGAAAAAAATATATTTCAAGTTGTGAGTTATGCTTTTAAAGGTCGTTTTCTTCGAGTAACATTATTGTTTCCTCCATGCTGGTCTGGGAGTGAGAGAAACACATAGAATGTGCCAGCTGCATTTCCTGTCGGGCATGCTGGAAAAACCAGCTAGGGTATCCGAGGGTTTCAGTTTACTGCAATTTAGGCGATGGGCTGACAACCTGTCACTACAGCAATATACCTACAAATCTATCTTAAATAACCCTCAAAACTGTGTCAGACGTGGCCTTTGTTTAGACCGTTCACGCTGTGCCTAGCCCATTAGGGATAATACATATATACATATAGTCACGCCTTTATCCCTAATGGGGTAGGGGGACCTAAAACCACAGATAATATAATACTATACCAGTACCTAAACTAAGGTCGTTCCGCCACGTCTGACAAAGTTTTGAGGGTTATTTAAGATATAATTATAGGTAGGTATACTGCTGTAGTGACAGGTTGTCAGCCCGTCACCTAAATTGCAATATACTGAAACCCTCAGATCCCTTAGCTGTTTTTTACAGCATGCCCGGGAGGAAATGCAGCTGGCACATTCTATGTTTTTCTCTCGCTTCCAGTCCAGCATGGAACAAAAAGGGATAAAGGCGTGACTATATGTATGTAGTAACTTTATTTCTAAAGGTGCGTTAATGACTTCCTATAGGCCCTTCTCTATGGTACCTTTATGACAGGTCTTTTTAGTTACCGGACAGACCGTCATAAAGATTTATGACTTAGGAATGTGTTGATCATCTTAGTTGTGCGTAGAGTGGCGTTGAAAGATATCTATCAAATTACTACGCCGTAGCAGACCTCTGCTACGGCGTAGTAATTGTAGCATAGGTACTTGCTACAATATCGTAGTAGTCATTTCGTCCGTGGTCTAGTGGTGTAAGCCATGGCTCACGACCTGCCGGTCCCGGGTGCGATTCCCGGTCGAGGACAACGACTTTGTGTTTAATTAGGACTTTGTCCCCCTATCAGTACGCGGATAGCTGTCCCTAACACCCTGTATACATACATACATATTATCACGCCTTTATCCTTAATATGGTAAACAGAGCGTAAGCGACCTAAACAAAGGTCGTTCCGCCACGTCAGACAAAGTTTTGAGGGTTATTTAAGATAGATTTGTAGGTATATTGCTGTAGTGACAGGTTGTCAGCCCATCGCCTAAATTGCAATATACTGAAACCCTGTATAAGTGATATTAAACAAGCATTAACGTTGACATGTCGTTAAATAAATGAAATAACGGCTGCAATAAACTAGGATTAAAGCCTAGTGGTTAATCGTTAATTTAGCGCTACTAAATTATGCGTAACACATGTTAAAACATTGAGTTTAAATTATTAATTACTAGCGACCCGCCCCGGCTTCGCACGGAAATCACCAGTGTTTCTCTACTATATTATGCATGTATTATACATATAAACCTTTCTCTTGAATCACTCTATCCATGAAAAGAAACCGCATGAAAATCCGTTGCGTAGTTTTAAAGATTTATGCATACATAGGGATATAGGGACAGAGAAAGCGACTTTGTTTTATACTATGTAGTGATTCTACTTAGCGATTAGCCGTCGGTTCCGGTCACTGTCTTTGATAGTGGTCGTTACATAAACTATGTCAGAGGCCTATTAGTTGTGCTTCTAGTCGGTTTTCGGGTTTCTTCCATGTTGGACTGAGAAAGAGAAAAACATAGAATGTGCCAGATGCATTTCCTTCTGGGCATCCTGTAAAAACCAGCTAAGGGATCCGAGCGATGAGAACCTGTTACTACCGCAATATACATAAAAAATTATCTTAAATAACTTCTAAACATTTGTTCTAACTTTTATTGTTAACCACCACGTGTTGTTGACACCAGGGTTCTACGGGTCTTTGTTCGACTTGAAAACCCTCGCTAACAAGATAGCTTCTAACCAAGCCAGCTTCCAGCGCCAAGCACTTTGTAATCCGTAAATACAATCATATTAATGTCATCCGAACAAGACACAAGACTTGTTTATATTAGTCACCACACACCAGACAGTGCGTCCCAGCACTGAATAAACATACATACATATAATCACGCCTTTATCCCTAATGGGGTAGGCAGAGCGTTAACGACCTAAACAAAGGTCGTTCCGCCACGTCTGACAAAGTTTTGAGGGTTATTAAGATAGTATATTTTTGTAGTGACTAGTAAAATTGCAATATACAGAAACCCTCGGATCCCTCAGTTGGTTTTTACAGCATGACCGGGAGGAAATGCAGCTGGCACATTCTATATTTTTCTCTCGCTCCCATCATTTTTGTCAGTTCTCCCAACAAATTCGTCATGCAGTGACTAAGGCGTAACTATCACTCACGCTTTATTTTAGGCCGTGAGTTCGATTCCCACGGGGGGGGATATAATTAATATAAAGTTCTTCTTCTTAGCGAGTGGATTCTCATTTCGAACAAGGACCCGACCCGATGAAAGTTTATTCCATGCTGGACTGGGAGCGAAAGAAAAACTTAGAGTGTGCCAGCAGCATTTCCTCTCGTGCTGTAAAAACCAGCTAAGGGTTCCGAGGGTCGCTGTCTATTGCAATTTAGGCGATGGGCTGACAATCTGTCACTACAGTAATTTACCTACAAATCTATCTTAAATAACCCTCAAAACTTTGTCAAACGTGGCGGAACGAACTTTATTTTCGTCTTTTACGCTCTGTTTATATATTATATGTATGTATGTATCATTCCTCAGTTTAGTTAGGACAATGCAGGCTGAATCACCTGATTGTCGGGAAGAAAAAGGTTCATGCTTCAGAGGGCACCTTACTCCGTTGGTCCCTCGGCCGATGTCTTTGGTAGTGGTCGTTACACAAAACCATGTCAGAGGCCCATCAGCTGTGCTATTTTAAGATGGACGTAACGTAAGTAAGTAATTTCCTTCTGACGTATTTTATTAACTGATTCTAATACCGGGTCTTTGTTTTCATAACATAACAATAGCCTCCGGTTCCACGTGATTAAACTTTATTTACACAAGAATATAAACATATAGAATTATTACCACGAATGACGCATGCGAATCGCTTCTACAATGTTATATACATACATAAAGACACGCCTTTATTGCTTACGGGGTAGGTAAAGCATAAAACGCCTAGTAATCTAGTAAATGCCGTTTTTGCCAGAGATCAATTATAGATTAAAATGCGCTATAAATGGCGGTAATTCTGGCCGGACTTTTTTAAGAAAGCGCTGTCTTCTCAACTTTAACATAAGTACAAGATAGCTCGAATAAACACATGACATTTACATTCCTAAACTGACGTTGTTTTTTACCTAAAATTAATTTTAAAATAAGAAAGATTGCTAGAGCATAGATGCTCACTACTTAAAAATCCTTTTTCTAAGCATCTTACGCCAGTTTATAAATATCTATAGTATTTCCAACTCAGTTTTAGAATAAGGGTAAACAAAGAATCATGTCTTTTAATCGAAGATCTTGTTTCTATAATAAATTTTAGCTATTAGATATGACAACATAATAATGTAGTAGTTTTAGTCATTTAACAAATTTTACAGCACTTTCATTATTTTTTATATGTGATTTGGAATAAAAAGACATGTAACTTTGTTTACCTTTATTTTAAATCAGTGTTAGAAATGCTATATCTCTCTCATCTCTCATTGTCAAAGTTGAGAAAATGACAGCGCTATCTTAAAATAAGTTGAGGAAAGGTGCCGCCAGAATCGACAGAATGTATCGTCCAATATTAGCTGGTGTTTACCAATAACTACAAACGTGCTACTGAAGCCCTGGCCAGAGTCTTCAAACTGTTTAACGTCCGTCGTAAATTGTGTGCATGCGATAGTGGTGGAGCCGCAGTGTAAGCGGACCAGCCCCTTAAAAGAGGGCACTTTTAAAGAAATGTGCTATTTAGTGAATTCTAGTTTTTCGAAAGATACAATACAATACAAGATACTTTATTGCACAAAGGAACACAAATACATACAGCAGAAAAGTAAGAAACAAAACAGTGCAATATAAGCGGCCTTATTGCTAAAGCAGCAACTTCTACCAGGCAACCTTGTGGTATTATAATAGTACATAGCATTACATAACATTTTGTCAACACGAATATCAGGTTGGGCATTCTTGAATTTTGACAGAAAGCTCAGAATTTAAGATGGCGGCCAAACTGGACCCTAGAACCTATTTATAAATAGAAAATAGTCGAGTATCCTGGCATGGGTTTTAGACGGCGCTGAACTCAATTGTAGCATGCTGCCGCGCCGTGCGATGACGTATATTTCAAATATATCTGTGAAAATCCCAATTGTCATACAATTTGACCATCGCAGCCTTGTAACGGCTGCATGCTATGGGGATGGGAGATAGATTTTTGAATCACTCGAATCGAAATGCGCCTAAAAAAGAGTAAACCTAACGCTTGTTATTTTCCTATTCTTTTCCTATTACTTATTTTGCATGCGAGTATAAAAAAATAATAAAATATGAAAACAAACTAACAAGTGAGTTGCCGCTTTCTTAAAATTAAAAGCAGGGCTTTAAATCAATAGCAGGGCTGTACTCGTAATCTGTGGAGTTCATAAGTGCCTCGCCGCTTGTTTCAATTTGGAATGCGAATTGTGATCCCCTTTAAAAAGTGTACTCCGCTTATGAACCCGCTAGATGTGACACCAAAACACCAGTTATGGGTTGTAGTTTGTTGACGTCACAAACAACAAACGCTTGGCAATGGGCTCGATTCTATACTCTAAAATTAAAAACATTCTGTCACTTTCAAAATAATAAAATTGAAAAAGGACAGGCGATTTATACAGTATGGTTTTACACATTGTCCTCTAGATTTTTGTTTCCTCAGTATTTCTATAAGGCATAAAACCACCGACTATAAATCAAAAACCGGAGAGATCTCCTGTCCTTTTCCAACGTTTTTAGTCTGAAAGTGACAAATAGATTTATATTTTAATTTAACCCGGGAAATCTAGACTCGAGCCCAGTGTGGCTGTTGTATGTAGACGTTGGCTGATAAATGAAGCAATCGGTAATCGCTCTGCTCATGAATCCGCTAGCTATGACGACTTACACCAAAACACCACTTGTAACCAGTTGTAGGCTGCTGACGTCACCAACACCAAACGTTTGGCAGTGTGCAGTGTGTGGCTGATAATGATAAAAGAAACTGTCGGTTATCGCGTCGTTGCTCATTTGAATTTGGAACGCGAATCTAAACAACCGGAATTTCGAAACCGTGGCTCTGTAAATTCAAGAATTGATTGAAATAGGAAGGTTCTAAAGAAATCACCATCATCATTTTACGAGCTTTACTCTTGTCGGTGGAGTAATCGCCAACTTTAATCCTGTTTATATTACTCCTCTAAAGAAATACTTAATATAAATATCTTCCATACTGGACTGGGAGAGAAAGAAAAACATAGAATGTTGCAGTTGCCCTTCCTCCCGGGCATGCTGTAGAAGTCAGCAAAAGGGATTCGAGGGTTACAGTGTATTGTAATTTAGGCGATGGGCTGACAACCTGTCACTACAGCAATACACATTACAATCTAAAATTGCCCTCAATTTATGTCAAACGTGGCGAAAGCGCCTTTGAGGCGTTTTACGCTCTGCCTACCCCGTAAGGGATAAAGGCGTGATTATATGTATGTATGTATGTATGTCTAAAGAAATACGAGTCGCAAAGTTTTGGCTTTGAACGATATAATTTAATATTGAATTTACTTAATTTTGGAGAAATCTCGAAAGGGAGAGCCGAGATGGAAGGGAGAGACCAAAGAGAAGTGAGGGATGGGAGAGGCCAGAGGGAAGTGAGGAATGAGAGAGAAGAGAGAAAAGGAAGGGACGAGAGCACAGGGAGATACAAGAGGGAAGGGATAGACTTGAGGGAATTGAGGGATAGGAGAGAATTGAGAGAAGGAAGGGACGAGAGAAAAGTGAGATACAAGAGAGAAGGGAGAGACCAGAGGGAAGTGAGGAATGGGAGAAAATAGAGAGAAGGAAGGGACGAGAGGGCAGGGAGATACAAGAGGGAAGGGATAGACTTGAGGGAATTGAGGGATAGGAGAGAATAGAGAGAAGGAAGGGATGAGAGGGCAGGGAGATACCAGAGGGAAGGGATAGACTTGAGGGAATTGAGGGATAGGAGAAAATAGAGAGAAGGAAGGGACGAGAGGGCAGGGAGATACCAGAAGGAAGTGAGAGGGAGGAAGTTATCTCATATTTAATGCGGTGTTGCTTTCCCGGGAAAGAAAATCAATATGGTGCTTAGTTCGATTTGGTGGAATATTTAACTAGGTATGGATGGTATCCTGCGATGTATTTAAATAATGCATTTTCCTCTCTCTTATGGCATATTATATTCGTTTATTATATTACATACATACATAAATCACGCCTTTATCCCTTACGGGATAGGCAGAGCGTTTAACGCCTCGTAAAAGGCGCTTGCGCCACGTCTGACAAAAATTGTTGGTAATTTTAGATTGTAATATGTATTGCTATAGTGACAGGTTGTTAGCCCATCGCCTAAATTACAATACACTGTAACCCTCGAGTCCCTTTTGCTGACTTTGACAGCATGACCGGGAGGAAGGGTAGCTGGAACATTCTAAGTTTTTCTATCTCTCCCAGTCCAGCATGGAAGTAATAGTAGTAGTTTATTATATTATAATGGTACTTATATATTAGTCTATTGTACCTATTCAGCAATAGCCTAGCTATTACAGCAATATACCTACAAATCTATCTTAAAATTACATACATACATATAATCACGCCTTTATCCCTAATAGGGTAGGCAGAGCGTAAACGACCTAAACAAAGGTCGTTCCGCCACGTCAGACAAAGTTTTGAGGGTTATTCAAGATAGATTTGTATATTGCTGTAGTGACAGGTTGTCAGTCCATCGCCTAAATTGCAATATACTAAAACCCTCAGATCCCTTAGCTGGTTTTTACAGCATGCCCGGGAGGATATGCAGCTCGCACATTCTATGTTTTTCTCTAGCTCCCAGTCCAGCATGGAAGAAAATCTTAAAATTACCCTCAAAATTTGTCAGACGTAGCGGAACGCCCTTTGTTTAGGTCGTTTACGCTCCCCATTAGGGATAAAGGCGTCATTATATGTATGTATGTATGTACCTATTCGTATTTATGTAAACTATCCCGCATAATATTATCAAACTACTCCTTTACCCAAAGGTTGCCTGGCAGAAATTCCTACTCTAGCAATAAAGCCGCCTAATTGTACTCTGTTTGTTTTGTAATGTTTGTTCCTGTACAACGTGTTGTTTATGTGCAATACAGAATATTTGTATTGTATTTAGTTCCTATCGTAGGAGGGACCTGGTGGGATAAGCTCGTTCTATTAGTTCATCACCTGTGACGTCATCGATGGTGCAACGCGCTATGTCGTCGCTATTTCTGCGCCTGCGTCGCGCTGCGTTTCGTCGAACTTATTAACTATTTTTAATCTTAGTATTTTCGGACAGTCGTGTGGCGGAAGGCCAGTGGGCAATGTTTTTTTGTGGGCAGTTTGTGGCATCAACATTCCGATAGTCTTCTTCTTTTGTCGTGTGGGCGTCATCGAGTCAATTAACCCGATGAACCCTCGAGTTTTTAAACCGCCTTACAGCACAGCTAATAAGCGTCTGACATGGTTTGAGTAACGACCACCATTAAAGACAGCGACTGGCAACTTATCTATGCTTATAATTACTTTTTATCACTATTTAAAAGCTATTTACCCTTAGACAAAATAAGAGTGCAAATTCAATTTTAGGCCATTTTCGCGCAAAATCGTATACGTCCGTCCGCCATTTTGTTCATGATAGATAGTTGCCAACAAATCCTAATTATAACCATAGATATATTGCATTTAATTATGTGTACAAAGTTTGGTGAAGTTTGATCTAACCATTTCAAAGTTATAACGTAACTACCTACTGTTTGTTTGGGATTCGATTTCCGTGCCAGCCTTAACATTCGTTATCGGAATGAACAAGCACTAACCATATGACCACGAGCGCTTGTTTTCTTTGATGATTCACATATATACGTGGGACACTCAGAAAGATTTGCGACACTAAAAAAAATTGTTCTACAGGTACATATATTTTTATTAAATCTTTTCAAAGTACTCTCCACCAGCTTCTATACAAAGATTCATGCGTCTGAACCAGTTTTCAAAACACTTTTTCCAGTCCGCCGTAGACACCTCGTTTACAGCCTGCTCGAACGCAGCCAGCGCATCTTCCGGCGACGAAAATTGTATCCCCTTGAGCTGATTTTTTATTTTTGGAAATAAAAAGAAGTCACACGGTGCTAGATCAGGGCTGTAAGGAGGGTGACCCAGGAGTTTGACTGGTGTGCTGTCCAGGAACTCCCTCGTTTTGAGCGCGGTGTGTGCAGGCGCATTGTCGTGGTGGAGCAGTAGTCCGCGGAGCCCTGTCTTTGGTCGCTTGTTGCTCACAACAGAGAAAACTTCTGGTAAACATTTGGTAGTATACCATTCGGCGTTAATGCTTCTTTGATCTCGTAAGGGAATTGAGGCCAAGTGGCCAGTCAAATTAAAAAAGCTGGCGATCAAAATCTTCCCCCCGCTTCGAGATCGCTTCACTTTGGTAGGCGTTGGTTCATTTTGAAACACCCAAACTGTCGACTGGCGCTTGGTTTCTGGATCGTATTGATAAATCCAGGACTCATCACCTGTTACGATGTCGTAAACACGCCGAGACGAGCCTGCTTCAAATTTGTTCAGCATATCACGGCACCATTCCACCCGGGCCTGCTTCTGAGCGTCGGTGAGGTAGTGCGGCACCCAGCGCGATACTATCCTCCTCACGCGAAGATGCCCATGTAGAATCTCGTGAACGCTTCCCGATCCAATCTTTAATATGTGCTGAATCTCCTGATATGTAATTCGCCTATTATCTTGGATTAAATTTTTCACTGCTAGCACGTTTTCTTCCGTAATAGCCGTCAAAGGGCGACCGCTTCTTTCTTCATCCCCCAAGGTTGGTCGACCGCGCCTAAATTCGTTATACCAACGATACACGGTTGCCTTGGAGGGGCTTTCATCCATAAATGCCATTTGAAGTCTATCGAACGATTCATCCGCTTTCAGACGACACTTGAAATCGTAAAAAATCATAGCTCTAAAATGTTCCCGGCGCAGATCCATTTTTCAGTAAGACACGATACTTTAAATTGGCTCGCAAAAAATGTGGAGGGAAATTTTGAAAATGGAACACACATATTTTTACTTACAAGTAATCATATTTTCAAAAAAGATTCTAACCGGCCAGTCTGCCATATATAAAAACTATTTATCGCAATACTTTCTGAGTGGCCTGGTACATATAATCACCTCTTTATCCGTAATGGGGTAGGCAGACCTAAACAAAGGTCGTTCCGCCACGTCTGACAAAGGTTTTGAGGGTTATTTAAAATTTGTAGGCATATTGCTATAGTGCCAGGTTGTCAGACCATCGACCAAATTTCAATATACTAAAACCCTCGGTTCTCTTAGGTGGTTTTTACAGCATGCACGGGAGAAAAAGCAGCTGGCACATTCTAAGTTTTTCTTTCACTCCCAGTCGAGCATGGAAGAAAGTCCAGCATGATGATTCACGCCATTTAATAACATTAGATCACCCACCGTGTATGTTAGTTTAAGTTAAGTAGTCGGCGATCTATTCTTGGTGAACAATGAGATCCAAAACCAAGGAGTTGGTAATGTTTACATATATATATATATATATAACTAGCGACCCGCCCCGGCTTCGCACGGAAATTATCGTTGTTTCTCTACTATATTATGCATGTATTATACATATAAACCTTCCTCTTGAATCACTCTATCCTTTAAAAGACGAAAAACCGCATCAAAATCCAGCCAACTATCAGGCCTCTGACATGGTTTGAGTAACGACCACTATCAAAGACAGCGACCGGGACCGATGGCGGGCACGCAACGTGCCCTCCGAAGCACGAAATCTTTTTCTTTTCGGACAATCAGGTGATTCAGCCTGCAATGTCCTAACCAAACTGGGGAAAACCTCACAAAGTGATAAATTGACAAATATCAACTTTGTGTCTCTCCCTCCCCGGGAATCGAACCCAAACCACGGAGGCAGTTAGCGGAGAAGTCAAGACTGTAGTCGTGAGATAAAATAAATACCCTCTGTTTTGTTTTCATACAATAAGACGATGTATCATAATAACTATTAATGATCTATTATGTTATGATATGACTGATTATGATTATGAAGCATTTATAAAAAGTTACTCATTTTATAAACTAGCTATTCCTTGAACTTCATATTGTATGCAATAACATTTAAAAAAATATAGCAATGTATGTATAGTGTTGCAATACGTAGAAGAAACGTTTTATCTGAATTGCAGCAAATCTTCCATACATTAGCAGAAGTAAACAAACTATTATTAATGGCACTGATATATACAGGGTGTTAAAACAGTATCTTCTTCTTCTTCGAGTCGACAGTCTTACCAACACGTTATAACAGTTTGGCCCAGTATTTTGCAATATGGCAAAACACTTAAACAAAAAAAAAACAGTTATGGTAAAACAGTATTGCGTTCCTTTAAACCATGTCATATTAGTGATATTGATTCGGAATCCGTGGGGTTGGGTCTGGTTTCCCGAGGTCAGATGGCAGTCGCTCTGTGTAAAAACCAGTACCCTCGTTCAATCCCCTAGATTAGGTAGCCGACCCCGTGAGATACGGGATATGACTAGGGAGATGATGATATTAGTGATATTGATATACAACAGAAATCACACATTCATTAAAATTTTTTTTTTTTTTTATACTCTTGAAACAGAAACAAATTCTGTTCTCTACGCGCACAACATCCTTGACATTACGTGGTTTAAAGGAACGCAGTACTTTTTCAAGACATATAAATACATATAATCACACCTTTATGGGGTAGGCAGAGCGTAAACGACCTAAGCAAAGGTCGTTCCGCCACTTCTGACAAAGTTTTGAGGGTTATTTAAGGTATTTAAACCTTATAAATTAACGATTCTTAGTTCGTTGTAGTAACAAGTAGAAAATTTGCCGTTACTCGATTTTTTTCTACCTGTTACTACAACGAACTAAGAATCGCTAATGTATAAGATTCTAAATTATCTTAATTACTATTACTTGAGTCTGTTGGACAAATGTTTGGATTCGTTGTGTTTTTAGTGAGTCATGATTTTCATTTCAATGCTGGCCTGGGAGTGAGAGAAAAACATAGAATGTGATATCTGCATTTCCTACCGCGCATGCTGTAAAAGCTAGCTAAAGGATCCGAGGGTTTCAGTATATTGTAATTTAGGCAATGGGCTGACAACCTGTCACTACAGCAATATACCCACGAATCAATTTTAAATAACCTTCAAAACTTTGTCATACGTGGCGAAACGACCTTTGTTTAGGTCGTTTACGCTCTGCCTACCTAATTAGGGGCAAAGGCGCAATTATATGTATGTATAATTTTTTTACTGATGCTATGCCACTTAGGCCCTATCGCCACCTTAAGATACAATTGTAAGTATAATGCTGTAGTGACAGGTTGTCAGGCCATCGCCTCAAGTACAATAAGTATTTTTTAGACCCTGTATTTCTATCATTACTGGTGATGAGACGAGGCATCATATAAACGAGACGGGACTGAAATACAGCTCCGTGTGATGTAATGTCGAAGAATGGCGTCGAGTATTTAGGACATTCGGTGGGGATTGGTATCAAAGTTGTGGATGGGCCGCTATCTCCTGAGCGAGAGGTCGTGGTTCGATTCCCACCACGTACCAGTGTGTTTTTCGGTTTTCGACTTTTATATGTACTTTCATTCGGCGCTTTTTCCGTGCTTCGGAAGGCACGTTAAGTTGTTGGTCCCGGTTAATATCGTTTAATACCGTACGTATTAATTGTTAAACCATTTCAGATTCCAATGCTAAGCATTGGCGGCTTGAAAACTCTGACCTAATCTAGGATTGGGTCTAGGTTGCGGAGGTCAGCTGGCAGTCGCTCTCTGTAAAAACCAGTGCCCTCGTTCAATCGCCAAGATTAGGTAGCTAACCCCGTATGATACGGGAAAAGGCTAGGGAGAAGAGGGTATAATGGCCACAATTCGCCATAAACCAGATTTAACTTAAATAAAACCATACCCATCAAAGTTAAAGTCAAAGTCAAATCATTTATTTCCAAACAGATTCCTAAGAACACTTTTAAAAAGTCACAAGCGAGTCTATTACAAATAAAATTATATCTATGTCACAAAATAAAATAAAACTATATCACAATGAAGAAGAAGCATGAGAAACTCGCACTTTGCGCCCCCCCTTCGTTTTATCTTATTCTTACTATTAATTACTTACTTCCATGCTGGACTGGGAGATACTTCCATGCTGGACTGGGAGAGATAGAAAAACATAGAATGTTCCAGCTGCCCTTCCTCCCGGGCATGCTGTAGAAGACAGCAAAAGGGACTCGAGGGTTACAGTGTATTGTAATTTAGGCGATGGGCTGACAACCTGTCACTATGGCAATACACATTACAATCTAAAATTACCCTCAATTTTTGTCAGACGCGGCGAAAGCGCCTTTTACGAGGCGTTTAACGCTCTGCCTACCCCGTAAGGGATAAAGGCGTGATTTTATGTATGTATGTATTACTTTTCATCATTGTCATTTTTCGACTTGAGCGAACCGAAAAGGATAACAGTATAGATGGACTTATTCTACTTTTGTCACTTCAAAAATCTGAGCGTTACAAACTGATAGGGGTTGCTCAGTAAACGACACTGAACTACTTCCTGAAAGAATTTCTTGGTGGAAGTTGTTCTGTATCGTTGACTGAGCAACCCTTATCAGTTTGCGGGACGCTGTCCCTTACACCCGGTATATTCTGTGGCGTTTTACTTCCATGCTGGACTGGGAGCTAGATAAAAACATAGAATGTGCCAGCTGCATTTCCTCCCGGGCATGCTGTAAAAACCAGCTAAGGGATCTAAGGATTGCTGTATATTGCAATTTAGGCGATAGGCTGACAACCTGTCACTACAGCAATATACCTACAAATCTATCTTAAACAACCCTCAAAACTTTGTCAGACGTGGCGGTACGACCTTTGTTTGGGTCGTTTACGCTCTGCCTACCCCATTAGGGATAAAGGCATGATTATATGTATGTTAGTTGAGTAATTAACAGATCCCGACTAAAATGCTTTGAAATTTTTGAACGAGTTCTATGTGACAGGATTATAAAAGTCCGGCTATACTGCCATCCTTTTCTGTTCGCTCAAGACGGAAAATGACAGGACGAAACGAAAATAAGTTAAGTTGTGATTGCAACAGAATGAGCAGCATTATTGTACAATCACGCCTTTATCCCTTATTCTTCTTGTCCTATGGGTTGCCAGTCGATCGACCACATGAACCCTGGTGTCAGAGTTTTTAAACTACCTTATTAGGCAGTTGTGTTATTGCACAGCAGTGCGCTAATTAAGTCACGATAAGAAAGGGTTTAGCTAATATGCCTTTGATTTGGTTTGTGTAGCGTCAACTACCAAAGACAGTAACTGGGACCGACGGCTTATCGTACCCTCCGAAGTACAGAATCCTTTCTCATACATGCAATTTGGTGTTTCAGGGGAAAATCTCACAAAGTGATAAATTAACAAATATCAACTTTCCCCGGGAATCAAATTCAGGACCACCGGATCGGGAGCCCATGGCTCAGATCACTAGACCACGGAGGCAGCATGCATCAAAGAGTCACGTTCTGCAGGAAACGACCTGACACCGATACCTTAGTTTGTAAACTCGTCGACAGGCAGTCTAGCTAGTTGAACAAAGTTCAATATACATATAATCAAGCCTTTATCCCTAGTGGGGTAGGCAGAGCGTAAACGACCTAAACAAAGGTCGTTCCGCCACGTCTGACAAAGGTATACTGCGGTAGTGACAGGTTGTTAGCCTGTCGCCTAAATTGCAATATGCAGAAACCCTCGGATCCCTTAGCTGATTTTTACATAATGCCCCGGAGGAAATGCAGCTGGCACATTCTATGTTTTTCTCTCGCTCCCAGTCCAGCATGGAAGTATTTAGTTTATTTTATAGAATTTTAGTTTAGTCCTGTCACAAAAAAGACTGCTGAGCTGGCACATTCTACGCTTTTCTGTCGCTCCCCGGGCCAGCATTGAAGAAAACATAAACGGGGCCCTATTACTAAAAAAGGTTATAACTTAGTGTCTAATATTGTATAGATAATGGTACGGAACTCTTCGCACTTACCCGTTTTTTTATATTTCGCCCTATGTTCTTTGGGGAAAGTTGTTCAGTTTCAATGTTAAAGATTGGTCAGCAATTTCTTTTTACACTTAGTATGGCCGATAAACAATGGTATATAACTATATAACATTCAGAAATAGTCCTCCCAATGGATTTTCATTGACGGGAACCAATGTCCCGGAGATCGACCATCTGCGCGGGACTTAACTTTAAGTACCCGAGTAGGTATGTACATGTATGTAGTGGATACGTTTTGATGTCGCCGCGTCGGCTCTTTCCATGTAATTTTACAACCGAACTACATATATATATAATCACGCCTTTATCCCTAATGGGGTAGGCAGAGCGTTAACGACCCAAACAAAGCTCGTTCCGCCACGTCTGACAAAGTTTTGAGGGTTATTCAAGATAGATTTATAGGTATATTGCTATAGTGACAGGTTGTCAGCCCATCGCCTAAATTGCAATATACTGAAACCCTCGATTCCCTTAGCTGGTTTATACAGCATGCCCGGGAGGAAATGCAGCTGGCACATTCTATGTTTTTCTCTCGCTCCCAGTCCAGCATGGAAGACCGAACTACATCCATATAGTTTGTTTTGTTTGTTTGGAACTTTATTATTTATAGTTTTATTTGTTTAGTTTCGTTGCAATATTGATGCAAATAACTAAAGTCTTCAATATAGTCTGTCTGTTTGCAAATACTTTTACGTCGGAATGATCTACACACATCTTTTCAGCATTTTATGGTGGCAATAATGGTACTAATATATTCTGTGGTAAAGCAGATAACCTGTCACTACTTAAACTAAACAAACTCATCTATACTTCTATATTAAAATTATAAATAGGAAAGATTTGTATTTTTGTGTTTGTGTAACGAATAAACTCACTAAACAGATTTTTTTTAAAACACCATTAGAATGCTATGTTCATCCAAAGTAAAATAGGCTACTTACTTTAAAAAACTTATTAAGAAGCGAACACCGCTGACAGAAAGCTAGTGTATAATACAGTGAATAGAGTTTCCTCATCATCATTTATTATGAGCTTAGCTCTTGTCGGTTGAGTATAGATGAAGTGAACGCCAACTCTCCCTACATTCCACCTTCTCCTTGACTTCCTGGTTAGACTTGACCTTAATCTTTTCTTTTACTTGATCGATGTAACTTCTTCTTGACCTTCCCCTTCCTCTCCTTCCTTCTATCTTTCCTTCAATAATCGACTTTAATAACTCGTCATGTCATATAAGATGTCCCAACTCAATGTAACTGCCTCCGTGGTCTAGTGGCTAGTGCCATGGACTCCTGATCAGGAGGTCCTGGGTTCGATTCCCAGTGGGGAAACACAAAGTTGATATTTGAGAATTTATCACTTTGTGAAATTTCCACAGTTTGGTTAGGACATTGCAGGCTGAATCACCTGATTGTCCGAAAATAAAAAAGATGTCGTGCTTCGGAGGGCACGTTAAGCCGTCGGTCCCGGTCGCTGTCTTTGATAGTGGCCGTTACTCAAACCATGTTAGATCTCGATAGTTGTGCTAATAGGCGGTTTAAAAACTCTGACACCAGGGTTCATCGACACTCGACAGAAGAAGAAGAAGATGTCCCAACATCTTTCCTCTTCTCAATATAATAGAGAATGGAGTTCAATGAACTAAAATAGAAACGCTTTCTTGGAAAACCGCTTAACAAATATAATTGGTTTTCAACTCGGTCACCTAGTAAGACTAATAAGAAATGTCAACCTCAAGTCACGTTTAGAAATTGGAACTACCTAACAGCCATTTTCACGTATTCAGTTTTTTTTTTAATATTTCGGATAACGGTTAGGCCGCACTAGAACGTCTGCAGTGAAGCAGCGCGGCGCGGCGCGACGTGGCCGTCCAAGGACGTGGACGCTGCACTGCGCGGCAATGTCAGTTCATACATTTTGATTTTGACAGTTATTGCTGCGCCGTGTCGTGCCGCTGCAGTGAAGTACACATTTTCATACAAAGATTGTGTCGCTCCGTTGCAGCGTCCCAGTGCGGTTTAACCACCGTAAAGCGATGCAAAGCTGTTTCAAGATGCATTTCGCTGTACCAGAAACGAGTGCCGTGAAAGTGTAAAAACATCTATCCATAAAACTTTCACGTTTATACATTTTATAATTTGTATAAATTGCATTAAATAGGTAGGAAGGAACCAACTTAGTCATAAGATACTACATCTCATGAACCGTGACAGCTAGAGTTGTTAGCTGTAGCCTCATGACAGACGGAGGGACAGCGGAGTCTCAGTAATAGGGTCCCATTTTTTATTTTGGGTACGGAACCCTAATTAATGAATTGATACAATCAATCATACAATCACTCCTTTATCCCTAATGGGGCAGGCAGAGCGTAAACGACCTAAACAAAGGTCGTTCCGCCACGTCTGACAAAGTTTTGAGGGTTATTCAAGATGGATTTGTAGGTATATTGCTGTAGTAATAGGATGACAGCCCATCACCTAAATTACAATATACTGAAACCCTCGGACCCCTTAGCTGGTTCTTACAGCATGTCAGGGAATGCAGCTGGAACATTGTATGTTTTTCTCTGGCTTCCAGGCGAGGATGAAAGAAAGAATGGTTGTAATGAATTAATATTGAGGAAAATGACGGCAAATCCACGCTGAACATGCTTTGAACTTACCAGCTAGCGTAAAAGTGTCACTTTACATTAAATCCCCCGTCCCATCACTTGCCTGTCTTATTAAATTATTTAAACTTGAAGACGTGAATGTACGTCGTGGTATTTTTAGCCAATCAATGACAGATGACGTTGGAATTCGTCGTAGGCGCGCCTAGTTGTATCTCTTTCCAGTAAGATTGTGAAATGTTTTCACTAATGTCGAATTAACTCATAATAAGTAGGTACATGTTTGCGTAATATCTGTAGGATTTTTATCCTGCGACCCTACGATAATATTAAATATAGCCCTGCCAAAATAATACCTGACATACAAGTACCATAGAGAAGAGCTAATAGGAAGTGCATAAGTCCCTCTCTTATTCTGTCTCTATTTTTCTCTATGAAAGGTATTTTTAATTCCTGGTAGGGCTAGTCTTATAAAAATATCCTACTTTATTATACGATAATATAAGTACTTATAAAAATGTGTTCGATGTTCAAGCGATACAGACATGTAGTTACAACTGCGTGTTGCATTTCATTTTATCAGTTTGTTACAGAGCTCTTCGTCCATGTTGGACTGGGAGCAACAGAAAAACATAGAATGTGCCAGCTGGCATGCGAAAACCAGCTAAGGGATTCGAGGGTTTCAGTGTATTGTAATTTAAGCGATGGGCTGAACTGAAACACACCAATATACAGATCAATCTTAAACAACCCTTAAAACTGTCAGACGTGGCTGAACGACCTTTGTTTGGGTCATTGACGCTCCGCCTACCTCATTAGGGATACAGGCGCGATAGTATGTATGTATGTACAGCAATATACGTACAAAATACAAATCCATCTTGAATAACCCTCAAAACTTTGTCAGACGTGGCGGAACGACCTTTGTTTAGGTCGTTTACGCTCTGCCTACCCCATAAGGGATAAAGGCGTGATTATATGTATGTATGTATGTATGTTACAGAGTTTTTTTATGTGTTGAAAGGAGACAAACTACTAAAAAATTAATAAATGAAGGACCTTTAGTTATTCTAATACAGATGTTTTATCTCACGACTCCGTTTTGCCATGCTTGTGCTTCTGATAAATGTAATAGGTATACAGAGAATATTTATTTTATTTTTCTGTTTTCAAAATGCCTTTGCTGAAAAGTTTATTGTCTTAAATAAGTTCTGCCATAAAAGTCATACCTTTAAATGGAAAAGTACCAAAATACCTCCCCTCCGCGAGGTATTTCTAAACCACATTCAAGACCAAGAAAAATAAACCGACATAAACATCACATTATGAGCAAATCTTTAAATAGAAAATTACCTTCTGTGCGAATTATTCCGATTCCGCAGCTGACACAAAATCGATTCCAAGTCACAATAACTTGATTAAACGAACGAAATACACTGGCACTGGCAGTTTTTAAAAACAAAGCACTTCGGATATTCGAAATTCAAAATGTCACTCGCGGTCACTTGGGCGGGAAATGATTGGGCGGTCCGGCGCGCGCGCTCTTGCCACTGAAACTGGCTGGTGACGATCGGCAGTGTTGCCAAGGCTTTTTGTACCTATGAAATCGCAGAAAAAATAAGAAGTCCCGCCTCAAAGTCGCACATTTTTTTAAAGTGATGTATAGCTCTGCGAGGATTTAAAAATATCTGTCGTAGAGAAAAGCAGAGACAGAATAAGAGAAGGACTTATGCACCTCCTATAAGCCCTTCTCTATGGTACCTCTATGATAGGTATTTTTTATTCCTGGCAGAACTATCCCTAGTCTAAAATCGACAAATATTTCATGAATAGACTAAATAGCTACTATTTTTAATACATTATGAATTTGGCAATTGGTCGTTAGGTATTTTCCAGTTCGCGAAATGGTGATTTCAGAACGCTCTCCGCTTGAAATTGCCAATCCGCGAAATTACACTTTTTCCGGTCAGTGGATGATTTCGGCATGCTAGATGCTGTCGTCACTTTGACAGGATTATAATCAGCTATTGTATTGTTGTCTCTATTTTTATTCAAGACCGTAAGAGGACCAAATCAAAATAAGTTAAGTTGTGTCTACACTACAACAGAATTGACACCAATGGTTTACTTTATTTCTTCTATTTTTGAAAAGTGTGCAAGATTTATGTCAATCTTGTTTCTTATACATAGACTGTAAATTCCGAATAAGTACGTGATTTCTCGTACGCCTGGCAACCCTGATCGGTGGCAATGATGACGTCACGGCGGCGTGCTGGCGGCCGCTGGGCCAGCGTGGCCGACACTCGATTGACGTTCCGGTTTGTTTATAAAACAACGAGTGAGTTTACGTCTCGCCGGCTCCGGTGACTGTTGGTCCGGTCGGTGCTAATGGAGTTTCATAGTCGCCTATCAATTTACAAATACCGATTACCACTTGGTTGTAGTAGATATTACGATCAATTATTTTCTACCGCTATTCTTACTCTCTTCAATTCTTCTTCTTTCTTCCATGCTGGACTGGGAGCGAAAGAAAAACATAGAATGCGCCAACTGCATTTCCTCCCGGGCATGCTGTTAAAATCAGCTAAGGGATCTGAGGGTTTCTGTATATTGCAATTTAGGCGATAGGCTGACAACCTGTCACTATAGCAAAATACCTACAAAATCTATTTAATAACCTTCAAAACTTTGTCAGACGGGGCGGAACAACCTTTGTTTCGGTAGTTTACGCTCTGCCTACCCCTTTAGGGATAAATTCGTGATTATATGTATGTATGCTATTCTTACTGTCGTTCTATTACTGCTTATAAGTATATGTTGTCTAGCGGTATAAGGTATGAGCCTGCCTGTAATAACAAATATTCAAGATGGCGGATCCAAAATGGCGGATTTAAAAGGGTTCCTCCATTTTCAGCTCCTTGTTGCATGTGGCCACCTCTATGATTGAGAGCAATTTAGCGGTGCAAACTGCAGTTATTCATTAACCCTCGTCAGACGCAAGCTCTGCCAAACCCGTAAGGGATACAGGCATGACTATACGGGGTGTAAGGGACAGCGTCCCGCTAATCAGTCAACGAAACTTAACAACTATCTTCAGGTATTTTTTTCTTCAGGAAATGAATAGATAAATTTGCTTTTCGCAATGGCTTTTCCATACAAATAGTCTGATCAAAGTGGACATTTTGTATGGGATGGTCAATTTTTTTCATTTCCTGAAAGAATTTTCTGCTGATAGTTGTTCAGTTTGTAGCCCCTATTAGTTCGCGGGTCGCTGTCCCTTACACCCGGTGTGTATTGTGTTGTGTGCAATAAACGCGGTATATTCGTGGTTACTATTCCCGCGGTTACTGACGGCATACGGTCGTTATTTTGAGTAAATTTGGCTTCAAAGATAACGGCTTTAGAAACCAGAAGTATTCTTTCGAGGAAATAAAAAGATAGATTTCATTCTGTTATATACGTACATAAAATCACGCCTTTATTCCCCACGGGGTAGGCAGTAACCTATACCTACAAATCTATCTTAAATAACCCTCAAAACTTTGTCAGACGTGGCGAACGACCTTTATTTAAGTCGTTTACGCTCTGCCTACCCCTTTAGGGATAAAGGCATGATTATATGTATGTATGGAGTAGGCAGAGCGTGAAACGCTTCGTAAAAGGCGCTTTAGCCAAGTCTGAAAAATGGGGGTAATATTTAGATTGTAATGTGTATTGCTGTAGTGACATGCTGTCAGCTCATCGCCAAAATCACAATACACTGTAACCCTCGTTTCCGTTTTGCTGACTTCTATATGCAGCATGCCCGGAAGGAAGGGCAGCTGGAACATTCTATGTTTTTCTATCTCTCCCAGTCCAGCATGGAAGTTTTGTTAACTAGGCATTAATCTTATACCTGTCAAGGAAAATAATGCCTACAATTAAAATATAAATTCTGGTGACAGATATTGTGTCTATACGGAAAACTCCGAAACGCAGGGAAAATCTGAATATATATAAAACACACACTTAAATCCGTAAAAAATAGTTTTGGTTAGATGGGTAGTTCTCCTTGACAGAAATGATTTGACGAAATTTATTATCACTATTAATCAATCAATCAATAATTCTTTATTTGCATTACATAAAAACAGCCTTTTTTACAAATATAATTAAGTGACATACATACATATAATCACGCCTTTATCCCTAGAGGGGTAGTCAGAACGTGTACAACCTAAACAAAGGTCGTTCCGCCACGTCTGACAAAATTTTCAGGGTTATGCAAGATAGATTTTTACGTATATTGCTGTTGTGACAGGTTGTAAGCCTATCGATTGCGATGGTAATGCAGCTGGCACATTCTATGGTTTTCTCTCGCTCCCAGTCCAGCATGGAATAAGATGCTGATGACACCTAAAAAGCATCATATCACCACCATCATATTATTCACATTTAAAAGCTTGTAGCTGTAAAATTATTCTAATGTAACGTTTTATCGCGGAACATACTCGTGTCATTTCCGTCAATCAGGAGAACTACCCTTGTATAAAAAATAGTTACAGTTGTCTAAACCTGAGAAAACGTATTTATAAAATATTCGGCAACTCACTTGTGGGTTTGATAGAGGTATTCACCTCGACGTTTCGACATTATGCGAGTATCTTCTTTAGGAGATGAGAAATTCACACTCCTCAACCGCAAGTGTACATACCAGGCCACTCAGAAAGTATTGCGATAAATTTTTATATATGGCAGACTGGCCGGTTAGAATCTTTTTTGAAAATATGATTACTTGTAAGTAAAAATATGTGTGTTCCATTTTCAAAATTTCCCTCCACATTTTTTACGAGCCACTTCAAAGTATCGTGTCTTACTGAAAAATGGATCTGCGCCGGGAACATTTTAGAGCTATGATTTTTTACGATTTCAAGTGTCGCCTGAAACCGGATGAATCGTTCGATAGACTTCAAATGGCATTTATGGATGAAAGCCCCTCCAAGGCAACCGTGTATCGTTAGTATAACGAATTTAGGCGCGGTCGACCAACCTTGGGGGATGAAGAAAGAAGCGGTCGCCCTTTGACGGCTATTACGGAAGAAAACGTGCTAGCAGTGAAAAATTTAATCCAAGATAATAGGCGAATTACATATCAGGAGATTCAGCACATATTAAAGATTGGATCGGGAAGCGTTCACGAGATTCTACAAGGGCATCTTCGCGTGAGGAGGATAGTATCGCGCTGGGTGCCGCACTACCTCACCGACGCTCAGAAGCAGGCCCGGGTGGAATGGTGCCGTGATATGCTGAACAAATTTGAAGCAGGCTCGTCTCGGCGTGTTTACGACATCGTAACAGGTGATGAGTCCTGGATTTATCAATACGATCCAGAAAACAAGCGCCAGTCGACAGTTTGGGTGTTTCAAAATGAACCAACGCCTACCAAAGTGAAGCGATCTCGAAGCGGGGGGAAGATTTTGATCGCCAGCTTTTTTAATTTGACTGGCCACTTGGCCTCAATTCCCTTACGAGATCAAAGAAGCATTAACGCCGAATGGTATACTACCAAATGTTTACCAGAAGTTTTTTCTGTTGTGAGCAACAAGCGACCAAACACAGGGCTCCGCGGACTACTGCTCCACCACGACAATGCGCCTGCACACACCGCGCTCAAAACGAGGGACTTCCTGGACAGCACACCAGTCAAACTCCTGGGTCACCTTCCTTACAGCCCTGATCTAGCACCGTGTGACTTCTTTTTATTTCCAAAAATAAAAAATCAGCTCAAGGGGATACAATTTTCGTCGCCGGAAGATGCGCTGGCTGCGTTCGAGCAGGCTGTAAACGAGGTGTCTACGGCGGACTGGAAAAAGTGTTTTCAAAACTGGTTCAGACGCATGAATCTTTGTATAGAGGCTGGTGGAAAGTACTTTGAAAAGATTTAATAAAAATATATGTACCTGTAGAACAATTTTTTTTAGTGTCGCAAAACTTTCTGAGTGTCCCACGTACATACATATAATCACGCCTTTATCCCTAATGGGGTGTACCGCAGTCGAAAGTCGCACTTGACGCGCGGAGGAGTGTGTTTCATCTCTCCTGAAGAAGATCCTCGTATAATGTCGAAACGTCGAGGTGAATACCTCTATCAAACCAACAAATGAGTTTACGAATATTTTATAAATACGTTTTCTCAGGTTTAGACAACTGCAACAATTTTTTATAGAAGGGTAGTTCGCTACGCCGCGCCGAAGACATCTCTGTATGTCTCTCGCCTGGATGAAACTTGCACTGCGCAAGACGTGCTGGACTACATCTTCGCGAAAAGCTGGTGTCGGATTCTTCAAGGAGACTGGGCGTGTGTGTGGAGGCACTGGAGTCGCGCCACCGGGTGAGCTTCAACTTGTTCGTGGTGCGGGTCCCGACTGCACATCTGGGCGTCTTCACATCGCCGGAGTTTTGGCCGAAAGGAGTAGTGTTCCGCCGTTTCCGTGGGAATACGCGGCGCACAGCTCCTGAGTCAGCATAGTTGTAATAGTGCTATGTTATCTAATTTTAGGTCTAATTTATTTGTAGTGTATTTATAGTATTGTTTATTAGATTTAATTTTATAATGTATAGTAGTTTATGTTTTGATATGGGCCTCTGTTGCCTGAAATAAAACAATAAATAAATAAATAGGGTCGAAACGTCGATTTGAATAGCTCAATCAAACCCACAAGTGAGTTGCCGAATATTTTATTAATATATCACTTGTTCATCGTTTACTAAGAAAACGTGTAAACTTGATATTATTAGCGATTTAATAGAGCTGTCTGGAGCTGTCCGCACCTGGCGCCAGCGGCCAGGCGGCACGCGTCGACGTGCGCCGGCGCAGCGTGGCAGTTAAAGTGTCAAAATAACATTTTCTTTGAAAATTATCCTGTAATAGAAACCAGAAACATCTTCCGTGCTGGACTGGGAGCGAAAGAAAAATATAGAATGTCCCAGGTGCTTTTCCTCCCGGGCGTGGTGTAAAAACCAGCTTAGAAACCCGAGTTTGACAATATAAGAGGGTTTCTGTATATTGCAATTTAGGCGATGGGCTGACACCCTGTCACTACAGCAATTTACCCACAAATCTAAAACTTTGTCAGGCGTGGCGGAAAAACATTTGTTTAGATCGTTTACGCTCTGCCTACCCCATAGGGATAAAGGCGTGATTATATGTATGTATACGTAATAGAAACCAGTAAGCCTCATAAGAATGGTCTAGGTCCCTAAAAGGGCAACGGAAAGGGCTGTGTTCGGCGTTTCCCGCCATGATCAAATCGGTAATTAGGGAACCGAAAGAGATTCAATGTCACCATTGGTGGCAAATAAATATTTTCTATTTCTATTTCTTTCTATTAGGATATCATTCGATTGGTCACAAGCACCCGAGTGTTCTTAGATACATACATACATATAATCACGCCTTTATCCCTAAACGACCTAAACAAAGGCCGTTCCGCCACGTCTGACAAAGTTATTTAAGATAGATTTGTACGTATATTGCTGTAGTGACAGGTTGTCAGCCTATCGCCTAAATTTCAAAATACAGAAAACCTCAGATCGCTTAGCTGGTTTTTACAGTATGCCCGGGATGAAATGCAGCTGGCACATTCTATGTTTTGCTCTCGCTCCTAGTCCAACATGGAATAATATATAGGTGTAATTTTTCAAAATTCAAAATGGCGGATATTGTAAGTTATAATTTTTTTCTATGAAGTGGGGTCTCAAAATAAAGGCTTCGACGAATAAACATCTTGTCCAAGGTATAAGGAGATTACAAAAATATATATGATTCATAAGATTTAGAACAATTAATGCATTAAACATGTTTTTTTAGGTACTACATTCGGGTTGCTTGAAGTCTTTTTAAAATACTTGTTTTATTTATTGAATTGCATAAAATAAATTAAGTAGGTAGGGTAGCTACATTTTTTTTAAAACAAACCATGACAGATACGATTTTTATCAAGCATATATAATATCCGCAATAATTAGATTATTTTATAAATAAGTACATATGAAGGAATACGTGGAATATTTTTTTCGTCAGCAACACGGAAGCAGTTCAAACGTGTACTAGCAAACTAGTAAAGAAAATCGTAAAAGGCCTGTTAAATCATACGATAAGTGTATACGAATGGGGTTTTCCAGCGTCCATATTTGGGTTCTTCCCTGGGTGTTCCAAACGGATTTTTCTCCAGCACCACATTCCCCAGGAGCCCGTGGACGAAGGAATAAGTGGACTCTCCAGTTTGGACCCGCAGGATACGACGGAGTTCCTCTGTGGATAAACAATGAAGTTACTGATAAGTCAACGGCTACTCACTTGTTTGTTTAACGGAGGTGTTAGACCTCTACGTTTCGACTCTTTACGAGAGTCTTCTTCATGTGGAGTGAAAATCACACAACACCACCCGCCGTGTGTGATCTTCGACTGGTCGTGAGTAGAAGATCACACAGTCGTTGATTTATCAGTATGAATAACACTTGTTCGTAATAGAGTACGTGCATATAACATATTTTTAGTTCCTAAGCGTATTTTCTAAAAACATCTTAAATTATGAAAAGAACAGTGAAAACTGAAATAAAATTGATCAAAAAATCACCGAGATATACCATTATAAAGATAGACTATCTATCTCTCTCTTCGAAACGACAATTTATATGGAATTAGTATGGCGCTCCTGTCTTATGACGTCACATGACAGTTCGGACCTCTCTTTTTAACTAACCACTTTAAGGCATTATAACTCTTAGACTAATGAATATTTTGCGAAAATTCCTTCACATCCGTTCATCTATGGTGACAATAATTCTTAGTAATAGTTTAAAAAAAATCATGAGTATTCCCTATTTAGTGATAAAATGAAGTAAGTGTTTTTTTATTTTTTTGTAAGTTTTTCCGTGGTAATAATAGTTACGCGGTGCTCACACTTTCCTACGCGCTACGCGACTTTTTTTTTAACGGATTTATTTGTAGTCAGTGTGTTGCGCGCGTGCCATATATAGCATGTTGCTTGGCGTTCAACCATATTATAGTATTTAGAACTGACTTTTACAATAAAGGTAATCAAAGTATCATGTCTTTCAATCGAATCACCATAATGAAATAGTAGTTTTAGTAATTTAACTAATTTGACAACACATATAATTTATATAATTAATAAATAAATTAATTAATTTATTTATTTTTGAAATGTGTTTTTGAATAAAAAGACTTGAAATTTTGGTTACCTTTATTCAAAAACTCAGTTGGAAATACTATAGATTCGTATCAGCATAAATTTCATTTCCAAACTGTCATGTGACGTCATAAAACAGGAGCGCCATACTAATTCCATATAAAATGTCGTTTCGAATTGAGATTTAGATAGTCTATTTTTATAATGGTATATCTCGGTGATTTTTTGATCAATTTTATTTCTGTTTTCATTGTTCTTTTCATATTTTAACATATTTTTAGAAAATAAGTTAGATACTGAAAATGTGTTATATGCATTCCTATTACTAGGAAGACCAAATACAATACGAATCTAATAAGTATGTGTGCAGAAACGCCCTTGGTTCTTTCTAAGATTACAAAAAAAGAAAAAAAAACATACGGAGTGTAAGGGACAGCGTCCCGCAAACAGATAGGGATTGCTCAGTCAACGAAACTGAACAACTACCAGCAGAAATATTTTTCAGAAAGTGAAAAGAAAAATGGTTTTCCATACAAATTGTCTGTTCGATGTGGTCATTTTGTACGGGAAGTTTTTTTTTTTTTATCTTCTGAAAGAAATTCCTGGTGATAGTAGTTCAGTTTCGTTGACTGAGCAACCGCTATCAGGTTGCGGGACGCTGTCTCTTATACCCCGTATGGATGAGTACACAAGCAGGAAGACCAAATCGAATACGAATCTACTAAGGATGTGTGCAAAAACGCCCTTAGTTCTTCCTAAGATGACAAAAAAATAAAAAATATTTCAAATAGCCTCTGTAAAACCACACTTACTTGTCAATTTGTCATCGTACTTCGGCTTCATGTTCATCTTGGACGGATGCTCGACATACTTATCAGGAGGTGGATGTCGGTAAGACCCTCGCTGGGTGGTGGCCGGGATAAACACGTCATCAGGTAGACGCAGCTTCTGCAGGGCCTTGGCGCGGCGGGTTAGGTTCACCGACATGAACGGGAGGTCTGGGGATGCGTTAAGCAAGGTTACCTAATGCCTTCGTCCTTCGGGGTCTAGTGGTCAGAACCATGGGTCCTCACGATCCAGAGGTTCTGAGTGCGATTCCCAGGGGGGAACACAAAGTTGATATTTGTCAATTTGTGAGATTTTCCTAAGTTTGTTTAGGACATTGCAGGCCGAACCATTGTCTGGAAGACAAAAGATTCCGTGCTTCGGAGGGCGCGTTAAGCCATCGGTCCTGGTCGCTGTTTTAGATAGTGGTCGTTGCAAAAACCACGTCAGAGGCCTATTACCTGTGGTCGGGTTAAATCGGGTCGATCGAATCGACACCTACTCGACAGGAGAAGAAAAAGAAGAGAACAGAAAGGATGATGGAGCGAGCTCTGTCAGAAGATATCTGTTATGGCATTGGCACTCTCGCGCACCGACGGAACCACAGACAGAAAACCAGCCGTTTCGCCAGGCTCCGGTGAAAGGCGGCCCTTTGCAGAGCCTACCACCGCCGAGATAGAAACATCGCTGTTAAGGGACAGCGTCCCACAAAATGATGGGGGTTGCTCAGTCAAGAACACTGAACAACTTTCAGTAGGAAATTGTTTCAGGAAGTTTTTTTATTTTTTTGCTTGTCCATACATATTTTCTGATCGAGGTGGAATGTATGGAAACGAATTTATTTCACATCCTGAAAGAATTTTCTGGTAAATGTTGTTCAGTGTCGTTGACTGCGAGCAACCCCTATCAGTTTGTGGGATGCTGTCCCTTACACCCGGTACAACAACGTCGTAGCGCGCGCTGATTTGGACGATATTCGAAGGCATTACGGGCGATGGTTGCATATCTTAAAATCTACCTGCTCATCTGTCAGCAGTATACACCTTATGTTAAGAGTCTTGACTGTCTCCGTGGTCTAGTGGTTAGAGCTATGGGCTCTGGATCCGGAGGTCCAGGGTTCGATACACAAAGTTGATATTTGTAATTTTATCACTTTGTGAGATTTTCCTCAGTTTGGTTAAGACATTGCGGGCTGAATCACCTGATCGTCCGAAAACAAAAGGGATTCTGTGCTTCCGAAGGCACGTTAATCCGTCGGTCCCGGTCGCTGTCTTTGTGGTCTTTACACAAAACCATGTCATGAGCTGTGCTATAAGGCAGTTTAAGAACTCTGATACCAGGGTTCATTGGGTCGATCGACTTGAACCCACACGACAAAAGAAGAAGAATTACCTCTAGAACAATACTTAGTGAGATATTCAGTTCGCTTGGCATCTTGGATTTCATGGTCTATCGGAGTCGGGTTGATGTCTTTCGAATAAAACTTCTGAAGCTTGGGGTAATTCTCTTTGAACTAAAACAATAGAAGCGGGAAAATAATCAGATTAGGCACCCACCATCCAAGGCACCTACGTACACAGAACAGTACAAAATAACCCTACGGGCACTTATGCACTCATCCTGATCCGTATCAGGAAAAAATCCCATCACAATCTCAATGAGTGCACAAGCTGTTATATAATTACTAGGAAGGCCAATTCGGATACGAATTGGACACGGATCTAATCTCGAGTACGCAGACGCCTTAGACCGCCTGTTGAGTCTTGGATGAATCCTGGCTAGTGAACGCAAAAATATAGATGCATTCGAAATGTGGTATTGAAGACAAATGCTGCGCCTGCATACTTTCTTCTTTTTTTTTTTTGTTTTTAAATATATATAGGCGAGCATTTGTCCGCCATCTCACCTGGTGGAAGGTGACGATGCGGACTATGTTGAAGCATACTCACCTATGTAGTGCCTATTCACTCTCGCCTTGAAAAGGCCCAGGTTATATTGTTCCGGAAACAGATCCGCCGGCAGGGAGTTCCACTCCTTAGCCGTTCGCATTAAGAATGTGGAATCGAACCGCTTCTTCATCTTTTCGGGCGCCCGGGACAGGACTCGAACCTCTGCTTAGGACGTGATATTGACATGGCTTTATGGGAGAGATTAAAAAGCTTACCCTCTCGACATAGCTATCGTCTTGGCTCTCATTGCAGCCCACATAAAGGTTTACCTTCTTTTGTAAGGGCCATTTTGTAACTGTCCATAGAAAGTTGCTCAACCGGGCTAAAGTGGGGAGTTGCTACACGAAAACTGGGGCTCGAACCTCGGCTTAAGACTTATATTGGGATGGCCTTATTGGAGAGACAAAAAGGCTTACCTTCTCGACAGCCGTCTTATAGTAATACTCTTTTTCAAGCGGACACATGACGTCTGGCATCTTTATCGGCACATCTCTAGCTTTCATTGCGGCTTGCGGCCCACAAAAAGGTTCCTTTTTTTGTAAGGGCCAATTTGCAGCTGTCTATAGAAAGTTGGTCAACAGGGCTAAAGCGGGGAGTTGCTGCACGCAACTTAGGAAACCTTGGAAGTTGGACAAATGGCGCTCGAACCTCGGCTTAGGATGTCGTGGTGGAAGGGCCTTTATCATCATCATTGGCCTTGTACAACAGACGATTGATCAGTGTTTGAGAAAAGATTTTACATGGCTATGTAAGCCGATACGGAAGCGGCATGGCCTTATTGGAGAGATAAAAAGGCTTACCCTCTCGACAGCCGTCTTATAATACTCTTTTTCAAGCGGGCACATGACGTCTGGCATCTTCATGGGCACATCTCTGGCTTTCAGTGCATCTCTACTCACTCCTACTATGCAACAGTCATCGTCTTTCACGGTGTGGCGGGGGCTTTTACTGAAACAATAATACATATATGTAGGAGGGGGGCGCACGTAGGAAATAAAAGCAGATGATACAGTTTATCTTCTTTATTCTCCTCTATAACTTCTTGGGCCTTCCATGCCGGCCTGTTAGCAAGAGAAAAACATAGAATGTGCCAGCTGCATTTCCTCCCGAGCATGCTGTAAAAACCAGCTAAGGGATCCGAGGGTTTCGGTATATTGTGGTTTAGGCGATGGGCCGACAACCTGTCACTACAGCAATATACCTACAAATCTATCTTACATAACCCTCAAAACTTTGTCAGACGTGGCGGAATGACCTGTGTTTAGGTCGTTTGCGCTCTGCCTACCCCATTAGGGATAAAGGCGTGATTGTATGTATGTATGTATGTATAACTTCTTAAAACCATCCGCCTTGTCTTCACTCGTCGCCCGCTCCATCGAGACTCCACTGCCATACTGATTACTCACTCTTTCGCACCCATACAACGTAACTCTATCATCGTCCCTTTCTTACATCTTCTTCTAAAAACCATCACATATCATCGTTTTCAAATAGACCATTCATCATAAAGGTACAATCCCATATACATACAAGCACGCCTTTATCCCTGATGGGGTAGGCAGATCGTCAATGACCTCAACAAAGGTCGTTCCGCCACGTCTGATAAGGTTTGAAGGATCTCTGATCTTTGATATATTGCGGTGGTTACGTTGCCTAAAAATACACTGAAACCCTCGAATCCCATTGATGGCTTCACAGCATACACGGGAAGAGAAGCAGCTGGCACATTCTATGTTTGCAGGAGCACAAAAATGTCTGGAAAGAATTGGAAATATTGTTAAGTATACGTACGGTCTGTATTTCGGTACATAATCTACCATGTAAACGCTACGATATTCTATTTCTCCATCGAATACCGACATATTGAAGAATTTAGTGTCAATTTACCACAAACTACAACAAAATGATTTATTATAAAAACTATTATAGGCGTCGTTAAAAAAACACACAAATTGAAAAATAACGATTTCTTACTGACAAATGATGACAAAACCATAGACAAAGCTATTATTGAGACTTTTTTTTTCGTCCAAAAGCTAGGAACAAAGGTGGGAAGAATTTCCATGGAGATTTTCATCTATCTAGAGAAAAACGGAAAGGAAAACGCAATGAAAAACGACGGAAAAACTCTTCAGAGCTTCTACAGGGAGTTTTCATACTGAAGCTTCTACAAAGAGTTATAAGATAAGGCTACACCAAGGAGTTTTATTTGAGGCCACAAGTGTTATTACAAAGAGTTTTTATTATGTTCAAAGTGCGAGGAGTTTTTATAGGCTTTCTTATGAGACTAAGCTGACAAATCTAAAACAAAATTCAGTTATTTATTAAAACCCTTTTTTAGTGTTGTCTTTTTCTCTTTATATTTTACTTGTTTTAGAAAATTACAAAAATATATATTTGAAAGCGATATTTTTACAAAAAGCTTTTATTATTTAATATATTTTTTTATATATTTATATTTTACAATACTTATATTTGAAAACCAAGTATGGACCACTTTCTGACCACGTACAGGAAAGACTATCTCTGGCCTGATCATCCATCTGCAGCAAGGATCCAGGGAGACTCAGGTTATACCAGGTACGAGACTGCTATAGAAATTCGCATCCTTAAAGGAGGGGGGGAACCCCCTGGTGCCGCTCCCCCACCCACAGAAATGGATACTTTCCGACGTACTCGTGATCAAACAAAGTTTGGGGGTTGAGGAGTTTCCCCTATCTGACAGTCCCACTTTTTCGTTCGCTCCAGGCTCAGGTCACTGTTTTAACCTAATATAAGTATAATTTTTTTTCGGGTATATAAGTATAAAAATGGGCTGGGCGAATGTCATCTTTTAAGAGGAACTGTCCCCTATAAAAAACAACCCCAATTTCAGGCTGCGAATCTCTTAGTTAGTTATTATACTTCTTAGTTATGGACCATTTAGGTGTCAAATAAAGCTTGATGGTGTAGGGTAGGTAGTGGATAGGACCGCTGGTTGCCCATGCTTAAGCATACTTTAGGCTTTGTTATGATGACGATGTCGACTGTTGACGGCTGCAGCCGTACCTGTTACGATTCCGCCGCCACCCTGAAGCATATCCAGGGGAGATTTGAATTTCCCAAAAAATCCCCAAAATCCAACCCGGCACCAAGGTCTGACACAATTTGCCCAGATTAGTGTCTAGTTTAGGAGTCTATCCAAAAAGAAGTTTTGATATTTTATTATGTAGAAAACATTATTTCGCGCTCGCTACGCTCGCAATAAGTTTCAATATGATGTCTTATTGCTTATTTGCCTATGGAGTTCAGGTATTTAGAAAAAAAAGCACTCGCTACTCTCGCGATACGTTTCAATGTACTCTTATGTATGTCTTTATATAACATGCAGGTCCATGGACTGCCAAATATTTTACAAAAAATTTCGCGCTCGCTTTGCTAGCGATGCATAGAACACTTGCTGGTTTGGTTGAACCCCCGAAACTAAATCCTGGCTACGCCTATGCCTGAAGTATAAATCGGAGCTAACTTTTCAAGGAATTTACTCTATTTTTCATGTATTGCTTTCAGACCCATGGTACCAGTGACCCACCCACCAGCTAATGTTATCAGACCAGGCCCAGTTTACCCACGAGCACCCACGCTAAGAAAATAACCACTTATAGTCCCCTATTTTTTTTCGGGATGATGTCTTGAACAAACTCGTGTTTTAAATTATTGTAAATAAAAATGTGCATTTGGTTTTGAAAGTAAGCGCTTTTATTTCATTATACGAGGTCTAGGGGACAGCTTCCCACAGACTGAAGGGTTGCTCAGTCAACGAAACTGAACACCTTTCACCAGACTCCAGGGAATTCTTTCAGAAAAAATAATTGCTTTCCCATACAAATTGTCTAATCAAGATGGTTTGAAAAAGCATTTTCTTTTCTCTCTGGAAGAAATTCCTAGTAAAAGTGGTTCAATTTCGTTTACGGAGCATCTCTTATCAGTTTGCGGTACACTATCCCTTACACCCGGTTTGCGAGATGGTATGCGTATACGCAGAGATGTTGGTGTGGATGATGTATCGCATGTCCTTCCCACGTCCCTCCTATGCAAATATGATGTTTCACTTTTCTCTCCTTGTCACGCACGATGTTTCTATTGTCCCTCCTTGTCACGCACGATGTATCACTTGTCCCTTCTATGCAGTTTGTCACGCATGATGATACCGCCAAGTTTGGAGACAACGTCTTGATACTCTGTCTTGCCCAACGGTGGGACTGCTGCTGATGTTTCTAAAAAAGAAAATAAATGACACGTGAATTCCTTCAGAAGAAAAAAATAATACTTTCCCATAAAAAAAAATTACCTCGATTGGACACAATTTATGGAAAAGCCAAATTTATTTATCTCTTCCTGATTGAATTTTCTGGTGAAAGTTGTTCAGTGTCGTTGACTGAGCAATATCAGTTTGCGGGACGCTGTCCCTTACACCCTGTATAGGTACTCAAGTTATCCCAGTGTTGACAGAGCTTAACAGCCGACTTAGTAAAACAAGATAGAAGAAGTATGTAGATAGTCACAACTCACAACATATCTAGTGCAAGTCTTAAGCCATGGGCCGATCCGGAGGTACTGGGTTCGATTCCCAGCGGGGAACACCAAGTTGATATTTGTCAACTTATCACTTTGTGAGATTTTCCCCAGTTAGGACAAGGCCTAACCTGGTTCTCTGTATAAAAAAGATTTCGTGCTTCGGATGACACGTTAAGCAGTCAGTCCCGGTCGCTGTATTTGATAGAGGTCGTTAAAAACCATATCAGAGGCCTATTAGCTGTATTATATTACTCCATGCTGTTACTAATAAGCCTAGGCAAACGGTTACTAATAGGCAGTTTTAAAAACTCTGACACCAGGTTTCAACGGGTCGAAACCCTCACGAGAAGAAGAAGCCGTATACATACCGCACTTAGCTCTAGGATCGCTGGCGTTGCCGGTGCCCTGGGTGGATATGGTCTTAGGCACCGAAAAGTTGTTCTTCGGCCCCACTCTGCAAGGGTCGCCAGGCAGACGCATCGGCTGCGCGCAAGGCCCTGTGCCACTGTCGTCTTGCGCCCTTTGGAGCCCTTCGAACTTCGCTCCGGGACCTGAAAAAGTTTTTATTTCTTGATATTCTATAAATCTATAGTTTCTGCTTGTTTCTACTTCTCGGTCTTTAGTTCAAGCATTTTAGATACAAAAAGGAAATAGTATATATCACTTTCTGAGATTTTCCAGTTTGGAGCGAGAGATAAACATAGAATGTACCAGCTGCATTTCCTCCCGAGCATGCTATGAAAAAAAGCTAGGGATTCCGAGCGATTCAGTATATTGTAATTTAGGCGATGGGCTGATAACCTGTACAGCAATATAGCCACAAATCTATCTTAAATAACTTTCCAAACTTTGTCAGATTTGGCGGAACAACCTTTGTTTAGGTCGTCTACCCCATTACGGATAAAGGCGTGGTTATATGCATGTAAAAAAAAATATTTCGTGCTTCGGAAGACACGTTAAGCTAACGGTCCCGGTCGATGTTTTGGATAAAAGGGTAGTTTATAAACTCTGACGACCAAGGGTTCATCGAATCTATGGACTAAAAATAAGACATGGCTATCAATTCTTGGAGGGCACGACTTAACTAAATATTGACTAAAATTATTGGCGTCCTTTTTTTATCTCTCATAATAGAAAGTGACAGGTATAATTCGAATTGCTACCATTGTTGTACATACCAGACTCGCAGAAGTCGACCTGGTAAGTGGTCTTGTTGCGGTCCCTGTCGATCCTCTGCTTCAGCTCTGGAGACGCTTCGTTCTGCAGGATGCTGTACAGCATCGGGTATTTGGATTGCAGCTGAAACAACCAGTTTTAATTCAATTTCATCTCTTTGCTGGACTGGGAGCGATAGAAAAACAAACTGAATATAAGGGACAGCTTATAATCGTGTTAGCGGGTCGAGTAATTTTGTATATGTTTTGAATAGGAGGCCATTTTATTTTTACTTTCTGACAGCTATGTTTCTTGGGAAAAGTGGTTCAAGTTTATAGTAGGTTCACACTCGTTTTTTTTTACATCTAGTACAATCCACCTGCATGGAACTTTCCTTTCTTCCATGCTGGCCTGGGAGCGAGAGAAAAACATAGAATGTGACAGCTGCATTTCCTCCCGGGTATGCTGTAAAAACCAGATAAGGGATCCGAGGGTTTCAGTATATTGCAATTTAGGCGATGGGCTGACAACCTGTCACTACAGCAGTATACCTACCTATAATTATATCTTAAATATCCCTCAAAACTTTGTCAGACGTGGCGAAACGACATTTGTTTAGGTTGTGTACGCTCTGCCTACCGCATTAGGGACAAAGGCGTGATTATATGTATGAATATATAGAACTTTCCATACTTCCATACTTCTTTAAAAGTCTATCAAATTGCTACACTCGTAGCTGACCTCTGCTACGACGTAGCAACATTGGCACTTGCTACAATAATGTCTAAGTGATAGCAGTAATGGCCCCAGTGGTCTAGTGGTCTAAGCCATGGGCTCACGACCCGGAGGTCCCGGGTTCGATTCCCGGCCGGGGACAATGAGTTTGTGTTTGTTTAGGACTTACCTTGTCTAGGAAGGCATTGGGCTGATTGTATCGTGATGTTGCCGTTTCTGGGGCTGCTCCGACCCTCACGGGATACAGTTTAGGATCCAGCAGTGGTCCCATTAGCTGTAAAAAATTACATCAAATTACATGGGTACCCGATCCGAAAATCGTGGGTTCGATTCTCACGGGGGAACACAAAGTTGATAGATTCAATTATATCACTTCGTTGGGAGGTCTTTGTCCAGCAGTGGGATCAAATAGGCTAACTTTAATAATAGTGCCGCCTGGAAGCGACAGAAAAACAAAGAATGTGCCACCTGCATATCGTCCCGGGAATGCTGTAAAAACCAGCTAAGGGATCCTAGGGTTTTAGTATATTGTAATTTAGGCGATGGGCTGACAATCTGTCACTACAGCAATATACTTACAAATGTATCTCAAATAAACCACAAAACTTTGTCAGGCGTGGCGGAACGACCTTTTTCTATGTCGTTTACGCTCTGCCTACCCCATTAGGGATAAAGGCGTGATTATATGTATGTATGTATGTCGCACGTCTGACAAAGTTTTGAGGGTTGCTTAAGATATATTTGTAGGTATATTGCTATAGTGACAGGTTGTCAGCCTGTCGCCTAAATTGCAATAAACAGAAACCCTCGGATCCCTTAGCTGGTTTTTACAGCATGCCCGGGAGGAAATGCAGGTGGCACATTCTATGTTTTTCTCTCGCTCCCAGTCCAGCATGGAAATAGTGATTATATGTATCTATCTATGTATATTAATAATTAAAAAACACTTTTAGAGATTTTTCCCAGTTTGAGAATCACCTGATTGCTTCACGTGCCCTTCGAATCATGGAATACTTTTTCTATCTTCGTGAACTCCTTTTTTTTTCTTTTTCTTTTTAATGGACCTGTTTGCAAAATACTACAAAGTGTATATAATGCGTCACCGGACTAAGGCGGGGAGTTGCTACACGCAATCTACACCCTTAAATGAAATGGCAACTGCCTAAGGGCGCCCACTAGGGCTCGAACCTCGGCTTATGGCGTTGCCTTGGGAACTCCTTATCGGCGAGAATCTACCCGGTACGTGCCGGTAAACCCCAAAGTGGGGAGCAAAGGAGGGAGCTTCGTGAACTCCGTCATGGCATGTTGACTGAGTGACGTCGGAAGGATAAGCTACCTCCTGGACGGGTGTTATTAAGTTACCAGAAAACCGAAGTCCAAGCAAACACGTTTGGAACTCGTATATACAATACAATACAAAATTCTTTATTGCACAAAGAAACACATACAACAGAAATAAAAAGGCACAAACGTGACAGTACAATATAGGCGGCCTTGTTGCTATAGCAGCAATTTCTACCAGGCAACCTTTGGGAATAGAAATTGTACAAGCAGAAAGCGGGATAGTGCATATTACTACATATAATACTAAGACAATATTTACACACTATTAAATAAATATTTCAATAAAATATACTGATACATATCTTATGATAAACTAATACATAATATATGCTACATAAGATAGGATACGCCATGTTATATATCAGAGAAATGCGTAGATAGAATATCACTACATATACTTACTTAAATGATACTTATAAATTAGACAGCTAAATATAAATTTCTTGTTTGCTCCTTAAACGATTCGATAGACGGAGCTCGTCGTATATCTGCAGATCGCTGAGAAAACTTCGATACCGCGTTTCAGAACTTGCGTTTCTTGTTGTAGAGACATCTCTCTCCATACCTCATTGCGACTCCATCCGCCTTCCTTTCCCGGGGGCAGTTGGACAGTCTCCCCGGAATATTGCGGACACCTGCAGTCAGCCGGTCGGGAATGCTGCATGCAAGCCTGGTAGAACGCCAGCTCCTCGCCTGATAGTTTGGGAACCCTAGAAGGTGAAGTCATACGATCATGTCGATGATAGATACAGAGAAAGTATTTGACACTCCGCGTGGCTTGGTTTACTACTATTGGTAGCAATTCGTAGTTGCAAAAATACGACTTCTTCTTCTTCTTATGTCGAGTGGGTATCGGGTCTATGGACCCGATGAACCCTGGTGTCAGAGTTTTTAAACCGCCTAGTAGCACATCTATCAGGCCTCTGACATGGTTTTGTGTAACGACCACTATCAAAGACAGCGACTGGGACCGACGGCTTAACGTGCCCTCCGAAGCACGAAATCTTTTTTTTTTTTCGGACAATCAGGTGATTCAGCCTGCAATGTCCTACCCAAACTGGGGAAAAATTCACAAAGTGATAAATTCTCAGATATCAACTTTGTGTTTTACCCCCTGGGAATCGAACCCAGGACCTCCGGATCGGGAGCAAAATACGACTTAACTAATATAAGTCCATATCTGTCATTTTCTGTCATGAGAGAACAGAACGAGACGCCAATAATTTGAGTCGAGATTTAGTTAAGGTTTGCGTTCTACGTTCCTCAATTTTTGTCAGACGTGGCGAAAGCGCCTTTTACGAGGCGTTTAACGCTCTGCCTACCCCGTAAGGGATAAAGACGTGATTTCATGTATGTATGTATGTTGCGTTCTACGAGTCAATAGCATTATTACTGGTCAGGTGGTGGGCACGCGAGCACGACCCCATTAGCTAATATTATATTTTCTTTGACGATGCAGAACACCTATGCGTTGATTGGACGCTGTAAAATGAAGAAGGCAACAAATACGAGCTATAGCTCCTTTCTCTTGTCAGTCTTGTCTTCCATACTGGACTGGGAGAGATAGAAAAACATAGAATGTTCCAGCTGCCCTTCCTCCCGGTCATGCTGTAGAAGTCAGCAAAAGGGACTCGAGGGTTACAGTGTATTGTAATTTAGGCGATGGGCGGACAACCTGTCACTATAGCAATACACTTTTCAATCTAAAATTGCCCCCAATTTTTGTCAGACGTGGCGAAAGCGCCTTTTACGAGGCGTTTATCGCTCTGCCTACCCCGTAAGGGATAAAGGCGTGCTTTTATGTATGTATGTATGTATGTATGGGCTGACAACCTGTCACTACAGCAATACAAATCATTACAATCTAAAATTTGCCCTCAATTTTTGTCAGACGTGGCGAAAGCGCCTGTTACGAGGCGTTTTACGCTCTGCCTACCCCGTAAGGGATAAAGGCGTGATTTTATGTTTATGTATGCTCATAAGAAAGAAGCGGCTTGGATGTAAAGAGTGGGGAGGGCGTAACATATTCTTGGAAATTATACATACATATAATCACGCCTTTATCCCTAATGGGGTAGGCAGAGCGTAAACGCCCTAAACAAAGATCGTTCCGCTACGTCTAACAAAGTTTTGAGGGTTATTTAAGATAAAGTTGTAGGTATATTGCTGTAGTGACAGGTTGTCAACCCATCGCCTAAATTACAATATACTGAAACCCTCGGATCCCTTAGCTGGTTTATACAGCATGCCCGGGAGGAAAAGCAGCTGGCACATTCTACGTGTTTCTGTCGCTCCCAGGCCAGCATGGAAGAATTGGAAATGATGTAGATATATAAAAAGTTCACGCAAACTGATAGTGGTTGCTCAGTCAACTAAACTCAACATTACATACATACATACATAAAATCACGCCTTTATCCCTAACGGGGTAGGCAGAGCGTAAAACGCCTCCTAAAAGGCGCTTTCGCCACGTCTGACATAAATTGAGGGCAATTTTAGATTGTAATGTGTATTGCTGTAGTGACAGGTTGTCAGCCCATCGCCTAAATTAAAATACACTGTAACCCTCGAATCCCTTTTGCTGTCTTTTACAGCATGCCCGGGAGAAAGGGCAACTGGAACATTCTATGTTTTTCTTTCTCTCCCAGTCCAGTATGGAAGAAACTCAACATTCACCAAGAAATTCCTTGACTGATCAACCCCTATTAGTTTTCCTAGGTAAATGTTATTTAGACTAACTCTGCTCCTCTCAAACCACCACCACCACCACCAAAGCCTTGAGATGGTCCTGCTCCTCCAGATTCCTGTCCTGGAAGGCTCGGCCACAGGTAATCCTTTCTATAAGTAGTCAGGTAATGATCCATGATGCTTAACAATTGTTTTTTAAATTAACTAAGTTTATGTCTCTGTTTAGCTAAAGGCATTGCCTTCGGTTTCTTTGTGGTCATACGAACAATTTGGATAATTAGACCGAAATATTATTTATTTATTTTTGTTGGATTTATTTACATTAGAAAGTCGATATGACGTTGGCGTGCTTTTGATGTCGTTGACGTCTGGATTTCGATTATTTTAAAACTTTTTCTTGTAATAAAATCTCTTTCTTTCATAAGACAACACAAGAAGAGTGGTATTAAAAAAACTCCTTGCATATAAAAATCTTTATATCCTGACCTATAAGGGCTGTAAAGGAAGTCCATAAGTCTTTCTCTCCTTATGTCTCTATTTTTCTCTTTCGGGTCTTTATGGGAGCGAGAGAAAAACATAGAATGTACCAGGTGCATTTCCTCCTGGGCATGCTGTAAAAACCAGGTAAGGGATCCGAGGATTTCGGTATATTGTAATTTAGGCGATGGGCTGACAACCTGTCACTACGACAATTTACCCACATATCTATCTTAAATAACCCGCAAAACTATGTCAGACGTGGCGGAGCGACCTTTGTTTAGGTCGTTTTCGCTCTGCCTGCCACATTAGGGATAAAGGCGTAATATATGTACGTATGTATAGTCGGCGGTCAGGCTATACCACCTAAGGTTACTCTAGTTTGAACCAACGGCTGCGCATACGCATACAGACAGACAGAAATAGGAGTGAGTAGGTACTAAATAGCCCTTAGTATGTTGGCAGGTAACTAAGTTTTTAATTTTCTTTATATTTCCCGTACCAGCCCTGACAGGAATTAAACATACCTGTCATAGAGGTACCATAGAGAAGGGCTTATATCTAGGCTTATATGAAGTGCATAAGTCCCTCTTATAATCTGTCTCGTATTTTTCTCTATGACAGGTATTTTAAATTCCTGGCAGGGCTTTACATAACCTAGCGAAGAAAGAATTAACCCCCATAAGGCGCCAAAAAAATGGTCGTTTAAGTTAAAACATTCGTACTAAGCTAAAACGTTTTCTTTTGGACAATCAACATAAGTAAGATATTTTATAAGTGTAGGTAACCCTCAGTATGGAAAATGATGTATGGAATGTGTATGTCAAACATTTACAAAAATGAAATAAAGAGGCAAAAAGGCAAATACAAATTATATCACTTTATTCATACAATTAAAATAATGTGCATAATTAACGTAACGATAATAATATTTTCAAAATAAACCAATCGAAACAATCGCAGAAAAATTACATACTCACTCACTCTTAATAAGCTTATGTTAAGTGTAAGCGAGACGAACATAATTTGAAATTCAACCTCTTTTATCCAATTTTTATTGGCCTCGATTCTGGCAGACAATGGTGGCAATTCGGATGCGCACAAAAGAACTAAATCTTGACTAAAACCCAATGCACTTTTTACATAAGCATAAGTATAAACATCGAATTAGTATTTGTTAGGGCTATCTAGGTTTGCTACATAATTAATTATCTAATACATCAATTTATTTCTAGTTGGTGGAACAAAATAATGAGACCACAAGTATACAATACGTCAAGGCTCTAAATGAACATACATACCCCCCTCTTTCTACTATATACATACTATCACGCCTGTATCCCCGATGGAGTTGCTTACTCCATAAAGGGGTGGGCAGAACGTCAACGACCCAACCACAGGTCGTTCCGCCACGTCTAACAAGTTTTGAGGCTTTTTTTAAGATAGATTTGTATATTGCTGTTGTCAGCCCATCGCCTAAATTACAATACCGAAACCCTCGAATCCCTTACCTGTTTTGTACAGCATGCCCAGGAAATGCAGCTGGCACATTCTATGTTTTTCTTTCGGTCCCAGTCTATCGAGGAAGAAGAAGAAAAATCCAAAATGGATGACTGCACAAACGCCCTAACGCCGCCAAAATGGGCGCGTAAAACATTTTTTGAAATCCTTGACATACTGTAACTGATTTTCAGTTATATTACATTTGTGGTTAAGCCTTAAAAAACGTTCTCCTTCTGTCTAAGCAGATGGTATTGATATATACAGGGCCGCATTTATAACCAGCTCTCAAGAGTGAATCCAGACTTGATATTGCTCTCAATCTTGAGATCACTTTATAAATACGAGGCTTAGGCAACATGTGCTTTCCTAAAGAAGCCTGATGAGTCCGATTCTGAATGTTGCCCAGTTGTTGCCAATGTTGGCTCCCTTACTCAAAATTCAAGATGGCGGCCAAAAAACTTAAAATGTGGCAGGCAACTTTTCAAATACACCGATGTCTCACTTAAGGTTTCATACAGACCAACTGGACTTGCCAACTGCAAATATAATATTACAATTTAATAGGCTTAGAATTTTAATGAATTTGAGGGCGTAGCATGTAAACTAGAAAAACTGTAAAGCCATGACTCCTGCTCCCAAATATTACACGAAACATACCCCCGCGGGGCAGAGAGGGGAAGAGTTTGTGAAACCCTTCCCCTCTGCCCCGCGGGGGTATCTTTCATGTTTTCTTTGAGCGCTGGAGTCACGACTTAAGATGATAGTCGTGACAGATGCAATTTGTATGGATGTTTAGATAGATTCTTTTGTTTTTCTCTTGAATGACATCTATAACGGCTACCATCCTAAATTTTACAGAGTATAGTGCGGCCGCCATTACTGTTCAGGCGGCGATATTAGGAACTAAATTTTGTCTAGGTTACACTGACAGCGATTGAAGCAATGACAGCTATAGCGGCGACTTGACAGGTGGAGAAAAATCCCGGTCGATCTGTATAGCTATCATAAATATGGCGTCGGCAACCAAAGACCAAAGTTTTCCAAATCAGATTTAGTATAAAGATAAACAAAGTTTCATGTCTTTTTATTCAAAAATACATTTCAAAAATAAATGAACATGTCAAACTCATGTGTTTATTTTCTATCCTGTTCTTATTTCAAACTTAAGACAGTGACAGCGCCAGCTAAGAATTAGAATTAGGATTGTGTCGCAAGAATGGACGCCATTGGCAAATTAGTTAGATGACTAAACTACTATTTCATTATGTTATCATATATAATAGCTAAAACTTATTTTAGAAATAAGACCTTCGATTAGAATAAAGGTAAACCAAGTTTCATGTCTTTTAATCGAAGATCTTGTTTCTAAAATATTTTTAGCTATTAGATATGATAACATAATGAAATAGTAGTTTTAGTCATCTAACTAATTTGCCAATGGCGTCGATTCTCGCGACATAATCCTGATTCTAATTCTTAGCTAGCGATGTCACTGTCTTAAGTTTGACATATGAACAGGACAGCTAATAAACACATGAGTTTAACATTCCTAATCTGCCATAAGACTGCTTATTTGACGTAAAATGAGGAAGCATGCTCTATGCTCAGTTCTTATTTAGAGCGTCTTACGTCAAATAAGGAACGTCAAAGTCATGTGTTTACTTGCTATCCTGTTCTTATGTGAAACTTAAGAAAGTGACAGCGCTAGCTAAGAAATAGAATTAAGATTATGTCGCGAGAATCGATGCCAAAATGCATCGTTTATTTTTGAAATGTGTTTTTGAATAAAAAGACATGAAACTTTGTTTACCTTTATTCTAAATCTGATTTCGAAATAGTTATAGTACAACAAGTTTTTATTCTGAGTTAGCAGCCATGTTGGCCGCGTTAGCTCCTTTTTTCGCCACTTTAATAACACAGCGATCCGAGCGTTTCATTCAGTATATTGCAATTTAGGCGCTAGGCTGACAACCTGTGACTATGGCAATATACCTACAAATCTATCATAAATAACCCTCAAAACTTTGTCAGACGTGGCGGAACGACCTTTGTTTGGGTCGTTTACGCTCTGCCTACCACATTAGGGATAAAGGCGTGATTATATGTATGTATGTATGTTATTTACGCAGGTGGCGACAGTTGCATTCGCCCCTGCAGTTGGCAAGCGCTGTTCGTCTGTATGAAGCTTTAGGGCGGTTTAGCCAGTGCTATTACTCCGTATTCGGTTCGTATCCGATTCGTGTCCGTGAAATTTCCATATAAAACGGATATGGATGGGTGAGCAAGCTGTCATTAGTTTACTAGAAAAGCCAATTCGGATCAGAAAATATTTGGATACGGATTCGGACCGGTGCTAAAGCGCGCCCTTAGCTCAAATATAAAAATGACATATTTTTTTCTATTTATTGTTTATTTATCAGCTAAAGTCTAAGCTCTTTTTAATTTTAATGCATGGCTAAAACTTATATATGTAGCTACATCGAGTTATATACGCCTTATATAATATTTTTTGTATCTATTTACAATAATATTCTCAATCAGTCATCTTCTAACAATATATTTCCTTCATTTAGATTTATATCAGTTCGACTTTCCACATAATTCTATTTAACAAAGAAGTATTAAATCGAAATACTCATTCAGAAATCGAAATGTAGTCTATTGCCAAGAAAATACTCCAGTAAGTTGTATTTTCTGAATACGGGGTGTAAGGGACAGCGTCCCGCAAACTGATAGGGGTTGCTCAGTCAACGAAACTGAACAACTATCAGCAACTTTCTTTTTTAAGGCAGTGAAAAAAAAAATGATTTTCCGTACAAATTGTCTGATTGAGGTGGTCATTTATTATAGCCATTTAATTTTTCACTTCCTAAAAAATTTTTTTCTAATAGTTGTTCAGCTTCGTTGACTGAGTCAACCACTATCAGTTTGAGGGACGCTGTCCCTTACACCCGGTACGTTACGCTCGATTCCCGAATTCTGTACGAAAGAAGGATAATTTAATTTCGGCCAATGAGCGAATTCGGAGATTGAGTGTAACTTATACACAGTTGTATTATCTGACGATTGCAGATTAGCCATACTTGTGTGTGTGTATTTACATGTTACGCACACAAAAATAAATTCTTCCATGCTGGACTGGGAGCGAGAGAAAAATATAGAATGTGCCAGCTGCATTTCCTCCATGTTGCATGCTGTAAAAACCAGCTAAGTAATCCGAGGGTTTCTTTATATTGCAATTTAGGCGATGGGCTGACAGCCTGTCACTACAGCAATATACTTCCATTTTCGGAACAACCTTTGTTTAGGTCGTTTACGGTCTGCCTACCCAATTAGGGATAAAGGCGTGATTATACATATGTATGTATGTAACTAAAAGCACATTGCTTTAGTGTGCGTTATTATGCAAATAAAGAATTATTAATTGACTGATTGAGTCGGTATAATAAACCTGTAGTCACGCACACTAGCGCGCGTGTCTGTACGCACAACCACAAGTATGTCCGAACGGCAGTCGTGAGATAAAACAACCATAATATGAAAACACATCCCATCACATTCAATAAGGCAACTATTACAATATGTTAAATAAGAGACTTGAAGTTTATTGCACAATCAATTAGCTCAAAATACGGGGTGTAAGGGACAGCTTTAACAACTTAAGCAAACTGATAGGGGTTGCTCAGTCAACGAATCTGAACAACTTTTACAAAAAAAATCTTTCAGAGTTGAAAAATTTTTCTTCATCATTTTATATAAATTAAAGTATATCTTTTAGCATCCTCTCTAAGTTTGTGGGAAACTGTCCCTTACACATATTATGTATTTCGCAAACTGATAATGCTATAAATACACAGTTTGTTAATCACTTAAAATACTGGTTACTGCTATTTCTATTAGCTTATATTAAAGTATTTGAAAAACACATAAATGATTATTGTATTATTACGCTCAAAACCCGGATTTGGTCATTGGCCGAAAAAAAGGAACGATACATCATCTTCCTAGCCTTATCCCGTTTTTTGGGGTCGGCTACCTAATCTAGGTGATTGAACGAGGGTTGGTTTTTACACAGAGCGACTGCTATCTAACCTCCGCAACCCAGAAGGGAAATCAGACCCAATCCTAGATTGAGAATGCTTAGCACTGGCCTCTGATATGGCTTAACGACTAATATCTCCGGTGTTAAACGATATTAACCGGGACCAACGGCTTAACGTGCCTTCCGAAGCACGGAAAAAGCGCCGAATAAACGTACATATTAAATTCAAAAACCGAAAAACACATCGGTACGTGGTGAGATTCGAACCACGGCCTCCCACTCAGGAGGCAGCGGCCCTATTCACTACACCATCGGGCTCTAAATAATTCCCTGTAAGGTTCAATAATTATGGAATAAGAATTCAGAAACGGGTCATTTGATGATTGCCATTTCGCGAACTGACCGTTTTTATAAGGGTCAAAACCCGAATTTGGGTGTAAGTAATTTTGCTATGCACAGTTCGCAAATTGACCGTTTTGTTGGCCAATGAGCGAATTCGGGTTTTGAGCGCAACATAGTACAAAAGAGAATTTTTGGTCCGATTCTTATAAAATTAAAATGAATTCCGATGAGGTCCAGAAGTTTATAAATAAATATAGAACACGCGAATATCTTGTTATGCTAGCTCTTTTTGCAACCTGAAACGAAAGAAAAAAAAATCTTTAATATTTGCTGGGCCTGACATTATAGATGAAATTATATAAATTAAATTAAATTAACTATCTTGTATTTTAAAATGACATGACATGACTATTTCTAAAACAAATGTTGTAATTAAGTATGGTGCATTATGTGACGTGTACAATTATAATTTTATAAATAAAGTATTAAATTGAATTGTTCACACCAGGTGTAAGGGACAGCGTCACGCAAACTGATAGGGGTTGTTCAGTCAACGACACTGAACAACTATCATCAGGATTCTTTTTTAGGAAGTGAAAAAAACATGTTTTTTCCATACAAAATGTTCACCTCGATCAGACAATTTGTATGGCAAAGCCAATTTGTTGCACAAACAAATAGGGTTTGCTCAGTCAACAACACTGGAAACAACATCTTTCACAAAGAAGTTTTGAAGAGATTTTTTTTTAGCATTTTCATACAAAATATCTAATTAAGGTGGAAATTTTGTATGGAAAACCCAAAATACTTTTTCACTTCCTGAAAGAATTTCCTGCTGGAAGTTGCTCATTGTCGTTGACTGAACAACCCCTATCAGTTCGAGGGACGCTGTCCCTTACACCCCGCATATAAGAAAAAGGATTTGTTAGTTAGCTGTGCCCATCCGACAGCATGGATCATCTTACTTTTCGGACAATCATTTGATCAGCCTGCAATGTCCTAACCAAACTGGAAACAACAACACAAAGTCCTTGTCCCCCGCCGGGAATCGAACCCGGCACCTCCGGGTCGAGAGTCCATGACTCAGACCGCTAGACCACGGAGGCAGTTAATAGTTATATTGCTGTAGTGACAGGTTGTCAGCCCATCGCTTAAATTGCAATATTCTAAAACCCTCGGATCCCTAAGCTGGTTTTCACAGCATGCCCGGGAGGAAATGCAGCTGGCACATTCTATGTTTTTCTCTTGCTCCCAGGCCAGCATGGAAGAATACAATAAACTGTAAAATATATAAATACTAGCGACCCGCCCCGGCTTTGCGCGGAAATTATCAGTGTTTCTCCACTATATTATGCATGTATTATACATATAAACCTTCCTCTTGAATCACTCTATCCATTAAAAGAAACCGCATCAGAATCCGTTGCGTAGTTTTAAAGATTTATGCATACATAGGGATATAGGGACAGAGAAAGTGACTTTGTTTTATACTATGTAGTAAAGATCTATGCTCACAGTGAGTAGTAGTGTGTGTACTGTTGTGCCCCCTGCTAGGGCACCCGGAAGGGCACCACCAGCTCCTCATGGTGCTCCACGCGCAGGAAGGAGATCGCGCCCGCCACACGACGCATGGAATCCGTGATCTGAAAACACAAGCAAGTTCCCGTTACATACATACATAAATCACGCCTTTATCCCTTACGGGGTAGGCAGAGCGTTTAACGCCTCTTAAAAGGCGCTTTCGCCACGTCTGACAAAAATTGAGGGCAATTTTAGATTGTAATATGTATTGCTATAGTGACAGGTTGTCAGCCCATCGCCTAAATTACAATACACTGTAACCCTCGAGTCCCTTTTGCTGACTTCAACAGCATGCCCGGGAGGAACGGCAGCTGGAACATTCTAAGTTTTTCTATCTCTCCCAGTCCAGCAACGCTCTGAGTTTAGGAAACTGGCAGCGCGCTCTGAGTTTGGGCGCCTGTCGGAACGCTCTGAGTTTGGGCGCCTGTCGGAACGCTCTGAGTTTGGGCGCCTGTCGGAACGCTCTGAGTTTGGGCGCCTGTCGTAACGCTCTGAGTTTGGGCGCCTGTCGGAACGCTCTGAGTTTGGGAAACTGGCAGCGTGCTATGAGTTTGGGCGCCTGTCGGAACGCTCTGAGTTTGGGAAACTGGCAGCGTGCTATGAGTTTGGGCGCCTGTCGGAACGCTCTGAATTTGGGAAACTGGCAGCGCGTTCTGAGTTTAGGCGCCTGTCAGCGCGCTGAGATTGGGCACTTGTTGGAGCGCTCTGAGATCGGGCACTTGTCGGTACGCTCTGAGATTGGGTGGGCACTTGTCGGCGCGCTCTGAGAATGGGTGGGCACTTGTCGGCGCGCTCTAAGATTGGGCACCTCACAGTGCGCTATACTTACAAACTTCTTGTCCTCCATATCGAGCCCCGGCTTGGCGAGCAGCTGCGCGCGCTCGGCGTGCGGCACGTCCTTGAGCAGGCGCGGGGGCGGCGGCGCGGGGGGCGCGGGGGACGCACACACGCGCGCCGTGTACAGGCGCACGCGCTCGTTGTATTGCACCGGCTCTAGCGCGTACGGGCCTAGCGCGCCCACGTCTATCACGTTACTGGGGAAAAAATAGAATAGAATAAAAAACATTTATAATTCACTACGCGAGCTAGCGACCCGCCCTGGCTTCGCACGGAAATTACCAGTGTTTCTATACTATATTATGCATGTATTATACATATAAACCTTCCTTTTGAATCACTCTATCCATTAAAAGCAACCGCATCAAAATTCGTTGCTTAGTTTTAAAGATTTATACTATATGTAATGATGACGTCACAAATCGACCCGATGAACCCTGGTGTCAGAGTTTTTAAACCGCCTAGTAGCACAACTATCAGGCCTCTGACATGGTTTGAGTAACGACCACTATCAAAGACAGCGACCGGGACCAACGGCTTAACGTGCCCTCCGAAGCACGAAATCTTTTTCTTTTTCGGACAATCAGGTAATTCAGCCTGCAATTTCCTAACCAAACCATCGAAGTTCATCGGGTCGATAGACTCGATACCCACTCGACAGAAGAAGACGTCACAAACACAACACAGTAACATCACAGTAAATATATTTTTAAACAAAAACAGAACAAACGAAAGTGAAATAAAATAATGATATAAAGAGTAACTATTATCTAATCTGTGATTAAGGTACCTAAAAATAAACAGTTAATGCTACCGGAATGTGCCTGTCGCGATGTCATAGTTGTTGAAAGTGGTAAAATCCCAACAAAAAATTTCAAAAAAATGTGAAATCAAAACCGTCACCTGAGCCAAGTTAAACTAATAACCATCACAAATATGTATAAATACCAGCTTTGTTGATAAATGGAAATATGATTCACATAGTTATCTAATGAATCAGTTATTTTGCAACAATGGCATTTAAATAATTATACATTTTGCTATATTAGCTTTCGAAACTATGTCAACTTTCATATTATGAAAATAAATTTTAATAATTGGACCATGATCCTTATGCTTCCATGCTGGACTCATTAAAAACATAGAATGTGCCAGTTGCTTCTCCTCCTGGATATGCTATAAAAACCTCAAAGCGATTCGAGGCATGCATTATTTTGAGCATATGTTGTTTGACATTTGTGTAGAATAGATAAATATTAATGACTTACGTAGCAGTTTCATGCAGTATCCTATTCAGCGCACTCTGCTCGTCCGGTTTCCTTGGTGGTGTGCCTGCGGATGCTGCAGGAGTCGGGCTTTCCTGTTGTTGTTCTGCCACCTCCAGTAAATGGGTCCGCTCATTTACTATGTTTTCCTGTAACAAATTAGACAATGGTTATTCTATTTTATCTCAGAGATTTTATTATAGATTGATATTTAGGTTAGGCATTACTATTAATTTTAATTGGTTAGGAAATTGTAAGCTAAATCACCCATTTGTCTCAACACGCAATGGAAAATATAAAATATCTTTAATATTGAGAGTTGGTTTGTGAAATAGAGCAATAAAAAATATAATATGATAGGATTATTTTATAAACTACAGATATTTTAGATAAAATTATATTGCTTTGATCTCTATCAAGCGCATAAGTGACACTATCAACAATTATTTTAAATATTTTTTTATTATTTATAATATTAAATGGTCGGACACATAATGGCTACATAGGATAAGAAGATAAGATAATGTTAAATAAATAAATAATGTATTTCCCATAGTTTTCCTTCACTTACACCACAAAAACAAAATTTATAACTTAGGAAACAAATCAAATTAGCCATTATTTACAAATGTACGCAGTAAATGTCTTCTAGATCACACAAAAGAGCAACAGTTCACAGGAAAACAATAAATGTATACTATCAAACACGCAAATAACTTCCTATTATTATGCCAATTTGAATATTTATAATAAATAAAGCAGATAAAAAGTCAGTAAACGAGGAATTATTGATAAGAAACACATTGTACCGAAAAGTTCATTGTGTCAGAAGGTACTTCCTAGAGTCATCGTGAAAATAAGTTAACACTTTGCAACATCATTTTCGCTCACTGAAAGTTACATATTTTGACTGAAATCAACTCTTAAATACAATAGAAAGTAGTGTTATGATCACGTTATGATATACTCAACGTGTTTTCGCACAATAGGCAATAAATTAGCTCAAATATCATCACCTGTGGATCATTTTCCTTGTGGCAGATACTGTAACAGCAACCCATCACTGCGCTCTTTAGGCCGTCGAAGCATGAATGCAGGAGAGTTTCCTCGCCGTCCCCCTGCATAAATATTTGTGGTAATCACCTTTGAAGTGGATAAAAATAGAAATTTCCGTATTTCCGTAGCAAACGGAAAGCAAGAAAAGTGACAGGCTAATTGTCAATTTTGATTTTGACAGCTTCTTGCTGTCAAATAAAAATGTCGTGACACTAGTGTCTGTGTTTCGTTTGCATAAAGATAGTAAGGCAATGTACACATTTACTCCGCGCTACATCGCTTAGCGCAGATATTGATATGATAAGCGTCGCACAGAGTGCGAGAACTGTAACTGTGTTGCGAACACTATATTCCGAAAAAGAGTTACTCGGTTAAATATTTATAATGAAGGGGCAAAATTTAATTTAAAAAAATGCACACATAGGTACATTCTTAAAAAAACGAATGAACTTTTTAAGGATTTACATTTGGTTAAATAACATGGTACACACCTATAAAATATGATAAGATATTTATCATCGTCAGAATCGTGTAATAAATTAGGGCTTTTCTAGTAAAACTGGTACAATTATCTGTATTGCCGATAGGTGGCTTTTCATAATAATTTATTGACCCCACTTTAATCATTACATGGACATGTTCACAATAATATACAGGTAGGTCCGGTAGCTGATGAAGATAATTTAGCTACAAACATATTTCCTTTGGTCAGTTGCAAACCATGTTTACGTTATTCAGTATAATGTGTGTAACTTTACTCATCTTAAACACTTATCTTAAATACAGGTGTGTTTAACTTTGTAAACATATAATAAAAAAAAACAAGTTGTACTATTTCCTGATGTAGTCAATGTACCTACTTATATATATATATATATATAAGTAGGTACATTGACTAAAAAAAGCAAAAAGCAAAAAAAAAAGCAAGTTGTACTATTTTTTGCTTTTTGCTTATATATATATATACTCATATATATATGAGTAAAGTAGGTACATTGACTACATCGGGAAATAGTACAACTTGCTTTTTTTTTTTTTATTATATGTTTACAAAGTTAAACACACCTGTATTTAAGATAAGTGTTTAAGATAACGACTTTCACAGAATCTACAAGCTATCATAGCCAGGACATCGTTGCTACTGCCACGAACCCTCTGCAGCGCTACAGCACTTCGTTTGCGGAGCATAGCTTGAAAGCCATCTACCTGAGCATCCGCAAACATACCTGACGCGCTGCAGAAGCGCGGCAGCCCCAACAGTGCCCTGAAATCATTGTTATATTGTACAGTAATAGTCTTCAGCGATTTTTGCCTGTACGCAGTCCACAGATTACAGGTATACAATGATGTGCAATATGCTCTGAATAACGTTATTTTAACTTGCGCTGAGCAACGTCTGAACCTGTGGACTATCATATTAGCGCTAAGCGCTAGAGCCCTTCGCTCCCTCTCAATATCTGCATCATCACATAGGTCTTCAGTTATGATATGCTCTAGGTATTTAAAAGATGATACTCTCTTTAGTGGTGACCCTTCTAGAGATATAACATGAATATTTGAAGGACATTTATTTTCAGCTTTAAAAACTATAAACTCGCTTTTAGATGTGCCCATGGTTTTCAGCATAAGTCGCACACACTTAAAAACCAAATCTCAATTTCTTAAGACCACCTACCGATGGACTAAGCAGCACCACATCATCGGCATAGCTTAAATTGTTGACTGCTATTTCTTCAATGTAACAACCCACATGCATGCTACTCAGTTCATAGTTCAAGTCATTTTCATATACGTTAAATAGAGTTGGTGAGGTCAGTCCACCCTGTTTCACCCCACACAACAACCCAAATTCATCTGATAGACTACTGTCCCATCTTTCTGAGTTGAGTACCAATACTTGAGTATTCTGGTGATTTCACCAGGGACACCACACTCATTCAAATTGTTGCGTAAGAAATCATATTGAACTAAATTAAAAGCTTTAGGAACGTCGAGAAAGCATGCATAAATAGAAGATTCCCTACTGGTATAGTATTCTACTATATGCTTTAAACTTAAAATTGCACTTTCTGTAGCTAGGCTAGATCTAAAATCAAATTGGGTATCGTTAAGTTTTACATATTTATTTAATTCATTATTTATAACACTATCAAATATTTTGACAATTACTGTTGCCAGCGAGATGGACCTATAGTTTGACTTCAAGGAAATATCACCAGTCTTATTTTTGACTATAGGTACAACAGCAGTTTTGTTAGCCCTAGAGGTAAGAATGAGTGGCTTATACAGAAACTAAACAGCATTGCTAGCACTCTAGGAAGATGAGACCCAGCGAGCTCCAAGTGCTCCATGCCAAATCCGCCACAGCCAGGAGACTTTCCTCTTTTCATCCTTCTTATACCTTGAAATATTGTTAAGCAGAAATGTTAACCGAATATTTCCTGTCTGCCATAGACCCAGCATCACACACCTGCTTACTCCTACATCGCTCCAGGGTAAGCCTAAAATGATCTTTAAAGATATTTGCAATACATTTGGGTTCAGTAATATTCTCGATGCTCACAGATTTACCTTGCTTGGGGTTTAATTTGTTAGTACTTTTCCAAAAAGTAATGAAGTCTTTTTTCTCATGTTGTGATGCTAGAATCTCCATTTTTATTTGTTCTTGATTTGCTTGACACCATTTCACTTTAGCTTTAAAAGTTCTACGACTAGCAGCCATGGCCTCATATATTGGTGCCTGTGGTGGTCTACCCTGGAGGTCCCAGTACTAGAAATGCAACCTAGCTGTGTTATGGGCTCTTTTTACATGTTTATTCCACCCCATGAGGTTTCTTACTTAACATTGAGGCTTTATATAGAGATGATGTCAAGCTATGAAATAAATTGTCTATTATCTTAATATGATGACTCATATCAGTACAATTCTTATTGCAACAATCATTAAGCTCGATGGGAAAATCTAAACTCCTTAAAAGTTTGTTACATTCTTTCTTATATATTTCTATTTGTTTACTACTCCTCTTGCCCCAGACAATTCAATCATTTTCAGTCAGAGCATGAAAATATCTATGGTTTTAAAACATTTAACTTACACTGAACAAAAAGAAGGTAGTGATCAGATCATGACACATCATGTTTCATATAACAGCCTACTACACCCTCGCAGCTTGTGTACCAATACAGTGATCCAGCCAGCTAGTAGTTCCATGACAATCACTAGTATAAGTGTACTCACCTGAGTCAATACCTAGGAAATCAAAGTCCACACAACATAAATTATTCTCTGCAGTCTGCACAGAATGACAGTAGTTCCTGACAAAACGGTTTATTTGAGGCCGCATTGTAATCACTGAGGATGAATACTGATTCGATTTGACTAGTTTCTATTATTGTCAGAATCTCACTCAAACAACTTGTAAACATATGAGATGTACATATTAAATAACAACAAAGAGCTGTCTTTAAGGCTAATATTATATGCTATGCTATACGTGGATTATGACACTGATTGAAAGACATCATTTTCTTCCATAAAATGGCCGTACCTCCGTATGGGCGTCCACGCAAGATGTCCACACCGGTGTTCACCGCCGAAGTACCCGTGTAGGCAAAATCGTCACTAATGTTTGCCAGAAAAGGCAGGTCATCTTAATTTCACTAAAAAAATATTTATAATGCATGGCGATCGTGTGAACTTTGACAGTTCATGTACAGCGAGAGCCATCTGATGGAGAACTATTCAGGTCACCTCGAAAAAATCTCATTGTTAATGCTTATCTTCTTGGTCTTCTGCGTTCTTCAAGGTTCTTCGTGGATCTTCTAAGTAGTTGAATCAAAACTAAAGGTGCGTTTTTGGCATGGTGACTTCACATTACAATCTAAAATTGCCCTCAATTTTTGTCAGACGTGTCAGAAATGTTTTACGAGGCGTTTAACGCTCTGCCTACCCCGTAAGGGATAAAGGCGTGATTTTATGTATGCATGTATGTATGTGAATGGTGACTCTTATATTTTAATAACATCTTCCGACGCACGATTACACCTATACTATTCAATTATACACGTAAATGAATAACTATACTTGGTTAATTTGTCTAAAGCATCACATTACTATGATATTTTATAATTTTTTCGAAATTCCTATATATTTGATTTAAAATATCTCGGTAAGTGATGCTTAAGCCAAAATTCTCAACAAGTACTTTTGATTCCAATTGTGTTACGAATGGCTTAGGTGCGATCGTGCACCACCATTTTATATTTTAAAAGGGTTGCTATTCATATTAAAATGTGACATCCCGTTAGTTGGTTTTGTTTATTTTTTTATTTAATGGTTGGTTTATTTTTCTGTTCTATCTCTCATCCTTACAATTACAATACGGACAAATCCTCATACAAATGGCAACATTGTGTCTGTGCTTGCGGAGCGGAGCGGCTGTCTGACTCTGTCTCTCGAGCAGATTTCGCGCTACGCGCTGGTACGCAGATTCTGCGCTACAGCGTAGCAGTGTGTCTACCGCCTTGTATGCCTTATGCGTCGTTTACAAATTGACATTAATGTGAATGTGTTCCATTCAAAGCAACTGAACAACCAACATACAAAATAAAGAAAGAGATAGTTAAACAGGGCCTAAGGCGAGTAAAGCTCTGGAGTGAAAAAGACAAATGCCATAGCTGCTTGGTTGGCTTGAAGTTACCAATGGAACACAGAAATTTATGTCAAGTGTCAAATTCTAAAAACACGTCAACTAGCGCTTAAGTGTTTATTTCTATTTTGTGTATTTATTAGAAAGTTTTCAAACAGTGGAAAATGTTAAGATATAGAGGAAAGAAAAAGGTGTTGTTGGATAAAGTCAAAGAACTGGACGCTTTCCCTAAAGTTCCCGAACAATACGTGGATAGTACGCCGGTCGGTGGTACCTTCTCTGTTATCACATTTTTTATTATCCTCTGCCTGATTTACAGTGAAGTAACATATTATTATAATAGTAATTTAGTATTTAAATTCATGCCTGACACAGAAATGGACGAAAAGTTACGAATTAACATAGATATGACCGTCGCAATGCCGTGCTCAAATTTGGGTGCTGATATCCTCGATTCCACCCAACAGAGCGTTTTCGGATTCGGAGAATTGCAAGAAGAAGACACTTGGTTCGAGCTGACTCAAGAACAACAGGACGCATTTGAAGCAATCAAATATTTGAACTCGTATTTGCGGGAAGAGTATCATTCCATATGGCAGTTACTTTGGAAGAAAGGCCACGGGTCAGTGAGAGCCACAATACCACCTCGTAAAACCAAACCTAATCGACGACCGGACGCTTGTCGACTACACGGCGTTCTAACTTTAAATAAGGTTTCTGGCAACTTCCATGTAACCGCAGGAAAGAGTTTACATTTGCCACGAGGGCACATACATTTAAACATGTTATTCGATGACACTCCCCAAAACTTCAGTCATAGAATACACCGCCTCAGCTTCGGTAACCCAGCCAACGGAATTATTTACCCACTGGAAGGTGACGAAAAAATCACTAGCAGTGAAGACATGTTATACCAATACTTTGTTGAAGTTGTACCGACTGATGTTGACACTACGTTTGAATCAACAAAGACATTTCAGTATTCAGTCAAAGAATTAGAACGCCCAATAAGCCACTCTAAAGGATCCCACGGGATACCGGGAATATTCTTTAAATACGACATGGCAGCGCTCAAAGTACGAGTTTATCAAGAACATGAAAATATTCTAACAATCACATTGAGAGTATTTGCTGTGATCGGTGGTATTTACGTTATAATAGGGTTTATTAATTCTATATTGTTGACTGTGAGAACAATGTTTTTAAAGAAAGCGGCACCCCAAGTGTATAATGTAATATCACAACGCCAAATGCTAGAAAAGCCACGTCCAGTGGTGCAAAACCCGTTGTTAATAACTCCGGAATTAAGTGTACCTATAGACTTGGCAATGATAAATAATAATTTCTAGTTTTAGATTTTATTACCGAAATGTGGAAAAGTGTAATTAAATGAGAATTAAGTGTTTATTGTATGTAAAAAGAAATATTGGTATATGTGTAAAAATGCAATTGTATGATTCATAGTAAAACTATTTTTAAGAGTATTGACTGAAGAAAATAAATTATGTTTTTAAAACTTATATGAGAATAAATAGATTCTTTAATAGAACAAGTTTTAATTATGTAAATAAAGTATTTCACAGTGTTCTATTATTATTTAAATGTATTGTACTGATATTGTATTTATTGAGTCAAATATAAATGCATACAATTGTTTCTATATTCATACTCTGTCTGTTTGTTACGTCTAAATGGTTGAAACGATTAATTAAATTTGGCATGACGATAGATGGTAACATGGAGGCGGACATAGGCTACTTTTTACCGCAGAAAAAATCCTTATTCCTATGGCAAAACTATTTAACCGCGGGTGAAACAGCAGTACGGAAAGCTATAGTCTGTCAACGTCGTGCTTACCGCGCCTTAGGGGTACAGACGTGCGCGGGGGGGTAACGGGGGTGCGGGCGGTGAAGCAGGAGGGTGAGCGAGCACGACGCAATGTGTTCATGTTCGCAATCGCCGCGTGCTACCGCGTCCCCGCCAACGTCTGTACCCCTAGGGCGCGGTAAGCACGACGTTGACAGACTATAGTCTATAATAATTTTCTTTCCTTATTAAGTATAAGATAAGTACCTAAATAATTGTATTTGATATGGTGCCCTATATACCTAATTTATAATGTAAATTGTGAAATAAGATACTTCCATATTTACACTGAATTTAATTATTGCTTTTAATATTGTTTAAAGATCTGATTCAATTATGTAGTAGTTCTGTATATCTTTCGAAAGAGATTATATTTCACAGTATTTTTTATATATTTTGTATTATACAATTCCACTTAAACTTTAGTTTTGCTCTTAGATAACCCCAACCAAGTACTAAGAACGGCGGAACGACCTTTGTCTAGGTCGTTTACGCTCTGCCTATCCCATTAGGGGTAAAGGCGTAATAATGTGGGTACTAACAAGTTGATTTGAATTTGAGTGTAGTATAGTTTTTACTTACAGGAATTTAACAGGGTATATTTCCTTCTGTACACTTAATTCATTTTTAGTTCCTGGCAGACTTCTTGAGGCAGAGGGGGCATTTTCAGTGCGAAAACTATACCATTCTATGTCAAGTTAATACACCACACACCTACATACATACATATAGCCTAATGGGATAAAGGCGTGACTATATGTACTACTATATACTTATGCGTGGTCTGACAAAGTTTTGAGGGATATTTAATATAGATTTGTATAGGTATATTGCTGTAGTGAGAGGTTGTCAGCCCATCGCCTAAATTGCAATATACTGAAACCCTCGGATCCCTTAGCTGATTTTTTTACAGCATGCCATAGGAAATGCAGCTGGCACATTCTATGTTTTTCTCTCGCTCCCAGTCCAGCATGGAGTCCGTTAACACAGTTTAAATAACCAACTGCGATAACAAATCTATGTGTGGGGTATAGTACCGCAAGCAGGTGTTTTTTTTATTGTTTTATTTCCCTTTGGATTTCGGCATCTGCGGGGGACCGGGGGGTTCGCAAACGGTTCATATCGTTGCCTCTTTCGCACCCGAATGCTCTATCTATGCTGTATCTCTTGCGCACGCTCTGAGTCTCTCGCCTTTTTCGTTTCGTCTCCCCCGTACCGAGCGAAGTGAAGAGCAACCGCCATTCGCGAGGCGACCTCGTCCCAAGACGGACGTCCGCGAACGTTCGAAATCGAAAACGCATTCGAAAAGTTTCCCAACTTTTTCCCTTGCAGCCCTTAATACACAACTTTTATTCACTTAAAGGACCTTTAGTGCGGTGTTACTAGTGCTGTTAAAACGAGTGTTTTGTGAAGTGTTGCTTGTTTTTTGCGATCGCGATTTTACCGTTTCAATTGAACGTTACTGTTCAATAAAAAAAGCGCGTAAATAAAGCTAGAGCGGTATTCATCGCAATAGTGGCCTGTGTATGGCTGTGTTGGATCTTTGGGCTGGTGAAAGTATACCTTTAAGTTCATAAGGACACTGACGCCGCTGGTTGCAGTTCGAAACAAGTCGTTTCGCTTGCACTACGCAGAGGTGAGTGGCATTTTGGTTTTACCTACTTAGTAAGTCTTCAGAATACAGTTAGCTTGGACGCTGATACTTTTTGGATTCATAGCGCATCTTTCACTTTAGATTAATCGTTTCACTGATGATTCTGCTGTGATAAACAGTGGTAGCAATTCGGCGTTGCGAAAGACAACAAATAGTCTATATCTGTCTTTTGCTATCATCGAAGAATAGAAAGGGACGGCAATAATTTTAGCTTAGAGTCGTGTTTGTGTCGAATTGCTACCATTATTATGTTATTTGTACACATACGCTACGTGCTTAGCAAGTAGTTACACTAAACCAGTTTATCTGCTGACTGTACAATATTGTGTTGACTAGTATTTCCAACTCAGTTTTAGAATAAAGTAAACGTAAACAAAGTTTCATGTCTTTTAATCGAAGATATTGTTTCTCAAATAAGTTTTAGCTATTAGATATGACTACATATTGAAATAGACATATACATACATATAATCACGCCTTTATCCCTAATGGGGTAGGCAGAGCGTAAACAACCTAAACAAAAGTCGTTCCGCCACGTCTGACAAAGTTTTGAGGGTTATTTAAGATAGATTTTGAGGTATATTACTGTAGTGACAGGTTGTCAGTTCATCGCCTAAATTACAATATACTGAAACCCTCGGATCCCTTAGCTGGTTTTTACAGCATGCCCGGGAGGAAGTGCAGCTGGCACATAGGTACTAAGTATGTTTTTCCATCACTTCCAGTCAAGGTTTTAGTTTTTGAAACTAGACATGAATCTTTGTTTACCTTTATTCTAAAACTGAAATGGAAACAGGTACTTTAGACAACATTTATTACTTAACTAGCGTCCCGCCCCGGCTTCGCACGGAAATAATCAGTGTTTCTCTACTATGTTATGCATGTATTATACATATAAACCTTCCTCTTGAATCGCTCTATCCATTAAAAGAAATCGCATCAAAATCCGTTGCGTAGTTTTAAAGATTTATGCATACATAGGGATATAGGAACAGGGAAAGCGACTTTGTTTTATACTATGTAGTGATGAATAAAAACTTCGAATATTTAAAAAAAAAACGAAGCTTACCTGACTCACTCAAGACTCAATGTTATCGTTTTCATTTCTATACATTTCATTATGTAGGGATGTTATCATTAAAAGCCGTGTTTTGTATAGTTAACTATGAGTTAATTTTAAGTAGGTACATTTATTTATACAGGATGTAACGAAAAGGGTTTAAGGTAAAAGCACTCCTAATAGTTTAGAACAAGGTTTAGAAGGAATATCAAATTTACTGATAAAACAGTTACGTTAATTCCAGTTTTTTTTAGAATACTTGTTTATGAACTAGAATATTCTCAAATGTTGCAATTGCAGGCCATGAACTAATTTCCTAGATGTATATTATTTTAGAATCCAATGATTCGTTTAGTAGAAATAAGATCTTAAACCATTTGCCCTTAGGAACTGAAAAAAAGTGAAACACATGAAACTGGATAACTTTTTACAAGGAAAACAGGTCAGCAAGTCGAAATATGACAAAAGAATTGACCTTCGCAGTTCACTTTCCATACAAAAAGCATCAGAATCAGCTGATGTATATTTTTTTGTTAATGGCATTAAGTTGGGAAGTTAATACGTTTTAATTTTTTTTGCCGAAGCAAAGAGCATGGATGTGAAAAATATATTCAGAATTCCAATTTCAAATTCTATCGTTCGTAAAATCGATATTTCATTAACCGCCGCCGCAACCAGCTGAACAAGGAACGATGCGATGCCATTCATACTATGCAGCCACTGTAGGTCAGTGCCCTATACTCTACCTGTTGCGAGTTGCTAAGCCGGTTCCAACGGGCCAGCTCAAAAAAATATGTCAGGTTTCTGAACTGACATTGACTAAACGTCTAGTTTTTGCTAAACCAACCTCCTTCGCTAAGTTCGCACGAACTGGCTGGAAAATTGTGCGACGGAAAAAAGTTGCATTCGAACTCGAACGCGTTCCAAGTTCAAATATCAAGGCGAAACGAGTTTGCGAAGACAGTCACGAGCGAACTGGAACGCAATAATGGCAGCCCTGCTTGTTTGGTTGGATCGTTTCGATGCGTGTTAAATGCCACTTTCGACTATGATTTTCGATGGATTCCGTTATGCTTCAATACTTGTTTGACCAGTCGTGATCTACCTAACAATCTTTGAAAATGTACAGATGTTTTTCTCTAGAAGTTTTAAAATTACGGGAGTTTTAACTGTGTATTTTGTATTCAGGGGTAAAAAGGGTCTCAAAAAGTTCGTCGATGAACAAAACAACAAAGTTTTTGTTTATTCGGGCCACCTGTGAAACTTGTCAAGTGGAGAATCAATATGAAGGGTTCCTCACTTAAACACATGTGCTATGCCCCCCATCCATCATGCTAAGTTTTTTTTTATAATAATACTAGCGACCCGCCCCGGCTTCGCACGGAAATTATCAGTGTTTCTCTACTATATTATGCTTGTATTACACATATAAACCTTCCTCTTGAATCACTCTATCCATTATAAGAAACCCCTTAAAAATCCGTTGCGTAGTTTTAAAGCTTTATGCATACATAGGGATATAGAGACAGAGAAAGCGACTTTGTTTTATACTATGTAGTGATTTAAAGGAAAGCACTGAATCGTGGGTAAGTGAAGTGTTAGTTCAAGTTTTAACTATTAGTTAACTTACTAGAGTTTACGACTTCTGATGGCTAAGAACAACCTTACAATCACGCCTCTATCACTATAGGGGAAAGCAGATCATCTAGAAACACATTACAAGTTTTGAAATTTTAGGGGGATTCCTTCGTACCTAGTTCAGACTGCCTCCGTGGTCTAGTGGTTAGAGCCATGGGCTCACGATCCCGAGACCCTGGGTTCGATTCCCAGGGGGGGAACACAAAGTTGATATTTGTCAATTTGATTAGGACCAAACTGGGAAAACCTCACTCACCTCAACCCCATTGTCCTAACAATGCAGGGTGAATCCACCTTCTTGTCTGGAAGAAAACGGATTCCGTGCTTCGGAGGGCACGTTTCTAATAGTGGTCGTTACAGGTCGATGTTGCTCCACGTCTGTAGGAACTACATTAAAAACCACTACATGTGCAACAATACCGGCTGCTGCACTGTCCTCTGGACCTCACATACTATCACGCCTGGGGTAGGCAGAGCGTGAACAACCCAAACAAAGGTCGTTATACCTCGTCTAACAAGTTTTGAGGGTTGTTTAAGATAGAACGCGATATTGCTGTAGTGACAGGTTGTCAGGCCATCGCCTAAATTACAATATGCCCTCGAATCCCGTAGCTGGTTTTTACAGCATGAGGAGTTGCAGCTGGCACATTCTACGTTATTCTGTCGCTCCCAGTCCAGCATGGAAGCTAGCAAGGACATAAATGCCTTACAATAAATAAATTTCAGACTGACGACTGTTAATATACCTATTTTTATATAAGTAGCTTATTTACTTACCTATACAATATATTGCCTCAAATGTATACCAGCCCACTAGTTCAACTTTTATTTTCATGTACCCTAAGGTGGCCTGAAAGAAATTGCTGCTTAGCAATAAGGCCGCCTATTTGTACTACTATTTGTTTCATTTAATTTTATTTTCTCTTGTGTCTTTTCTGTGCAATAAAGTATATTCTTATTTTATCTTACCTATTCCAGCATAGAACACCAAATGAAGAATTAACTCAAATCGCTTATTGACTCGAATATACGTAAATAAGAACCCTTAAAAATAACGATATAACGTTAGATTCAATAGAAGCTCTTTCAAACAAAAATACGAAAATCTATTTCAAGTCTCAAGAGTTCAGAAATAGGCAACAAATAGTGTTGCCTATTGAGTATTAATAGGCCACTATCGATAGTTGAAGTAAAATCAAGTATCAATAGGCCTGTAATAAATACGTACCTATCATACATACATACATACATACATAAATCACGCCTTTATCCCTTACGGGGTAGGCAGAGCGTTTAACGCCTCGTAAAAGGCGCTTTCGCCACGACTGACAAAAATTGAGGCAATTTTAGATTGTAATATGTATTGCTTTAGTGACAGGTTGTCAACCCATCGCCTAAATTACAATACACTGTAACCCTCGACTCCCTTTTGCTGACTTCAACAGCATGCCCGGGAGGAAGGGCAGTTGGAACATTCTATGTTTTTCTATCTCTCCCAGTCCAGCATGGAAGAAATAAAAAAAAACGATAGTATCGAAGGCACTTATATGCTGCCTGTATTGGGTTTCTAGAAATACTACTTCCTAAAGAACTGCCTCGATGGTCTAGCGGTCGGAGCCATGAGCTCTCGACCAGGAGGTCCCGGATTCGAGTCCCGGCGGGGGACAATGACTTTGTGTTGTTGTTTCTATTTTGGTTAGGACATTGCAGGCTGATCACCTGATTGTCCGAAAAGTAAGATGATCCATGATGTCGGATGGGCATCTAAATAGTCGGTCCTGCGCCTGATTTCTCTCTGGTCGTGTTAGGTAATCTGCCCCATCAGAATAAGAGATTGAAGGAATAGAGTGCTCCTGTGTGTAGCGCAAACACTTGGGCACTAAAAACTAGTCCATCACGGAAAATCGGTGGGAGGACCATTATTACTTCCTAAAGACTCCGTGCTTCGAAGGGCATATTAAGCCGGAGATAGTGATCTTTATACAAACCATATCAGAGGCCTATTAGCTGTCCTATATGGCGGTTTTAATATTCTGACAATGGGGTTCATCAGGTAAATGCAGGTAACTCAAAAACCCTTTTTTTATTGATAAGTAATGGGTTTTGGGATGGGTTTGCTCTTGACTCTAGTCAAGTTCAGGGACGACTGAGACAGTCGACGATGGAGCGAGCTCACCCAGAAGATGCCTGTTCACTCTAACTTTGAAGAGTTGAGGGTGGCATTCGAAAACACATACACTCGATCTTCTTCTGTCGAGTGGGTATTCAGCCTGAGTGGTGTCAAGAGTTTTTAGATCGCCTAATAGCACAGCTAATAGCCTTTGACATGGTTTTTGTTTAAACCACTATCAAAAATAGCGACCGGAACCGACGGCTTAACGTGCCCTCCGGAGCACGGAATCCTTTTTCTTCCAGACAATCAGGTGATTCAGCCTGCATCATTCTAACCAAACTGGGGCAAATCTCACAAAGTGATAAATGGACTAATATCAACTTTGTGTTCACAAGGAATAGAACTCAGAACCTCCGAATCGTGAGCCTATGGCTCTGACCACAAGACCACGGAAGCAGACACTCGATAAGACGAATAAGTTCACCAGGCACCAATACCCCTCGTTATCTTCAAATCTTCAAGCTTCTGTAGGACTACAAGTGTATCGGATTACAAAAAAAAAACCACCCGCATCCGTTCCTTAAATATACACACCGTCGTTGATATACTGTCTTCGCGTGTATGGTTAAAGAAGTTAAAAAAACATAGTCTAAGAGGCGGTGACGGAGAAAGTCGTCTCATTTACTCATGAAAGCTAGCTGTACGAACAGCGACTTAATGAGTTTTCCTTTAATGAGCTTTTTGGGAATTAGGTGTTTTCCCGGTTTAAACTGATTCAGTGGCGAGTTTATACATTAAAAACAATTCCTTCGACTGTCTTAAGAATTCAGTTCTGTTTTAATATCATCTTGTAAACTTCGACCCAGTTAGTTGTTAAGCTGATTGATAATAACCGTCTGTCATCCGCTGCTAAATAAGTTTTCCCGTGGGAACGATGTACTTTCCCGTGGTAAAAAGAACCCTTTGTTATGCGGGCGAGCGTATGTTTCGGCCCAGTAGTTTTAAAATTTATTAGTTACAAACATACACACACACACACAAAAATAGCGTCACTTACGGCGTGCAAGGTTGCGTTCAACACGTTTTCAATGTTTTTCGCATTGCCCACAACACACATGCGTTAACACCTTACGCTCTACAGACGCGTACAGGCAGAGGGATGCTTCGACGTAGAGGTCGCATGTGTGTTGTAGGCAATGCAAAAAGCATTCACAGCTTGCTGAGCAGAACCTTAGGCGCAGTAAGTGACACCTGTGTGTTGCTGCACTTAGATGTAGTTAGGTAACATATGCTATACTTTATTATTTACTTTAAAAAATAAGCATTTTTCCATGCAGGACTGGGAGCAAGAGAAAAACATAGAATGTGCTAGCTGCATTTCCTCCCGGGCATGCTATAAAAACCACCTAAGGGATCCGAAGGTTTCTTTATATTGCTATTTAGGCGATAGGCTGACAACCTGTCACTACAGCAGTATACCTACAAGTCTATCTTAAATAACCCGCAATACTTTGTCAAACGTAGCGGAACGACCTTTGTTTAGGTCGTTTACGCTTTTCCTACCCCATTGGGAGTAAAGGCGTGATTATTATCTATGTATAAAATAGGTTGGTCTTCTTTTACATCGGCTCCTAACCTAACAAGACAGCTACTTCGTAGGCAAAATTATCCTTGTTGGAAAGCGTCCAAGTTCCTTAAGTTAGAATAATGTCTATGAACCGAGCGGGGTTTATAAAACTTATACAGGGTGTAATAAAAGTTCTATAAACCAATTCAAACAAAATCTTTCCGAAAGCACAAAATAATTACATCAAAAAAAGTTATATAGAAATATGTAGATGAATTATTAACATAACATAAAAATACTTTATTGCACGTAAGAATACAAATCATACAACACAACAGATAACAACAAAAAACAAGTACAACATTAAGTATTTTTGTATGGAGACGGCATTAATTTTTAGCGATTTTTGTGCTTTGGGAAAGCTATTTATTATCATGAGTATTAAGAAAATGTAGTTTCATAAAGGAAGGCACAATTTTTTGTTCACCCTGTAGTGTGTAGTGTGCTTATAGTTCATTAGATGTGCGGGGTTGATGCTCTCGAGACATAGAAAACATTTGCTGAAGAAGAAAAAAATCTATTACAGATTAGCAAAAAACCTGGTATCACCTAACCTAACTTTCTTGCATAAAAAAGACATGAAATAACATACGTACATATAGTCATGCCTTTATCTCTAATGGGGTAGGCAGAGCGTAAACGACCTAGACAAATGTCGTTCTCCCATGTCTGACAAAGGTTAGAAGGTTATTTAAGATATATTTGTAGGTATATCGCTTTTGTGACAGGTTGTCAGCCTATCGCGTAAATTGCAATAAACTGTAACCCTCGAGTCCCTTTTTGCTGACATCTACAGCACGCCCGGGAGGAAGGGCAGCTGGAACATTCTATGTTTTTCTATCTCTCCCAGTCCAGCATGGAAGAAACATGCTTTTTTTTTTTAAATATATTAATTGTATACAATTAATCTCAAAGTGTTTCCTAACCAATTTCTGTTTCTGCTTCGAAGTAATAAACTCCAAATTCAATTAGAATTATAGCTTGGGCGGAATCGAAGTTATATTGTGTTGTGTCCTTATTTGCGGAAGTTAGCTCGTTAATGACGGAAACTGAATCAACAAGTGTTCCATTTTCGAATCAGGAAAAGAAGAGAAAGATGACAGTGGCGCCAGCCCTGTGGATAAACGTAATTAAAATTACATTATAATAACCTACTAAGAGTGAAAAAAATGCTGACGAAACTTTAGTGTGACGCTTACTATGAAACTGAACAACTATCCTCATCATCACTATCATGGAACATATTTAATAGGTCAAAATAAGAAAATAAATCGTTTTGTTTTTTGTTTTGCACTTTTCCTACATTTTGCTAAATTAGTTTTTGCGGGGTTTGATACTAAACCGCTCAAATGTGTATCGTTATAGTGACAGGTTGTCAGCCTATCGCCTGAATTGCAATACACTGCAACCCTCGAATCTCTTAGCTGGTTTTTACAGCATGCCCGAGAGGAAATGCAAATGGTCCGTACTATGTTTTTCTATCTCTCTCGGTCCAGAATGGAAGTATGTATGTATAGTTCGTTTATTTAGTGTTGAGTTTTGATACCAACTTGTTTTGCAGCCTATAAACTGCCTTTTCTTTACAATTTTAAAGCAAGTCAACCGCAAAACATGTTTTTAACAAGGATACGTCTGCGGTTCCGAATTTTGAACATCTGCTAAATTGCAAAGAAAAAGTTGTTTATGGGCCGCAAAATAGGTTGGTATCGATAACTCAACGTTAAAAAAACTAACTATACGTACCTAATTGTACAACTAAGGCGCAGTTGCCCACCCCTGAGCTTAAATAACTTTTGCATCAAGATGTAACTTGAGTGGAGAGCGAACTTGCGCGTGCTAGTAACAATAATACCGGCCAGTGGCTGACAACCTTTTTTTGCCGTGTACATTTTTAAAATATTATTAGTTACTGGCCTAGCAACCCGCCCCGGCTTTACATAGATTTGTTCAGCGTTTCTTTACTATATTATGCATGTATTATAGCGAGAGCGATAGAAAAACATAGAATGTGTCAGCTGCATTTCCTACCGGGCATGCTGGAGAAACCAGCTAAGAAATCCGAAGGTTTCTGTATATTGCAATTTAGGCGATGGGCTGACAGCCTGTCACTACAGCAGTATACCTACAAGTCTATCTTAAATAACCCTCGAAACTTTGTCAGACGTGGCGGAACGAGCTTTTTTTAAGTCTTTTACGATCTGCCTTCCCCATTAAAAATAAAGTGATGAAGATGGGCTGACAACCTGTCACTATAGCAATATTTCTACTAATCTATCTTAAATAACCCTCAAAACTTTGTGAGAAGTGGCGAATGTATTACAAGATGGAGCGTCTGCAAAATCTGTGTATTAGATTAATTTTTGGTCTGTGGAAGTATGATTACGTCCATGCTGGACTGGGAACGAGAGAAAAACGTAGAATGTGCCAGCTGCATTTCCTCCCGGGCATGCTGTAAAAACCAGCTAAGGGATCCGAGGGTTTCTTTATATTGAAATTTAGGCGACAGGCTGACAACCTGTCACTACAGCAATATACCTACAAATCTATCTTAAATAACCCTCAAAACTTTGTCAGACGTGGCGGGACGACCTTTGTTTAGGTCGTGTACGCTCTGCCTACCCCATTAGGGATAAAGGCGTGATTATATATATGTATGTATCGAAGTATGATCATGTGTCAGACTATCGCCAACAACTTCAATGGCTGCGTATAGCCCGTAGGAGGGACTGTCACATTCTATCTCTTATGTACTGTATCCTTTCCTATCCTAATACTCCTCCCCGCTTTGGTTTCCACTCTGCAACTCTAGCTCGTAATCTCCGCTCTAGTGAAAATCTCACTTTAAATATGGTTCCACACAAGACGGATTTTTTCGCGAATTCTTTTATTGTGAGAGCAATCAAATTGTGGAATTCTGTGAAAATACATACATACTATCACGCCTGTATCCCTAAGGGGGTAGGCAGAGCGTGAACAACCCAAACAAAGGTCATTCCGCCACGTCTGACAAGATTTGAGGGTTGTTTAAGATAGAACTGGATATTGCTGTAGTGACAGGTTGTCAGCCCATCGCCTAAATTACAATATACCCTCGAATCCCTTAGCTGGTTTTTACAGCATGCCCGGGAGGAGATGCAGCTGGCACATTCTACGTTATTCTGTCGCTCCCAGTCCAGCATGGAAGCAATACCAATAGCAAAACCCGTGAAAATCAAGCAATATTTTATAAATATATATCAGGATATACATAAGTAATTACCTACTGTATTTTAATTATATTATCCAGTTTGTTATTTTG